>CM074965.1:10055718-10067799 GCA_037577455.1 Pangasius macronema | reverse complement strand
AGAGAGAGAGAGAGAGAGAGAGAGACACAGAGAGAGAGAGAGAGAGACACAGAGAGAGAGAGAGAGAGAGAGAGAGAGAGAGAGAGAAGTTAAGAAAATGTAAGCAAGCAATGAATCCATCACTAATTAGCATTACAGTATCCACAAAACAGGTTGCACGGTTCTGAATACCACAGTCATTATTCGTAATATTTATTAAATATCATTCGTTAGATAATTGCACGGGGGAACAATCGCTTCCCTCACCCTCCGTCTTTCCATTTTTAAGCATGTGGACCAGGCCAGAGTTCTCCATCTCCACGATGGTCTTCATGTGCTTGGAGATGAGCTCCCGCTCTACTACCTTGACGATCGGCTCCTCTGTCGACTTGTCCAGACAGTGCATCACTCGTTCGATCTCTTCGTTTATCCGTGCCTCTACTTTCTTTATGTACACGCTGGCGCTGTTCTCTGCCAGGAACTTCTGACTCTCCATCTGCACACAGAACAGAATCCCGAACACAGCGTGACGTTAAAAGAGACACTAGGCGCAAGACTTTGGTCTCAAGTGTATTTCTGTACTGGGACAGATGGACGGACTGATGGAGCGACAGATAAGCTGCTGTTCAGTGAAAGAGTTTCACTCAATTATCAGGTGTTTCAAACCATCTCTATGCAAATGAATTACACAAGCGTCTCCCAGCAGTCTCAGTGTTAGCAGTGCAATTAGGATGAGGCAATCTGTATTATTTGCTGATGATTAGTGCGACTGCTCAGTTAGTCACATCTCTCAACTGACAAATCCTGACCTTGTTCAGAAGAACTTTTATAACGCGTGCATTTACACTGTGACTGCAGTGAGCCTGAATAGAGCGGCTTTTGCCTGTTATTGTAACCAACCTGGAAGAACTCTGCAGACATTTCTAAGAAAGGTGCTTCAAAGTCTTCCTCATACACTGACCGCCCCTCCAAGCCCAAGATCATAAGCATCTGGCACGCATTTCTAATTGCTCCTCTAAGAGAGAGAGAGAGAGAGAGAGAGAAAGTGAAATAATAAGCATAAATGACACTTAATAACATCACCCTAAATACAGCATAGTGACATTTCATTTTCCGGAAATGGCACAACTGGGTCAAACAATATCATTATTAAGAAACTTCATTTCTATCTAATACTTACAAATACTCACTTTATAGCCTGTATTTTCTCTGGGGGGTGATATAATCACTATCTAATCAACACTAATAATCACTTCATTTGTTAATTTTCTTAATGTGCCAGTGGTGATAATCTGAATCTAGCCATTTGGTTCTGATAGCTCTTACAAGCAGCTGGGACCAGCAAAGATACTGGACTCTCTGACACCAGTCAGACTGACTGAGACTGAGTCTTCTGAAGACTGTTTCTGAAACATGCAGTCGTTAGAAGCCAAATACTAGGACCTCTTAGCAGTGAGGATCATGTGCTCAAAAACCAGAGCTCAAGCTGCCTGATATACTCTTGCATTGACTGCACCAGACATCGACAACAATATATACGACAGACTTTTATCAGCTTGGTTAAAATTGTACTTATTTATACCACACGTGCTGCTGAATGCTTGAATGTGATTGCCCAGAGGGTGGTGATGAAGGTGTTATAACAGGTTAATATTAAAGCGCTTGCTGTAAATATGTTACAGTTTCTGTAGTAAAAACATACACAGCGACTTGTGTGTTGGACTCTTCACATAAACAGAGTTAAAAATTGCTGTGGTGAGGCTTTCCGTAAGAAGACATTTATGTAGCATTTTTGGAAGGAGTCTCCAGTGCGAGTACTTTGTAACAGAGATGATGTGAAGCCTTTGCACTTGGTAGCATGACAATCTGCATTTGAATTTAAGCTTATTAACTTCAGGTAAGGAGACGTAGAATTTGTGGCTGGTAAGAGAATGAATACTAACTTATTAACAGCGTTAAATGTATACTATACGGCCAAAAGTTTGTGGACACCTGACGATGAAACTCATATGTGCTTTTTTTTTTTTTTTTTTTGGAACATCCCATTCCAGATTTAGTCTCCCTTTGCTGTTATAGTAACCTCCACTCTTCTGGGAAGGCTTTCCACTAGATTCTGGAGCATGGCCCTTCAACCACATGAGCATTAGTGAGGTCAGGCACTGGTGACGAGACTTCAGGCAGAGTTGGCATTCCGGATTAATCCAAAAGGTGTTCAGTGGGGTTGAGGTCATGGCTCTCGAATGTCTTCATGGAGCTCGCATACAAAGGCATACAAAGACATTCCAGGCAATTGTGTGCTTCCAGCTTTGTAGCAACAGTTTAGGGAAGACTCAAATACGGATGTGATGGTCAGGTGTCCAAAATTTTGCCATATAATGTATATATAAATAAACACATGATATACTGTTTCATATGTTGAAAAATTGTAACTGTTGCCAAATTGCTGTAGTACGAGACAAAGAAGAAACACAGGGGACGTGCTGTTATTGGGAAGTAATCAACTTTGCACCAATAACAGTAACTCTGCTTTGTGTCAGGCCACATCGCACCACCCTGCAGTTGATTATTTTCCTGTAACAGCATGACAAATCATTTTTTATTCCTTACATAAAACATTTGTCTGTGAAAACTAATTTGGTCTGTTCTTCACAGCAGGAACCCAAATACTTAAATCATAATAAAAAAAAAGAAGACAATTTTTATGGCAGTACATTAGAGAATGTAACACTAAATATGAAGATGATACACCATAAAAACACCATACGCATTAACGTCTTTATCTAAGAAACACAAGGTAGCACACACACACACACACACACACACACACACACACACACACACCTGTCTACCACCTCGCCCTTCCGTTCCCTGGCGATCATGTCCAGCAGCGTCTGGCGGAGGTGGTCTCTGATGCAGCCGTACCGAACTACTTGGTCTCGAAAGATGATCAGGCCCAAGTTATACACGTTCTCTACGTTATTCTGCTGCACATACACACGATCCTAGAGACCCAAACACACAGAGAGAACATTTTAGTTACATTTAGTGACCAGACAATGACTTAAAACAGTTCTTGCATGGTCAAAATTTGTAAAGCGTGAAACGTGTAGCTGTTACACTTTAGAATATTCACATGTTGCTGCCTTTATTTTTTTGAACGATGCTCACAAACAAGCAGCATGTTAAAGCTACCACCCAGAGAAACAGTCTCTCCCCGGAACACGCTGGCGTTTCTTCACAGCTCTGTGCCTGTGCTTAATCCTCAGGTCCTCAAACTCTCCCTTACAAAGACACCGTGGAAACGCATAACAGTGGAACTGGAGATGCAAATTCCACTTGTGATCGGAAAAATCTCTTTGGTTTCTTTAGGGTCCAATTATCAGACTGCTTGGGATTAAGTGAAGTGAAGTGTCTTTGTGGCCAAGTGTGGTGACCCATACTTTGTGCTCTGCATTTAACCCATCCAAGTGCACACACACACTGTGAACACACACCCGGAGCAGTGGGCAGCCATTTTNGACTCGAACCCACCACCTTCAGGTTCACCTTCGGGTTACAAGTCCGACTCTCAGACCATTAGGCCACGCCTGCCCCTGCCACTGACTAAGTGTGATTACTTACTTTCCATTTGCCGAAACAAACAAATCGATAAACAGAACTAATTAGATATCTATAACTCTACATGGCTTTTTACCCTAAAATTACATTTGCACTTGCTGCTGTGTGAGAACGCTGCATTACTTGATGGTGAGGAAAAAGGAAGATCTATTTAAAATACCATGAGGTAGCGTTGGCTGCGAATAACGGTTCCTTTTGACAGACACGCTTGAAGTGGGTGTTTCGTTGCGAGACAGCTAGTACTGTGGTGTGACACACATTTGCACTGTAAATATTTGCGTCAAATAAATAATAAGACAGATTAGCAATGCCGGCTGACGCATTCCACCCCTTTAAGACTCTGTGGCTGACCTGCTGAACTGTTGGCTACATTTCATCCATTCTTGCCTTGTTTAGGAACAGATGCCAGAGTGAATTTGAGAAAGACCACGAACAATAAAGCATGTGCACACAGACACAAACGTCCTATGTCTGCCACTCTCTGCAGTGCTTCATAACGTGTAATCCAAATCAACACTGGCCTGGTCAGGAAGGGAGGGGGGGGGGGTAGTTCTTTGTTAGCGCAACCAGAAACAAAGCCTTTACAAGCATCAGATCAGGCATCCAGGCAGGTGCTGCTATTGGCTTTGCAATGCCATCACACTTCCTATCAGATTCCGCAGGTCAAGATCCTGAAGCACATGACTGGCTGAGTAAGGGAATGATACACTGGCAACAATCTAAAGAAACTGGTTAACATGACGTCAGAAATTTCCAGCATTAGCTATAGGGACAGCAGAATATTAGAGATATTATTTCCTCACACACTCCACTCTGTCCTCGGTTTAGATATCTCCACCCAGGATGAAGCAAATCTGTGAAGTGATGGATGACCAAATTAAACAGACATGCTTTCTTCTGAACTCAGCCAGATTCCATTAAATCTCTGGCATTTGCTTTTTTGGTGCATGTTCAAAAGATTCAAAACATTAAATGAAGGCCTGTAGAATGTAAATCAGTAACATTGTGAAGGGGGTAAATGGAAGGAGATTAAATACAGATCCGTTCTGCTTTATGTGACAGCGACACCTAGTGTTCTAACTAAGAACCTATTTTTTCCTAATAGTAGGACATTCAGTATTTTAGTATTAGTAGTATTTTTAGTATTTATTTTGGAAATGGCTTGCAGGCCATTTAAAACTTGTGACAGACTGCAAATGGCCCAGAGGACGTTCTCTGGAAACTCATGCTCTCTGAGGATGAAAGGCAGCCTAGAGATAATCTGACATTTGTCACACAGTTCTATGAATCTTGGTTATTTAAGTGGTCAACCTGACGAGGACGCACAGACAGAAAAAAAAAATGCAAACAGCTTCACATTTGGCATATCACATGGGCTCGAGTAAGAATGCTGCAGAACAGTCTGAACAGGTGAAGACAATCCTGCATTTAAAACTACTGTTCAAATATGTACATTCTATAAATATCCTATATTCTGCATATTGGATAGTTTCACTGATATTCCATACCAGTAGTACACTAGATGCCCAAAGGTATGTGGACACCTGACCAGCACGTCCATGTGAGATCCCATTCCAAATCCATGGGCTTTACTATGGAGCTGGTCCCTATTTTGGTGTTACAACAGACTCCACTCTTCTGGAAAGGCTTTCCACTAGACTATGAAACCTGGCTGTGGGTCTTTGTCCATTGATCCGCAAGAGCTCACTAATGCTCTTGTAGCTGAATGGAGCCCAACTCCTGTATTTTTAGGGGGTGAGAGGAAACTCCATACAGAGAGCAAGCAGAGCTTATGTTCAAATCCTAGAACCTGGATTTGTGAGGCGCCTTCACTATTCTGCTGCTGGTCACATTCAGTCACTAATTAATACATAGTCCTCTCCAAAAGTATTGGAAGGAAAGGCCAACACTTTTGTTTTTGCTGTACACTGAAGACATTAGCTCAAAAGATGAATATGATCAGAATTCGAGACATGATACATCAGAATTTCCTGATAATTATATCTAGACGTGTCAAACAACACGTTTTTTTTGGTTTTGTTTGAACCCACCCATTTTCAAGCAATTGAAAATACTGGAACGTGTGACTGACAGGTGTTTCTTGTTGCCCAGGTGTGCCCTGTGAGACTGATTGTTTAAACAACTGGTAGCTCTGAATGTCTAAACTGGGTCTGAGTTTCACCTGTGAAAACTGCATTTGTAGTGAAAAAAGGAAAAACCAACATGAAGACCAGAGAGCTGTCTATGGGAGAAACGCAAGCCATTCTGACACTGAGAAAAGAGGGAAAGTCCATCACAGCCATTGTACAAGCATTGGGCTTAGCCAATACAACAACTTGGAATGTCAGAAAACACTGGTGTACTAACAATGAAACATGGAACAGGTCGGCCAAGGAAAACAACAGCAGTTGATGACAAACATTTTCGGTGACAACACAACCTCCACAGGGCAGGGCGAACAGACACCTGCTTACTTTTCCAGAGCAGGATCGCTGTCTGCTCTGAGAAGAAAAATCCCCCGATCATCTTTATGCCTTCTAGAGGCAGGTTTAATCAGTCTTCCTCTTGTGCTGATGACAAAACAAGCTGCACTCGTATTAAATACTTAGCATGCACGTGCAGGGATGAACTAATTACTAGCCTGGGCACCAGGTCAAGCAGATTACATCCAGGATGTCTTATTAAGAGTCGCCAAGCAGACATCAGGAATGGACAAACTGATCAATTCATTAGCCAGCCCAAAGAGCAAATGGAGCTCAAGTGAGCTGCCCGGTCACATGCTTTGGTTGCCTGGAAACCTAATTGACTAGGCTAAGAGTGGTAGCTAACGTAACGTGTTGCGTATGGTGAACTAGTTAGCAAATTATGTGCATTAATACAGATCAAGTGAAACCATCCATTCTCTTCAGAAAACTTTCCAATTCAGCACATTGTGTCTGCATTCTGCAAAAATCAGCAGGTCGTTATAGAACTAAGCTTAGCTATAGCTATAGCTTAGTTTTTTTCTTTTTTTCCCCCCATGATATGTTTAACTGCAGCACACCACCATGAAGTGTATTAAGTATTATAGTCTACCTACCAATGAATCATTTTTGTTTTGCAAAGGTCAAGCAAGGAGTAGTTGTTTTTTCTGGTTGTGGAACCTGTTTGTTCACCAAGCAACTAGGACAAAAGAATAAAATAAAATAAATAACCTTTACCACTTAGTGAACATGGGATTGTACTGGTGTGGTTCAGTTAATAATTCTGTTTCATCACCTTCTTATGTTCCTCCTTTTTCTGAATTTATGTCTTTTCTGAAACCTCACTGACTGGATGTTGTCCTGATTACTTCGCATCACTTCAGATGTTTACTACTCTTTTTGCTGTAGATCCAATTATTAAAGTTAAAGTAAATAGCTGTTCCTGTCCTTTCTGAGCTCTTTCGGTCATGGCCAGCCACAATTACTGAAGTGAAATTCTGAAAAATTAAACTCAAGACCTAATGTGTACTCGACAAAGCGACTGCCTTTATGCAACATTTAATTTCCTCCTCTTGTTATATTTCTCAACAGAAGGAGTGTTCCTTTATCTGACAGCTGACATTAGCATGGTCAACAAGGAAACACTTGTGCAGCCTAGACATTGAACTGTTAGTGGTGAGTCTCAGCCTACATGATATGCCAAGAGAGTTTGGTTGTTCAGTTGTTTAAATCCTGTCAGCTGATGCGTTTATAGAGATCTCTGGGGTTTTTAACCATGTCACCCAGAAGGGAGGTGGAGAGGGATCTGAGGAGCATCACACGCCATGGACAGACCTGAAATAATGGTGTTTTTGAAAGGCCCTGATGGGGCAAATGATCTAAACCAGTTGTTTAAGCAGGTACGATGCTTAAGGATCCACAGGTCCTCCAATATCTCCACTGTATGCCACCCTCACCTCTACACTCCTACTCTCACCCCTCTATTACCAGCCCACCACAATCCAATGCACTCAGTCCCAGCCCCAATAAACATCTCAGCTGAACAGAACGTATGGATCCAGATTGGGTGTGTAGCCAGACTTGCTGCAGAAACTCCTCAGCATCATGGACAACACTGAACACCACACACACATTACACAGTCACAGCAGTACTTTCACCAAAGAGAGACCACCAAAGAGCAATACTGAATTCCACAGGAGACCTTTCACTGCAGGTCTGACCGCTGACTAGGAACAAAGAGGAGAAGAGAGAGAGGGAAAGAATACACCCCCTTAATTCAGAATTCCTCAGGAACTCAGGAACTCTGGATGGTCTCCTCAACTTAGAGTTCAGCAAGTGAAGTCAAATCAACATGGCTGCTCACAGCATCAGCAGTAAACGAAGTATGACTTCTTACCTTCTTACTTCTTAGACTGTATATACAAGTATTTGCTTTAGATCAATCAACATACAGACATAGTCATGTGTGTCTTCACTTTTTCGTGGCGATATATAGCTGGCTAGCTTGTTGCTAGACAACTTAGGAGGTGTCCATGCTTTTTCCCCCACTTTGTAGCTCGAACGCAAGAAAATGGCGTAATTCCCACTTCCGAGGTTAAGTCGAATGCAGCATTTCTCCCAGTGGCAATCAGACTGTACAACTCCTCCCCTTTCTGCAGGGAGGGGATCCCCAAAAAAAACCTAAACGCTGCTTACTTTTGAATCAGTAGCTTTTGCATATGTACAGTTCTAAAGAATATTTCTATTTTAATCATCTAGTTTCATATCAATATTTTTTTAGCCAAATATGTATTCTCTTGAGCAAGGTGGCACAGGAATTTCCTTCGGGATCGGTAAAGGTTTTAGTGCTGGAAACAAATGTTAAAACCAAGTGTGAACAGGGCAATAATTTCAGAAGTTTAGCATATACAAAAATAGCAAGTGTTCATCGATACACTGCTGTAAAGAGAAAATTGTTATAGAACACTGTTACAAACACAATGAAAGTTCTCATTGTGTCTCTGAAGGGCGTGAGAATCCTATAATCAAACTAACGTGCCTGCTCTTAATGTTAACACGTTCGTCAATTACTTAATCTGCCCGTAGGCCTACAACAATAAAGAATAAGCAATGCACACATAAGTGTATACACTCAATCTCTCTATGTGGAAAAAACACACACCTCTTTTATTCTTTCAGACAGCCTACTTACCATGTACATTAAAATGTCTCGTATCATGACCATGGCCGTCTGATGATCATTCCACGCCTGGTTTAGAGTCTGCAGGAAGTTGTTGTTTAAGGAGTTGAGTACGTCTTCTCGGACCTTAAAGTGTCACAAAAAAAAGAGAAAGAAACTGTAAAGCATAAGGTTTAGATAAAGCGATAAACAGGAAGAAAGAGAGCTGAGGGTGAGAGGTCACAAACCCCTCTACAGTTCAGCTGATTCAGGTGATGAGACACACGGTATGGATGTAAATAAAATACTTCCTGTCTTTGAAAAACTAACATACTTTAGTGATTTCTAACAGCTGTCATATTTATTGGTCATATCAATCATATTACAATTATAAAACATAAGCATCTTAGATACCCGACCATCCTGCAAATATATTTCAAATCTGTGGGAAACACTGAATTACTGTCTCACATCACATTTATAATATCAGAGGTGGACAATACACTAGCCCAGGACAAACATGTGTTCCTGCGCTATTAGTTTTTAAGTTATTATTATTATTATGATGATAATGTCTATAATAGTGGACAGTTAGACTCGTGAGACTAGGGCTCACCAACCATTTTTCTTCTCTTCCTCAGCTTTTGCAAAGCCTGCCTGTATTAGCTTCACTCACCGCACTGTCTGTAAGCCAGCTGTACCACTGCATCGTGCTGTTCGCGCTTCTCTTCTGCTGGGGCTGGTTCTCTGACGTTCATTCACATGCCCCAACGTCTACCTGACCAGCACGCCTGCGCGTAAGTTCTGCTAGTGTGGTTCAGTGGGTCCTCCACATCATGCAACACACTCACACTGAACCTACCACGCTAGCTAGCTGGGCAGTGTTAATTCACATACTGAGGCCTGGTGTCAGGTTCTCGCCATTCTCTCCTCAACTCCCTGCCCGCTCAGGTCCTCACTCTGGGTTATCAGTTAAGACTTTTTGCCACACTCTCCGCTGCCTGACAGATTGGCGGGACTGTGTCGAAGCGCCGGTAATAGGGCTGAGTGGGTTTCACCTCACTGTACGGCATGCTCCTCACTTCTGAGCATGCTACATTAACTGGATGCTCTAATACACAGCCCTGAAGCCATGTTTCCCTACGTTCACTCCTCATTCTTACTGCTGGATCTGTTGTTCCTCTACCTGCTACAGGGCCTGTCAAACCTGCTACACCATAGTGTGAGCCAGTTACCCTCTGGGGTTCACCCCTCATTCTCCCTTCTGGTCAGGTTCTTCCTCAGGCAGCAGGTTTGAATGGCTTCTTCTCCAAACCTTAACACATACAAGCCATGCTGCAAGAACACTCTGAAAGGCGAAGATGGGCATGAAAACTGTCTCAGCATTGACCATCTTAAAGAGGCAGTGTCTGCTATGGACATGTCCTGCACTGCCTGCATGGTGAGGCTGGTGCACTGCTTCTTTGTGATGCTCAAGGCTCTAGACTGACATAAATACCGAATTTGCTAGTCATTGCCCATGTCTCATAATGAATGATAAGCAATCTTAAGAAGCTGAGAAAGCAATCTCTTTCGAGGCATACAGAAGGCATGGAGCAGACATGGCTGAGCTGAAGTTAAATTCTGGAACTGAAACTTCACAGTGTGAAGAGCATCTGCCTTGTGGTCTGCCTTCCTCCAGTGAGCCCTAAGGTGGGTCAGGACGCTGCGACACGTTCTCCAAATGAGAGATGGCGGATAGAATGGGTGAAACGGAATGTAAATGTGGTTCAATGATCAGGGTTTCTTATCATTTCGAAGCAGGGCCAACCCGACAAAAAAATCAGAGACGGTTCCAGGAAAAGATGTCTGTATGAAAGTGGGATTTATGGCAAATACTGTATCATACATCACGTTCTGACATCATAAGAATTAGCTTGTGTGGACGACAGATGAGCTTTTCAGACTCAGAGACATACGGATATCTGGAAACCTGATAAAAATGTAAAAAATGCAGGACAAAGCTGTTAACCTGCTAGCATAATATTCAGCCATCTTACAGTAAAACATACTGAGAGAAAATAATGATGCTAGCCATAATAACTTATGTGCAATGTGAGGAGAGTAACCCACAGCTCATAGCTGAAACATTAGGCTAAGACTTTCTGACTTTTTGCTGAGGGCAGAAACACCACATGCTACTGCAGAAACCTTTAGAAGAGGATAAGGACTGTGGCTGTACAGAATAATCCCACACACACTGCTCAAGAACCTGATTCATCAATAGTGCCATTGCAGACATGTGTCCCTGCTTTGACAACTTCCGTCGAGTACAACCTGAAAGTGTGGGCAACCAAAACATGAGATGGGAAAGCACAGTGAAGCATTCTAGCTAGTGGATTTATGATCTGTGATTTGTCGATCCCTTTTCGTAAGCACCTGTGGATAAAGTTGCTGACCAGATGAATTTTGTACCGCACAAAAAATTCTATCGCACCCTAAATATTATCAGACATGTAATGGCTGTAAACATCACCCCGTTTCCACAGCAGTGCTCAACATCCACAGAAAAGCCGGAACCATAAGCGCTATATGAAACGTACTTTATTGATTAGGTGCTCTGTGACGACCTCCCGCAGGCCTGTGTAGAGCTTCTCGCCGTGTTTGTGCAGTACCATGGTGTAGGCATTTCTGTACAGCTCCTCGAAGCTTAGGCCACTGTTGTTCTTCCTCTGGATCTCCTGGATGGCATTCTTCAACAGTTCCCAGATGTTGTTCACATACCTCTCATCCATGGTCATCTGCAAGACCACAGGCAACATAGTATTCAGTATCTGTCTGTTATATGCAATACCAGGTACAGTGCTGTAACAGTAAGTCAGATATGCTTGGGTTGGATTTGTCATATGTTATCATGCTCTGACCTTCAAAACAATTCCAGATTTACACAGAAATGAAATTAGCCAGCTGACATTATCACAAAATAGATCAGATAAGAAAATACACAGAGAACAGACACTGGGTAATAAANGGATAGTCAGCTAATGTTAAGACAAGCTGTTGGGGAGAGTTTTTCCTCTTTTACCCTAAGAAAACACTGACATTCCTTTTTTATTATTATTTTAATAGCACTTCTGTAATTCTAAGGAGACAACAATAATGGCAGCATCCCAACTTTACCTGTACTACAATACAAAAAGTACAGCTTACAACGCAAGAAACCTGACGCAAAAATCTTATTTATTTAAAAAGTATCATTAATAGAGAGTGGAAGGGCGACCAACCTGAGTGTGTAGAGCTTTATCAGCGAGTGTGGAGCAGGGGAGTGAGTGTGGTAGTATTCGCGAGTGTGGAGCAGGGGAGTGAGTGTGGTAGTATTCGCG
>CM074965.1:10035425-10047310 GCA_037577455.1 Pangasius macronema | reverse complement strand
TTTTTTTTTCTTATATCTTATATATATAATTTATTTATTTAATTATTTTATATATTTGTGTTTATATATATATATATATATATATATATATATATATATATATATATATATATATATATAATGCATGTATGTATGCTGCTTATTCTAACATAAGCATAGATTACCACTTTGTTTAAACTGAAAACTATTTTAATGACATGCTTGTATTTTGGAGAATTTAATGTTTGAGAATTTGTGACATATTGTTACTGGCTTTCAAACTATTTTCATAGTCAATGCCATGATTTAAAATGCCATTTATTTGTAGCATAATCTTGTTATTTCTATCAAGCAATTCCACTGCAAGGGCTTAGTAACATTAGTTTCTACTCAGATTTGAGAAACGGATCGGGTCAGCAGCACCAGGGTTAAAGTCACTGTGCCAGTCTGCAGTAGTAAAGCAGAAGCTCAGTTTACAGATAAAGCTCTCTGTGTACAGGTCAGTCTATGTCCCTATCCTTTGGGAGTTTTGTTAGTGTCAGAGAGAATAAGGTTGTGGGTACGGGTGGCAGAAATGATGTTCACTCACAGGGTTGCTGGGTTTACTCTCTGTGATCGGGTGATGAGCGTGACGATCAAGGAGAACCTCAGAGTAAAGCTGATGCTCCTCCAGACTAAGAGGAGCCAGGTGTGGTTTGGGCACCTTACAATGCCCTCTGGTGAACTCTCACTAGAGCTTGTAGAGATTATATCTCACAGTTGTCTTGAGAAAATCTGGAGATCTCCAAGGAGGAGCTGGAATGAGGCTGGAGATAGAGACGTCTGGACTGAGCATATCATCCCAGGTGCTACCAGGACCCCACCACGTAAAGCGAAAGGAAAATGAAGGGGGAAAAAGGCCAGAAAACAGGTACTGCTTAGTTATACTGTCCCATTTAACCTGATGTCCCAATATACCAAATTCTGTTCTGTCAAGGATGTTTCAAATAGGTTTATCCATCACATTGTTCCTGTCTAATTCTTCCTGGTGACAAGATTTAAAATGGATATCCATATAAATTGTTCCTTCGCATCCAGAGACCACCTTGCATATACTGTGTCACAATAACACTCATAAACTACAGCAATGAAGCCGTATACTAAGCCAGATAGTCAAAATTTAGAGAAACTTTCTCATTCTTAAGATTAGTTTGAGTAAGAAGTGTTTGATTATGACTTTTTTTTTCATTAAAAAGAAGAAGAAAATATACCTCTATTTTAAAAAATTATGTACAAATGAATATAATTCCAGCAAATTGGAAATTGAATTTTGCTGTATAGTTAACCAGTTACTTTTTTCCCTTATTTGGCTTCTTATGACCCTGTTAACAATGCCTATGTTTGGAGCTGATGCAAAAACACACATTGTAGACTAAAGGTAAAACAGAGAGAAACATCTGCAACGTAGAATATTAACACTGTTTCAAATGATCCATTAGACTTTAACAAGCCCACAGGCTGCCAATTTGGCTTCACAACAATTTATAGACAATATTCCATGCCAGATAGAAAAGCAGATAAAAAACCATCATACCGTGGGGAAAATGTGAAATGCAACACACAGAAGCTATTGCTTTTCATTTGTCCCTATTGCACTGAGTTTCATTTCCATCAGTGTGTTGCACACGTGCCACAATGAAATGTAATCACTGGCCTGAAATTTTTTAATTTTTCATATGCATTCATGCTCCTTACATGGCCAATGTTCATTCAGGATCTCCTGATTCCTACTGCATTGCTTGTTGAACTCATTTGCATCATGAAATTTTCAGAATTACTACTAAAACATAGTTAGCCTAAACTGTAATGTAACATGTATCCAGCAGATGGCAGTGATTGCTTTCTGCTTTATATCACTGAACCCACTGTGTTTGTTATTTTTCAACCCAACCTAACTGCTTTATCAGGCTGTTTCACACAAGTGACAAAAAATATCCAAGTGCTGTTCTCATAAAAGCTAAAAGTTCTGTAGTCTGAGTTTTAATTCAACCAGCGTTTTATGAACTAGGATTATAGAGACAGCTGCATAAAACTGTTGAATGTAAATCAGCAACAGGACTCAAAATTACCACTGCCTCCAATTTAATGAACTCCTAAAAGTTTAAACTCCTAAGAGATGTTAGTGTTTTTATTATTATTATTATTACTCGTTATTACATAATGTATGTTATTTATGTTATTACTTGATATTACATATGTAATAATGATATGTAGTAACAAGTAATAATTATGTTATTACTCGTTATTACATAATATGTAATAACACTATGTTAATAATTACGTTATGTTTCATTTTGTGTAAAGTGTTATGTTTTTACCCTTTACAAGAATAGTTAAAAAAAATTGATTGTATTGCTTGTGATTAACAATAATTGACATGTTAATTTTTTGCAACCACTGTTCGAAAGCTACTGAAGACAGAAACACAAGAATATGTGTGTCTTTTAATGCAGTTAAAAGGTTAGCTAGCCTTATTAGCAGCTAGCATAGCTACCTAACACATTTCTCAATAGCTAATTTATGTCACTCATAGGTCATATTTGGATTATTAGTTATAATTAGCATATATGACAATGACAATTTTAAAGGTTAGTTTTTGTTGGTGCTGGCATTTTAAGGCTAATTTGCCGTTACTTTTTTTTGCACAATAACTGCATATATATATATATATATATGACAGCACTAATTTAAACCACAATGCATTTAGATTTTGAAGACTCCGACGCTGCCATGGAAGTCTCCCCAATCGGCGAGATTGTCAAGTCCCTCACTCTCCTCCACGAAACCCAACACCAAGCACTTCTTGACCTGCGCAATGACCCCACCACATCTCCAACTGTGTCCCGGTGCCACACATGATGGCCTCCACGGACAATCTGGAGGCATTCCTAGAGCTCTTTGGGCATGTGGCCACCCCTTCACCTACACACAGTAGCTGAGGGACTCCTGTCACCGGTGGTTGATGGCAGAGGAACAGGACACGGAACAGATCATCGAACTGGTGGTCAATCGACTCTCAACAGGAGTGGTGGAGTGAGTCCAGTGCCACCGGACCATGTTCATGGACGAAGCCATGCAGCTAGGATCACTTGGCAGGGGCTCCAATCCAGCCATCCCTGGTCTTTCTCATTCTCTTGCCTCCCCAGATATCCCCCAGTTTCAACTTCCTGGGACCGAGGTGCTGGTGCCCCAAAACCATCAAACCAGCCCCTCTTTTCCTCCCCTGCCTCTCTTACATCCCCCCATGCTCTGTCTCTCTCTCCACATGGGAACATCCAGGCATTTGCAAATGTCAGTTGGTGAATCTGCCGGCCACTCCAAAAGCACCTTTACCCCTGCTTCCCTTGATCAAGGTCCCTTTTGAAAGAATTGGTATGGACCTCATCGGACTAATTAGAACAGACCGCACGAGGACATCGCTTTGTGTTACTTTTTGTCTCAGCACATCTCAGCATGCAGCGTTGTGGAGGCATGCTCCCATGTTATCTCCCGAGTCGGGATCCTGAAAGAGATCTTGACTGACCAGGGCATGTTCTTTATGTCACAAACTCTTAATGAACTGTACAAATTATTAGGGATTAAATATATTTGCACCAGGGTTTACAATCCACAGACAGAGATTTTGCATCAGGCCCAAGCACAGGAGAATTTGCGTCAGGCCCAAGTCCTTAGTGTATGACAAGGGTACTCGACTACAGGAATTTGCATCGGGAGATAAGGTACTCATTTTACTACCCATGGCAAGCACCAAATTACTCGCAAAGTGGCACGGCCCCTTTGAGGTCACACGGTGATAAGGCGCCTCGGATAAGGCGACGCCCAGGTTGAGGTCAGGCGAACGGATAGAGGTGATACACTTCAAATATACCACCGCAGTCTCCTGAAAACATGGAGATTGGTGGTTCCTGTGGCAATAGTCATTCCCGAGAGGGAGGAGCCGGGACCGGAGGTAAGTCTAAAACTCCCTGGTCCCCTGTAGAGACCACCTCTCACCATCCCAGAAAGCACAGGTTGTCAGGTTGCAAGGGAAATTTTCCGACGTGTTTTCAACTCTACCCAGTTGCATGGACTTCATAGAGCACCGCAGTGACTCCTCCAGGTATACACAGCCACCCATACTGGTTACCTGAACACAAAAAATGTGGTTTGGGATGAACGCAAGGCTATGCTTGACATGGGAGTAATTGATGAGTCCCACAGTCATTGGAGTAGCCCGGTGGTCTTGCAGCCCAAGGGGTATTAGCAGTTTCCCTTGACTCCAATATTTCGAGAAAAAACTACCTTTTCCACTTCCATGGGGTTGTTTGGAGCCCCAGAGATGTTTCAACAGAATATTCTTCCACTGCTTATTTAGATGGCATAATCATTTATAGCAGTGATTGGCAGTGGCATTTACAACATCTGAGAGCTGTCCTGAGATCCTTGAATCAGACGGGACCCACAGCAAATCCAAAGCAGTGTGCAACTGGACAGGTGAAAGTACAGTATCTGGGCTTCCACTTGGACCATGGGCAGGTGCATCCCCAAATTGATAAGACATCATTGATTTCGACCTGCCCAAGCCCCAAGACCAAAAATGGGGTGAGGCAGTTCATGGGGGAATTATCGGAGATTTGTACAATTTTTCAGACATTACCAGCCTGCTGACTGACCTCACTAAAAAGGAAGTGCCAGATCTGGTTCAGTGGATGGAGCTGTCTGAGCAGGCCTTCTGCCAGGTAAAAGCTGTTTTGTGTGGGGGACTGCTGTTGTTCCAAACATGGTTTGCCATGGTTGGTGTGGAAGAACTCAAGTGGCTTGCACAGAGCCCTGACCTCATTCCCACTGAACACCTTTGGGATGGCAAATCCCCATAGCAATGCTTCAAAAACTAGTGAAAAGCCTTCTCAGAAGAGTGGAGGTTATTCTAAGAGCAAAGGGGGACTAAATCTGAAATGGGATGTTCAAAAAGCATATATTAGTTTTGACCATCGGGTTGCACATCGGGTTGATGTAGTTGCAGTGTAGTAGTTAACTTAATTGTCTTGCATGGTTTAATTATCCCTGAAACAGATTTGATATTTATCTTTCATTTTACTCAAGAGTGAAATGTAAATTTTATTTGTATAACACTTTTAACTTTTAGATCCCAAATGAGCAAGCCAGAGGTGACAGTAGCAAGAAAATCTTGCTGAGACAGCATGAAGACAAAACTTTGAGAGGAAACAGAATCAAAAGGGAACCCATCCCCTCCTGGGTGACAACTGATGGTAGGATTATAAATCATTAGGCCACTTTTCTACAACTGTGTATTACAAACTCAAACAGTAAAAAGTATGTTGAAAGGTTCAGTATGAGCATCACAATCTTTATGATTACAGCTGCAGTTCTGAGGTGCAAGTCTCCAGTATCCAGGTGAGACTTGGGCATAAACTTTTTTTGGGAATTGCAAATCTTTAGGTTATCCATGTGGGATCAGCCACAACAACAGCAGATGAGTCACAAGTGTTGAAAGCTTTAAGGAACAGTAGAGCATCAGGATGAATTAAGTAGGTCCAGAGGGTGAGAGGAGCGACATCATATCAGGCAGGCATATACAGCTCTACAGAGAGAGCGAGAGACAGACAGCGAGAGAGAGAGAGAGAGAGAGGGAACAAGTTATTAGGTATGCTCTTGTCCTGCAGAGATTTCAAAGAGTGTATACTGTGATCAGAGTGTAAGTCGGGACCATGTCAGGTCGAGCTAGGACAGCATAACAAAAAGGTAGATCTAGAAGGTAACACAGGCATGTGGGCACCCTGGGACATAAAGCATCACATGAGAGCTGCAGTGGCAGCATCAAAACGTCCCGGTATGTCAAAACTTCCTACACCCATGAACACTCAAGATCATTTCACTCTCACCTTGTACTTGTGTGTGTGTGTAGGCCTGAATACCAAACGGCTCTCTAGTGAGTATATATACTTCCCCACATAGGGAGAATTTGATACTGTTTGAAGTGAACCTACAGAGAGTTTGAAGCCATTTGAGATTCCCCCTATGTTGCTCTTGATATGCTAGCATGCTGGCGACTGCATGGGCTATCTGTTTGTCTGTCTGGACATCTGTTTAAAACAGGACATATCAGTAAGATGCTGAATTCTGTTTCAGGATAAAAAAAATCTTTTTGTGACTTGCTTACATTGAAATACTTTATATATATATTTCAGTAGTATTTATTTTTTATGGTTGTGCAGGACAGATAGAGAGGATCACAGGAACTTACTGGAACAACTAAGAATAAGCCCTGATAGGTAAGAGGTAGTTGATGCACATCTACATTCCCTGAGTGCCAGAAAATGTAAGTACTACAAGTACTTACATTTTTCTCTGGGTTCCTCTTCAACTTGCATGAACTAAGTGTGATTTCCTTTGTGCTCACGCCAACAGCAAATGCAAGGAAACAGCTCATGTAGATGATGGGTGGGAGGATGTGACATATCCAGAAAATAGAAAACAGCCAAATGCAGAAGAGGTAAGCAGTCTATACAGTTGATATTGTTAGTGGCTGATTAAGGTTCAGGTGTAAATATATTTCACACTACAACTACTACATATATGAGCATATCAAAGATAAAGAAATAAATCGTACTGTTAATGTTATCCTATTATGATATAGGTGATGATTACACAACAATTTCACTGTAAGGTGTGTAAGATATTGCATCTGTAGTATATGTGTGATTACCATGAGCAAATATTTTCACCCATTTCCCTGTGCTGAGAGGAAAAAGGGAAAATGTTTGCTCAGAATTTACTAAGATGTCTAAGAACAGTTTTGAATTCCATCAATAAATGTATATTTTAATATATTTTTGTAGACTGCTTCCAGTCTATTCCAGGTTATTAATCTTTAAAATTAATCTCTGACTCTGCATGAGTTATGATTTTAGAGACCAGAATACATTTTCTTAGGGAAAAAAATGTATGGTTCAGCCTGTCATGACTGTGCCATCATCCTAAAACAGTGGTGTCCAACCTTATCCACAAAGGGCCCATATGGCTGCAGGTTTTCATTCCAGCCAATCAGGTTCATCTCTGTCTTCATTCGACTTCCAGACATGGCTCCTGCTTCGTTAGAACAATAAAACCTGCATCCATACTGGCCCTGTGTAGATAAGATGGGATATCCCTGTCCTAAGACTTTTACTGAGTGTTACAGTTGTAGTTTTGAATTTGTGCAATATATTTGAAATATTTATTGATGATAGCTCAACAGCCCTTAGGCTTCCATCATAAGAGATTTGTGTCAACAAGGTTTCCATTCTTTTCTAAGTACATACAGTGGATATAAAAAGTCTACACTGTTAAAATGTTAAAATGGCAGGTTTCTGTGGAAAAAACTTACAACAACCTGATTGCATAAGTGTGCACACTGTTTTTTTTAAACTGGGGATGTGGCTCTGAACCAATCACATACAATCTCATATTCAAAAGTAATTATCATGCAGCTGTCATCAGTGAAATTATTATGATTAACCCCAAATAAAGACCAGCTGTTTCTGTAGGATTTTCTTCACAACTTCTTGGTTTCATCTGACTGCTGAAGCCATGGTCTGCAAAGAGCTTACAAAGCTGGTATGGGGTCCCACTGTCGAAAGATATCAATCAGGATACAAAAAATTAAAAAAACATTAGATGTACCACAGAACACCGTGAAGGCCATCATCAACAAGTGGAGAAAATGGAGCAACAAGAACACGATGTTCCTCCAAAATTTATAAAAGGATAAGACAAAAACTTAACAGGGAGGCTGCCAAGAGGCCTACAGCTACAATAAAGAAGCTGCAGGAATATCTGACAAGTACTGATTACTGTCTGCATTCTCTCATATTCTTCACATGTCTGGGCTATGGGGTAGGGTGGCTAGATGGAAGACCTTTCTCAAAAAAAAAAATCCAAGCTCAGCTAAATGTGGTAAAATATGTTATGGTCTGATGTGACCAATTCCAAAAGGTATAATAATTCCATAATTCCAAAAGGTATGTTTGGTGCAAAAAACATGGTGGTGGCAGCATCATGCTTTATTGCTGCTTCAGCCAGAACTGGGGCTTTTTTCAAAGTGGAGGGAATCATGAATAGCTACAAATACCAGTCGATTTTAATGCAAAACCTTCAGTGTCTGCTAGTAAACTGAAGATGACCCAGAGCATACATCCAAGTCAACAAAGGAATGGCTTAACCAAAAGAAGATCAATGTTTTTGAATGCCCAGAGCCCAGGCCTGAATCCAAATAAAAATCTGTGGGGTGACCTGAAGCAGGCTGTTCGCAGAACATGCCCTTACAATTCGATGGATCTGGAATGTTTTTGCAAGAAAGAGTGAGAAAATATTGTCAAGTCAAGACTGATAGACTCTTAGCCAATATGATGTAATATAATCAAACGGTTCTTCAACAGTATATTAGTTTAGGGGAGTGCACACTTATGCAACCAGGTTATTGTAAGATTTTATTTTTCCTATTTTTACCTAAAATATTTCTGATTGTTTTTCACTTAATGTTTACATGTTGTAATTTCACACTGAAGGTGGAAAAGTTTTTTTTACCATTTTTACATCACAAAAACCTGCCATTTTAACAGGGCTGTGTAGACTTTTTATATCCACTGTATCCAGTGGATTGAGATCAAGTTAAAAACACTGGTATATTGCTTTAAAGTTACAGTAGCAAATCATTTCCCAAGCCTGAAGCCTGTGCTTTATCTGACTGATTTTTCTCTGCTGTCTGTGTCCATGTTAGATCCTCACTCTGTCTCATGAATAGTGGGTCCTTTGTACACAACACTATCCGGACAGGTGTCTAAGTATGAAAAACAGTGTTGTTTCAGGCAGTGTGTATGGTTTCTTTAGTTAATCTGCACCATAGCTCTGTGGTTTTCTCTCTCTTTCCTCTGTCTTCCTGCACGCTCCACTTTCCTCTACCACTAAACTGAGCGATGCTATTGGCTAGACAGAGATGTGGTAATGCCCTAACATTTGAAATTAAAGGAAAGCAGACATTTCGTCTCTCTCTCTCTCTCTCTCTCTCTCTCTCTCTCTCTCTCTCTCTCTCTGTCTGTTATGACTCAGTATTTTGGAGTTTGTTGCTCTCTTCTGTCCCTTTCCATCCTATAAGAAGAAGATGACCTCGTAGTTGAAGGCATTTGTTGACTTTTCTAGACTGGGTGTAGCCCTTCGTAGCTCTGTTTCCAGCCTCCACAGTCCCGATTGGCTCACTGAGGGTGTAATTATGTCTTTTGCCTGAGCAACTCCATCTCTTGTTTTTCTTACACCTTTTTATTCCTCTTTATTTTTTTCCCAGAGTGCAAGAGGAGTTCTGTTGTGTGGCCTGGTTGCTGGGCAACAGAGGATCTCCTTCTTTATATAGCATTGGGAATAAAGATACAGCCATTGGAGCCGTTTTTTTATGTGCAGGAATAAAAAGTTGGGTTGCACTTTTTAGATCGTTTCAAAAGGCCACTGACCAACATACTGTGGCTTTGCTGACCAGCATAAAATGCAGTAATAGAAGAAATACATTGATTTGAGAGAGTTAAATCTCAATATAAAATATACATTAAAAAAAAAGTCCATTTGAGGAACCAGGCAAAGTATTCAGAGGGTTCATTTGCATTGTAGTTCTCACATGCAGGCAAAAATATCAACAGCTGTGGCTCATAATTGGCAACAAGTTTGGTATCTGTGATATCGCAATTGTTCTGTTGCTTTAGTGGTTCAAGGTGTTTGTTTTTTTTTTGCTCTTTCCTCCATGTCTGTCATATCACAATGGTTAAAGACATTTTTACAATTCAAAATATATTACAATATTTAGGTTTGGTAAACAGTTGCAAGCAAAGTAATATATTTAGAAAAAATTGATTTCAATTATACTTTCATGTAATGTCTAGAATAGAACATTGAATACAAAAAGAAATGTTAATGTCCAATCAGTTAGCTGTTACTGTGAATAACAATGGAGTCAGTCAGTGTTATAAAAGTACTGACGATGCATCCGGTACAATATGTCAGGACGTGTAGTGTGGCATGATTTATTTTAGAATAATTTTCGTTTTTATGTCCTCAATATCCAGAGTCTGTAGGGTATTACAGTTCCATTAGAAACACACACTTTACACTCATCTGTCCAATAGAGTGGTGTTTATTCTGTCCTGGCTATCCAGCAGAATGTTTTAACGTAATGGATTAGAGTGATGAGTCATTTCATTGAATGACTCATGGAACATAATCAGAAGACCTGTTTCCATTGTGGTTCTCATATGCAGTCTTTCGTCATGACAAATCCATCAAAAGCAAGGCCGGCCCATAATCTGCAACAGCCGCATTTCTAACAGTAGCTATACAGCCAGGATATTAAACCAAAATCATAAGATATATCAGTGACATGGTTAAAGAGCCCATATCCATAATGATGAAAATGCCTTGGACAGAAAAGTGCTTATTGATTCATCCTTTCATTCTGAATAAAAAAGTACTGACATCCTACACACACACACACACACACACACACACACACACTGTACTGAAAGGTGTATGCACAGCATTTCACTTTTCAAGAGTCAGTAACTTGGCAACAAGGTCAGCGACGGTGCACTGAATCACACAGTCGGTTATTTTTCTGTCTCCACTGCGCACTAATTGAAAACACTCGTGACTGTGGGAGTGCTGACATTACACACTGATTCTGACACCGTCCACATCCTAATGGTGGTCGAAATGATTTGCCATGCTGGTCTGCCACTCTCCTAGGGCAGTCAGCTGCAGAATTATTGGCACCCTCAATTGGCTTAATGTCACACTGAAAATGTGAGGAATCAAAAATATGTATTGTAAACAAACCCACATGTCATAGTTATTGGCACTCCTGCATTTAATCCTCTGCANGAATCAAAGAATCTCTCAGTACAGAATCTCTCTAGGGTCCTAGGTCTTCTCTTCTCTCGTCTTCAGCTCACCCCACAGGGTTTGAATGGAGTTTAGGTCGTGGCCAGGTCAAAAACCGGATTCTGTTCTCAATTAAACATTTGTTTGGATATTGTCCTGCTGGAAGATCTGACAACAGCGTAGTTTAGCGTCTTGGCCGAGGAAATCAGATTTTCATTTAAAATCTCCCAGTATTTCATGAAGTACATGACGCCATGTTTCCAGGGCCTTAGCAGGACAAAACTTAACAGTGAGGATTGGGCTGTTTTCTTTACAAACACCATGCTTTATATGCCAAACCCACTTTGAGTGTTTGTGGCCGAAATCCTCTATATTTGTCTCAGCTACCCACACAACTCAGTTCCAGCTAAAGTTCCTGTAGCACTTAGTGAACCCAAGACACTTACCTTTGTGGATAAATGGAAGAAAAGGCTTTCTTCTGGCATGCCTTCCAAATAGTGTTAGCATGGCGATGGCATCTAATTGCACATGTGGAGACTTAGTGACCCAAAAATGCTAGCATTGTTCAGAACTGTTTGCTGACAATCCATTGTTCATGATGCATGGGCCAAAATACACTTGCAGGTTATCCTCTTCCTTGCAGGTTCATTACAGTTTCAGTTGTTTTAAACATCTGAACTATTGTTCTAACAGTGGATAAGTAAGAATTTGGCCTCTGTGTCTCTTCATATCTATACTTCAGGAAAATCATGGATGACTGCTTAGTAAATGGGAAAATATAAATGTAAAATATAAACGGGAATATGCTCAGTTACATTGTGCAAATAATTGTGAAACACAGTTTTGCTTATTTTCTTAGAATGTTTTTTTTTTTGAGAATTAATGTTACTATATTTTCTTAGAAAAAACATTTTCAATTACCGGTTTTATTTCTCTCATATTTTCAGTGTAAGATTAAGCTAACTAAC
>CM074965.1:9972361-10025465 GCA_037577455.1 Pangasius macronema | reverse complement strand
GGATAGGTGGAGAGTGATGATTCGCTGTGGAGACCCCTGAAGGGAAAAGCCAAAAGAAGAAGAAGAAGAAGAAGATACTCTAAGCTGGACTGGAATGAAGACGAATAAGAGATTATACAAAAAATATTTATAATAATAAATGCTCGTAATTACTTGTAATCTTTACTCCTATGTTTGTGACCTAAATGCATTATAGTTAAGCGGTTTCATGCTTGTGGCTTTGTGGATGTTGGACGTTTAACAACATGAAGTTACTTCTGCTTCCACTCAAGTGGCTTTCTGCATTACACTGGCTGCTGGACCATGTAGTGTTAAAATAGTATTACGTAGTATTGGTATTTTTTAAGCTATTCTTTTTTCTTTCCCCTCCAAGTTATCCGTTTGAGTACGGTTTCTGCCACTGAGCACGCAGTATTATCATGTAATAACATGGCTGTAGCTGTAGAGTGTTGACACTCTTTGTCAGATCGATGCTGTTCTGTTAATAGCTGTGCCACTCACAGCAAGCCGGCACTGCTAATTAAAGATGGTGGAGGTCGAGGGAGGAGGGAGTGGTTCTCTGTTACTTTTTTTTTTTTTTCCCCTTTGTCATTGTGAGATGTGCTCACACTTCCTTGTCCTCACTTCTCCTCACTCTAATGAAATGTTGAACTTCCTCTTTCTCCCTGGTGTAAATGCTGTCTTTGTGCCCTCACATTGCTTCATGCTGTAGCCCCCGGAAGCAGATGTGGAAACACGGTACACTACCGAGGGTCCTAACTGCACAAGAGCAGAAACTTTAAACTTACAGTAAACTCCACAGTAAGGTCAGTAGACCTGATGATCTCGTTGTAGAGTTGCATGTTCTCAGTTCAGAAATGCATTTAAGCATGAATTGAATGGTGAGATGTTTTATGTCAAGATAAAGGTCAGAGCAGGTGTCAGCTGCGTGTACTCGACTGGAACGTGGCTGCAAATACTGTTTATTATCAACCTGTTATAGGCTGGCGCGATATAGATTTCTCTCTGCTCGTGAGCTATCGTTTCAAAAATGGAGATGAATGATTTGACAATAAATCACAATAATAACTGAGACAGGAAAAATGGCATTCCCGTTATTTCAGGTTTAAGGACAGTAAGGGAGGGTGTAATAATATAATCAGCTGGACACTCGACGGTAGTAAACAGTAATAAAGCATTAGCAAATGCTTATACACACACACACACACACACACACACACACACACACAGTGTAAACCCATATGAGCATGGGTTCTCTGTTGAGTCTGGTTCCTCTCAAGGTTTCTTCCTATCACCATCTCAGGGAGTTTTTCCTTGCCACCGTNTTGTTTGTGTAAAGCTGCTTTGAGACAATGACCTTTGTAAAAAAGCTCTATACAAATAAAAATGAATTGAATTGAATATAGTATAATAAACATTTTCACTACTGAGCTGCTGCTGATGGTGTGTGAATGTGTGTGAATGTGTGTGTGTGCTGACTGGCACAGGAGCAAACAAACAAGCAAAAAAACATATTTAATCGCTTTTTAATTATCATCACTACTAACACTTATCCGTAAGGTGTTAACACTTTGTCCTATGCCTATTTCCTATTAGGTAAAAAATCTTTTCGAGCATATTTTTGCCCAAGATTGTTTGACGGCTTCTCTGATAAATATAATTAACTGCTGTTAGATATATACTTGTCTATTATTGGCCAAGGCAAGCATACACTGCTAGATTTTATTCAGTATTAATGAACTCAAAACATTCTTCATTTACCTTGACGCGAGTCCCGGGAGGTTGGGGAAGGGGCGGGGCTTCCAGGCGTTGTCATTCAATATCGGAGAGTTCAAGACACCCGTGCAAATCATTCCAGCTGCATGTGTTAATTGGCTCTTCTGTTTTATTGGAAAAAACTGCTCTTTTAGCATTTTTGAGCGCTGACTTACAAAGGATGGTGGCTCCGGTAAAATCACATGAACATGGCATGTCATATGATGACATCATTATATCACAAAAGCCTGATGTATTATATCAGTGCAGAAACTAATATCTGGCTATAAATATACTGCAAATTTAAAAAAAAATAATCTATTCATCAGCTTAGATGTGGTTTATATGTTATAAGAATGTTATGTTAAGTTATGTAACGCTTATGACAAATAGCATTTGGCATTTTTTAATTTTTGTGTATTATTTTTTCAGTAATGTAAAACAAATCTGTGTGGAACATCGTAATATTTAACGTCTTGTTACTCCCCTGGCTTTTGGCTCTAGGACTAATGTGTGACGATTATTCCCGGTTACAGTAACACTGACCAGCTTCATTTCCAAATAAGGAATTCATTTGAAATAAAAGCACAAGATGCTTGAAATTAGTGGATTTACGGATCTTTCTCTCTAGCTCTTGATCTAATGTGCACTGAATCACATAGGCAGCGCCTACAAACCAACATGAATTCTCCCAGCCTCATCACTATACTACGAAATTACTGCACATGTTTTACTACTACATCGAAAATGTGAGGAGGCTTTAACGTCAACCAGTGTGTATATTTCACTCATCAAGCACTGAGCTTCTGGGGACTTTTGGGCTTTCGTGTTGGTGTGCTTTTGTGCCTTCGTGTTGGTGTGCTTTTGTGCCTTCGTGTTGGTGTGCTTTTGTGCCTTCGTGTTGGTGTGCTTTTGTGCTTTCGTGTTGGTGTGCTTTTGTGCGTGCATCTCAGCAGTGTTCTGCTATGAAAGGTGTCTCTCCTTTTACTTTCTTGAGGTTTTGCTCTTTTTGACTCCTCTCTTCTTGCCACTCTCTATGTGTGAGAGAGAGAGAAAGAGAGAGAGAGAGAAAGAGAGAGAGAGGGGGGGGGCATGGCTCACCCTCGTGGTTTCTATCAGTCATGTTCACATGAACGCAGTGTGAAATTACATTAAACCTTTTTTTCCACATTCGGCCTGACGGCTCTGTTCAGCTTCTTGTTATTTAAGCAAGAAGCCTGTATGTTGTAAGTGTAACTGTCAGTCAGGGTTTCTGTGTTCTTTAAAACTGCCTCAGCATTGTTGGCCCTGAAAACAGTGTGCATGCCGTGTAAACGCTGCTTATCAGTGGCTTCACTGTGGTTTGACGTTTCTGTCATTGGTTAAGCAAAAAAAAAAACACACAGTTGATCCTTCTTCATAATTGCCATTTCTGGATTAATCCAGTAATCGGATTAATCATTGCAGCCCTTAATATGAAAGTTTCTTAAACAGCATACAAATGTTTCACTGTGTTTGAGAGAATATTTGCAAACCTTAATAAACCTTCTAATGACACACTATTGCACAGGACACACAGGCGAGCTTGATGGTGCAGCAGGTATCTTTGGCACCTCTCAGGATCCCTGGGTTGGATCCTGAGCTCAGAGCTTGGCACGTTCTCACCTATAGTAAGTGCGATATTGCATATCCCCTATATCCTTTCCAAAACCCATCATGCGCTGCAAAGGCACCTTCGTCCTGTAAAGCAAAGAAACAGGATGTTCTATCAGCTATGCAAACAAAGTGCTTCTGAACACAGCAGATCTTCAGGTTTTATCTCAGATTTTTCACCTGTCCGTATGTAAATGTGTTATTACTGGTGTGGATGGTGTCGGATGTCACTGCAGCTGAATTCTGGACAACAGCCAATAATGTGGTCAGTTATAAAGGTGTAAACACTGTGTGACGCTCAGCTCTACAAAAAAAAAGTCAGTTAATCAACACTTAATATCAGTACTGTGTTTATTATTATGTGCAGTATAATATGTCCTGGAGTACAGTATGTTCATTTTATAACAGCTGTATAAAGTATCACTCAAACCACTCAACTGGCTGCTTATACACCCAAACGTTTCTGCAGTTTGCTGTTAAATATCACTTTAATCATTGTCAATGTCACCGCCGTAACCTTGCCTTGGTGGTCTGCCTGCAGGGATCACACCGGGATCAGTGTAAAGCAGTAAATGCATAAATCCCGTCTGCATAAAGATGTCTAGCTGAGTCTGCTTTTTTTTTTTGGATATCAATTCAGTTTGCGATCAGATATCAGCTGTCAAAATGCCGATGCTGCTGCGCCATCACATCTAGTCGTTTTGTCTCTTCTCGCGAATGTGGGAGACATGTCTACTGCCGCCCGTTTCAAAATTTATGGGATTAATTTTTACACAATTAGCCAACAGAACAGAACTGACTGCATTAATCAGCGATGACTTCACTACCTGTGCGAGCATGAACCGAGGCGATTTGTGTAGGCTCGTGTACTAAAGCTGCGAGTGACTTTCACTTTTTCATCAGCCGATGAGACGGAGGCTGATGTGAATGAAGCTGATAATCGAAGTGACAACTCGTTTCATATTGTAAACGTAATAACTCTTCTAATATGTTTGGCAGTAATGCCGTCTTTCTATAAGTAGATTAGATTGCAAATGCAGGGCATCTCTCAGATGTCAGAATATGACTATGTGCACACACTAAGTCCGAGTTCATACTCATTAGCCAGGATATGAAGAGTTTGGGTATAAGAGTTTGGAGCCGCTTGCCACATGCCAGAGTACAAATGAAAGAGAGAGTTATAGTATGAGAGAGAGATTTTCTTTTTTCATTAAAATAATAAAACAATTTTTTGGATAATATGTTTTTAGATAAAGAAAGAAGGCAAAGGCTGACTTCTTCATGGCACTGTTTTAGCCAATTCTGAATAAGGCATTGAGAGCTACTGCAAAGAATTTATCTTTCTAAGCATTTATTTCCTAAAACGAGGAAAATGTATTGTAAGAAATTCTACCGTTAGTCCCCATTCTCATCTAAGTTGTTACGCACTAATTTACATCTATATGTGATTCTGAAAAGTACCTACAGGAAACGTATAATGTGCTTAAGGCATGCACTTTCTATCTATGTGTGTGTGTGTGTGTGTGTGTGTGTGTGTGTGAGATTTGCAGGTTCAACATGTATATCGCAGTGCTCCATCGTAACACTTTGACTCACTTCATTCCTTTGCTACACCTAAGCACCAGTGTGACAAGTGGGCAAGTTCCTGAAAGGTTCTTTGAGGTTCTATTCATTTCTTTTTACGCAACACAGTGAACCACTAGACAGTCAGTTTGAATATGTGAGCTCGTAGTTAAAGGTTCACGTTGCTTTTTGAAAGGCATGCAGCTTACCATACTAGCACCCTAAAGAAGTGCCTCTGAGCTTGTCGTAAATGGATCTGAAACCGTATCTTGCGAAGTGCACCAGGTAGGTCAAGTGAACGAAAGAGGAAATAGGTAGTGGCGAGAGGGACAATGGTACAACACACAGTTAAAGAAGTCCATCCGTCCATCACACGACACCATGCACACACACGCTCACACCTAGGGGCAATTTAGAATAGCCAATCCACCTATAATATGTTTTTGGGAGGTGGGAGGAAACTGGAGACCTTGCTGGAAACCAGTGTGGACACTAGGAAAACATGCGGAAGTCCACACGGAGTTGGGCAGTAACGTGAGCTCAGGATTGAACCCGGGACCCTGGAGCTGTGAAGCTGCAACACTACCTGCTGCACCATGGTGTAAAAACATGTGAAAGTAATGTGTTAGATGATCTCTCCTCTATGTTTCTTTGTCACGAATCACGAAGTCCCCTGTGAAACTAATAGCATGCGAAATATTAGCAATAGCTAATATTGCAGCTACAGAGCTGTGAAATCAGTAGAGTTGCAGTTATACATGAAACATCCTGTTTCACTGGAAGGTGTTTATATATATGTGTGTGTGTCTGTGGGTGGGTTTGCGTATACGTGCACATATATATATGTGTGTGTGTGTGTGGGTGGGTTTGCGTATACGTGCACATATATATATATGTGTGTGTGTGTGTGTGTGTGTGTGTGGGTGGGTGTGTGTATACGTGCACATATATACATGTGCGTGTGTGTGTGTGTGTGTATTATATTTATTTTTTTCATGATATAGGTGGGAGGTGCAACAAAACAAAATATATATATATATATATATATATATATGTATGTGTGTGTGTGTGTGTGTGTGTGTTATATTTATTTTTTTCATGATGTAGGTGGGAGGTGCAACAAAACAAGTCATTTGCCTGCAGCAACCTACAAACAGTGTGGTTTGTTGTAGTCTCACAAACCAGGGGTTTTATGTGTCTGTAGCTGAGACTATGATGTCTTGAACTTCACAAATTGTTTAAATTTGGGAACTAGGCAAAAAAAACAAAAAATCTCAGAGTTTCCAGAATGATTCTCTGAGTTGCTGAAACTGAAAAGCTTCTCCACAATAAACCTGAATGCCTCTTCTTCTGAGTATCACTGAGGATGTGTATTCTTTGTCGCAGTAATTTTACTCTCAGGTCTTTGAGCTCTTCTCTAGTGGAATAGCCAGAGGTAAAGTTGGCTCACAAAAGTGTTATTATCAGAAACCAAGAAGATAATGGAACGTATACAAAGGATACTTATTTTTTTTCCCCCTTACTTTTATGAATGGAAATTTTTAGAAATGATCAAAAAGTCCAAGAGGGCTTTCATTTATGGAAACCGGGACTTCTCCCTCACTGCCTGTGACGAAACTCTGCAGGATTTCTAGGACGATCATCACTTGAAACACAGACAAAGGAATGCTAGCCGAGTGGGAGCTAAAGAAGTAATCAAATACAGCCAAGAAATATTTTCCTTGTGTGTAATATCTGAATGAATGACTGAGGGAAAAAAAGAGTAAGGAAGAGATAGAAGGACAGTGTTGTACAGTGGTGGATTGTCACCTTGGCCTGAGATCTGAATGTGCAAATTACCACAGATTTACCTCCATGCCAGTGTCAACTACAGCAAGGCTAATGCCAGAGTTAACACACTGCCATGAGGATTACACAGTTCTGCAGTCAGATCTTACACCTAACAAAGCAGCCACAACACAAGACAAACAGTTGGTCTGTGAGGTGATATGGAATTAAATATGAATAGTTAACAGAAATGTTTTCTGGTAAAAAGTCCAAAAAAGAGGTATAAATACTTATGGAAATGCTCATGAAACAAAAAGACCCCTTCCTACTGGATAGCCATTGTTTCTCTGTGTGGTTTTAACACATGCACTATAGTAAAAATTCATATCATATTCTCTATAAATCTATACATCTACTCCAAACAGATTTAGAGAATACCAAAAATAAAATTAAGAAGATGAAGGAAACTATAACTAGGGAAGCCCAGAAAACTATAAAAACATGGCTTAGAACAACAGCTATGTATATATAAAAAACACAGATGAATGCGAGTCTGCAAGCTAGAGGGCCACACCTGAGCCCTGTTTCCCCACATATATTAATGTGGCCTCCCCTTTTTTCTCTGTCTGTCTGCCTGAGCAGTGAACTATGTGTGTGTGGCAGTGAGCTGACTTGCAGAAGCAACAAACAGAAAATCAACAGCTTCAGCTGCTTTTCTTCCACTTTGCCTTATTGTGTCTACCCTTCAAAGGCACAAGCGAAAATATTTTTAAAAAAATCAGTCCATGTGGCCTAGCAGCTCTACTCTGGGAGATGGCACTGCAGGTGTTCCAACCACTAGAGAAAGTATCAGAAGACCCGCCAACTTTTATGCATTTTGCTGATTCTGACATATAGCTTCTGAGTATATAGTTAACATCCGTTAACTATGTACCCCCTAGTCATGACCACCAACCTCCTTTCCAGGAGTATGCATTGTCCCTTTTCAGGGATGGCAGGTGTGTATCAGTATGAGCCAAGGCCTTGCCAGGCATCTTGGAGCCACAAGTAGGACTGTGTGGCCTAGTTGCTGAAAATAGCAGCAGAAAAGCAAACAGTAGATGGTGGGGCCAGTCATGGGCCAGTGCAAAAACTTTGTCTGGACAGTGTGTTTGTGCCACTATTGTACAGATCCAGCAGATGAGTTGCCCTCAGTTAGGGTAACTGTGGTTGGGACTACAAACGTCCATGCAAGGCTAAGAGAGTCCTTAATCCTCATACTGCCTTAATGATTGATATGTATAACACATTGAAGGAATGTCTAGCATTCTCAATGAATCTTCAAGCAGTGATCATCTTCAAGGAGCGTGATATTATGGAGTTCTTTTCTTGTCTAAATACGCCAGTAATTTGATGCTTCGTGCCAGTAGACAGGGTCACCTGAATATATCTCAGAAACACACGTGGCACTAGAGAAGCTGAAGAGTAGAGCTGAACTGGAATGTCTGTCCTTGGAAGGGAGCTCTGAAAAAGCATCTTTGTTCTGGGGCAATGGGTAATGAAAATACGTAGATCCACTGATGTGAACTAGTTGTGTGATTATGTGGCATGAATTACAGCTAGAATCTCTAGATGTATTTATGCCATTAAGAACCGGTTCAGCCCTCCGAACAGAATGGGAGCAAAACCGTCGTTCTCCTTCTTAATTAGAATGCACACTGAGTAGGACCCTTTGTTCTAAACCATAGGGTCTATCTTCTTGATTTTGTCTCTGTCCAAAAGCTAATCAGAGCGGGAGGAGAATGGCCTTGTTGGGCTTGTGTAAAGCAGACGGGGCCTTTGTGGGTGAGATCTGGACCAGGTTGCAGTGATCGCTGCTGAGTGGCCAGTCTGTTTGACAGCACTGGTATCTCAGTTCTGAAACCGACACTCTCCGTTCCAGGCCCTCTTTGGCAGCAGGTCCAAAGAGTATCCCTTGCAAACAGAGGAGATTTTTTTTCAGGGTTTATTTATACACATCTGACTGCAGACTGTGCTAACTACACTTGCCATTGTGTGTAACGCAGATTGGCTCAGAAATGCACCGTGTCTTGTCCTATGTGTCCCACTGCCAGGTTTGAGGTGTCAATCAGTGCCCCTGTGACCAGCATCTACAGATTAGAGTGGTTGTCCAGTTCTAGCAGTAGAATGGCTAGGTGAGTGCCATACACAATACGCAATAAGTTCTCACTAGAGCATCATCAGTGTGTCAGGATTAGGTGCAGCGCATGTCTGCACACAGAGATTTGTCTGGTAAGATCACCTGCAATGTCAGTTGTAGGCATGTGACCCAGACTGACCTGCTTGTGTTGAGCTGTCATTTCAAAAATACCTTCTCTAAAACTGTCAATAAAGCTCTTGCACTGTGTCTTATGGAATATTACTGTGAACAGCATTGTTCAAAATACTGCATTTGTAGCCACTGGCTGCATGTCAGTATCTAATCCCTCTTGAGCCGCCGCCATTTTGAAGGTGGCTGTCATGGCTAGATTAGAGTTTGTCATCAGTGCATGTGAGCTGAAAGTGGTCTATCCAGATTCATTACTGAGGACACAGTTGAACAAGGCAGTTCAACTCCCAGGACATTATCAAACTGGAATAACCTTCCAGTCATTGCTGTAGCACTACATAGCATTGACATAGCATCCTCCCACTCCTCGGACAAGGGCCAGAGGAACTCTGGGCATTGGGCTATAAGGACAGCTCTTTTGAAGGACCCATTTTCAGTTCCAGAACGATCAGCTAAGCCAAACTCCAGGTCGTCCTTACACCTAGCAAGTGACTCAGGTTGCTTTCTTGGCTTCTTGGATGTGGGTAAAGGTCTTGGCATGTGTGTGTGCGTTTGTATGGTTTACTAACACTGATGTGTTTTCTTTCTGTTGGTTATAAACTCCATATGCTCTTTTTTTCCACTCAGCCATAGCATTTTAAATAGTCTTGTATGAAATGTTAGATATGAACATGCTTATGAACACTGCACTCACTGGGTTTAAAAAACTTCACTTGCAACTTTACATATAATGTTAGACCTAAGGGCATACGTTTTCTTAAACTGCAAAACTCCTATTAAATTGCCTAAGTTTTTATATTTGCTTATAGACGAGGGTTACTATGCAGGAGTGTATACAGCAGAACTGCAAAAGTCTCGAATTTGCCCCCGATATGCTAAACCCTAGACTGAAACATCTGATAGTAGTTATCGGGTAGTGGCGAATGGTTTGGCCCAGTGGTGCTTAGTCACCAAGTCTATTCAAAATGTCTTAGATTAACACCCTGCAGATATTTGTTTTTGTAATCCGTAATGGTAAAAATGCTGAACAGCTCTCTATAAATTGATTTTAACAATTAAGATTTTAAGAACAGAATAAATTATGTAAGGATTTCCTGTTGCTATTTTCAATGCAAAGTTGTATTTGTATGTAGAGGAATAGTTTATTTTACGTTTATGGTGCATATAATTACGTTTATGGTGCATATATGGTGCTAATAATAACGCCGGTTCTATTGAATCATACAGTTAGGAATCACTGCGCGCAATCTCGGAATAGACACGGCCATAAGCAGTACCCTTTGCCTATCATATAATAAAATTATATGATTCTTTGTTCTTTTCAATAGAGATTTATGTGCCTCAGGATCGTTGAGTAGTTAAGTGACACATGTCAGCTAATGTGCTTAAACGCCACCTGATATTTAGCCAGATCACATCAAATCATGCCACATGGGAGTTAATAAGATTAAGTTAATAAGTTAATAAGTTTAATCATTAGAAAGGGAAAGAGGGAGACAGAAGCCCATAAGAGAACAGGGATCTGGGTGCGTGTGTGTGTCTGCGTGCGTGTGTGTGTGTGTGTGTGTGTGTGTGTGTTTACCATATCACTGCAGTCTGCATTGAAGAAAATCCTCAAGGGACTGAAGGGAAAGCGCTACATAGTTTCTCACACAGCCCTTCTCAGTTTTCCTTTTTTTTAATACCTTTCTTTCCTTCCTTTTTTTCCCTCCTCCCATTCCTTTCTATCCCTCTGCTCTTTCCCTCTCTCTCTCTCTCTCTCTCTCTTCTTCCTTCCCCCAGAGGTGCTGTGACAACACTTCCTGGTTGGTGCTAGTGGGCAGGGTTATGCTTGCGCATGATTGGTCGCTTGGCTGGATGCTCTGCGCAGTACTGTTGTGCAGTTAGACTGCTGTTGCTGCTCTTGCGCACTGTCTCTCTCTCTCTCTCTCTCTCTCTCTCTTTTCCTTCCTCTTTTGCTTTTACTCTCTTGCTCTGCTGAGGAGCTTGGCTCTTGCACGCACACAGAGGGGCACGCGCAGGGGCTTGCTCACATTAACCAATAAACACATCTACATGCAGTGGAGCAGCAAGGAGCCAGGCACATGTTAGGTTAGGATACACACACACACTCTCTCTCTCTCTCTCTGTCCCTCTTTCTCTCTTTTTCTGAGAATGGTCCAGCTGGTGCCTGGGGCTTTGCTGTCGCGGCCTGCTGCCTGCATCTGATCACGATCTCTCTCTCACACACACACACATACACACACACCCACACAAACCCGCACACAGAGCCGGCTCACAGGGAAGCACAATGTGAGAGGTAAGGATTTCCTTCCTTTTTTTAGTCCTATCTCCTTGTTGTTTCCACAGCAAAGGCAGCTGCGGCAACAGAAAGCCTTCAGGCAGTGTCAGACTTTCTGAGCGTGTGTGTCTGTGCATGGGTTTGTGTGTGTGTGTGTGTGTGTGTGTGTGTGTGTGTCTGTGGGCTATGTTTGGATTTCCATGGAGGGCTACTAGTTTGCCACACACAGGAAACAGGTCAATTTAATAGGTTAAAGCTGTCACTCCACACAGACACGTGTGTGTGTGTGTGTGTGTGTGTGTGTGTGTGTGTGTGTGTGTGTGTGTGTGTGTGTGTGTGTTTGTTTGTATCAGGAAGCAGGGTGAAGGTGTGACCCAGCTTCTGTTTCCCTCTTTTTTTCTTGTTTAGACTGAAACGGCACGTGGCTGGTTAAATGTTGGGCCAAGTAGCTTTTCTCTCTCTTTATGTCCTTGTTCTCTCTCTATCTCTATCTTTTCCTGTCTATATGCTTGAAGTGTGTGTGTGTGTGTGTGTCTGTTTTTTGCATACACTCTCTGCGTGTTGAACTTCCCGCCCCCAAAATGTAAATTACGTGTGACATGTTTAGTTGGCGCTTCCTAATATGGGGTGCACTGCGTTTCAGCAGGATCCTGCCAGCCCCTCCAGGATTCCACCGGGGTGTGTGAGACAGAGGGTGTGTGTGTGTATGAGTGTATGTGTGTATTTGTGTCAGTGTGAGCGACACCATTAGTAGGAGGCTAGAGAGAGAGAGAGAGAGAGAGAGAGGGCAAGAGAGGGAAAGAGATGTCTATGCATGGTTTTCGCTTCTCTTTGAGTGCGTCACTCCTCTCGAAAGACGCCATGTAAGTACTCGCCACTATATTCTACACTAATACCTGTGAGTGTGGCTAAACCTGTGAGCTTGAGCTTTCAGAGTTTTTTCCGTCGCATGTCGTTGGTAACCTGCAGTTTTAGACGAAATGAAGATCTATTCATTTCCGAGGTCCACGTCTATTACTATTGCTATTACTCTTATCTTGCCCATGATCGAAACCGTTCCTTGAAGTTCTTCATTTCCGTATGTAGAATTTAAAACAATAGATGGTGTTAGGAAATTAACATCCTACAGAAGACGTGTGTTTGGGGTGGTCTTGTGCCATGGGATGATGGTTTTGAAATAGTACGTGAAGCTTTTTATTAGGGTTTAATGTTCACGGAATGCAGGCGATATCATAAAGATTACAGCCTGGGAGTGGTGTGTTGTGCGCCATGCTTTAAGAAGGACTGGGAGTGGTGTGTGTGAGTGTGTGTGTGTGTGTGTGTGTGAGAGAGAGAGAGAGAGAGTGAGAGTGTCGTACTTTACAGGGAAAAAGTGAAAGTCCTAAGGAAGTCCTATCACATGCTGTTGGAGGGAGAGGCACACACTCCTGCAGCTCACTCCAGTTCACACTCACTTTCTGCTACAGTCCTAGTAAATAATTCCAAAACATCTGTTACTGATCTTAAAACACAATCCTCCAACAAAACAGAATAACTACGCGCTTCTATGCAATATCCCAAATCCAAATCCTGTTCACCAGATGTGTAGTGATTTGGCGTTGTTGTCGGTTAAACACAGGCGTGAATGATGTGCCACTTTTACAGGCGAATCCTCAGGTCAGAGTTTAACTTCGGAGTCAGTTCACTCAGGGACAAATCTGCTGTTCTGAATCTTTCTGACTGTGTTGTGAGTGCACTACTGTACTGTTTAATGTGGATTATTCGGACATGTTTGCAATGCCTGGTCTGTGTAGGAAGAACATTATAACATGACTGTTATTTATTACTGCGTAACAGGAGCGTGGTTAATGGTAGGACTAAGCTTTCTGGCCTGAATCGGATTAAATGAGTCCATTCTGGCTTTTTTGGACTTGAAGGATACAGCATGTTTTTGTATTCTTCCTTTTTTCCTCTCTGCATTGTGTTACCGTGTCTTTCTGTCTGTTGGTCTTTAGTGCTTCCTGTCAAGTGTGTGGGAGTGTAAATGCAGGTATTCACGGCTCTGTGTGTGTGTCTAGATAGGAGGCATGGTACCAGAGATCAGAGACTGTTCACATTGCAAGATTTGCAGTTCTGTGTTTGTTTATTTGTTTTGGTTTTTTTGGGGTTTTTTTTACGATCTGTTTTGCACTTTGATGGCTCACATTTATTTTTTTAAGCGATTCATATCCGTCATCAGTGTGAACAGACCTCCGCCCTGGAATGACCCACACGCATCCATCACTGCAGCAGCGATAGAATGAACAAACTAACAACACTAAGCTTCACTGCAGAGATTATTTACTGTAGAGGTTGGCTGACATCTTTTCATCTGTTCGCGATTAGAGCCAGAGTGTGAGGGGGAAAAAGCCCAGATGCATAGTCTTTAACGCTTTTTTAACGCAGCTATTACTGACACTTCTGTTCTGATGTGTCGGGATGGAAGAAGAGCCTACGGTGAGATGAGCACGTGCTCTCGAAAGTGTAAATGAGTTCTGATTCCACTTTTAAAGAAGTGTTAGCAGATCTGCGTCACATTTCGGAATGAAAGCAGATCTGTGCCGCTTGTATTTGAACCTAGCCGTACATCTGTGTGTATCCTGGTATGAGACACAGACATACGAAACAGAGGTTTGTGTGTGTGTGTGTNCCATTGTTCATTCTCGAAAGAAATTAGCACAAATATGGCTGAAATCAACAGCACATGGTACTCTGTAGACATTTGCGCATTTGCACATGCTATTCTGTGGACATCATGCACACAGGTTTAATAAATCTTAATGAAACTGGAAAGATCTTCTTTTTAAAAAAAAAGACAGAGAGATAGAGAGAGAGAGAGAGAGAGAGAGGGAGAGAGAGAGAGAGAGAGAGAGAGAGAATGAGAATTTGTTGTTGTGGCCCCAAAATCTGCCCTTAGACTTCAGTTGTAGGTGAGTTTTGTTTCGATGGGTTTAAAATAGTTTTCTCAGCAACAGGAAATGTCGAAACGATTGCTTGTGCTAATCGCGCGTACTTCACAGGTGCATAAAAATAAAAACGCAATAAAAAATATCCTTACCACAATCCCTGGGCAGTTTTTGGGGCAGCCATCGCTGAACAAATTCTAAATGAGTTTGTTCACTTCACCAGAGCGACTGTGGTGACACCACTAATTTTCAACCCTTCCCTTTTTTTTTGAGACGTATCATTACCGACGTGTGTGAGTCATGTAGGTAGAGCGCTGTGGTTTCACTAATGACTGGATGGCAGCATAGACATGATTTACCTCCACACTTTACACCCAAAACCCCTGACAGAGGCAGAAGCATCGTTCATGCTCATGACTACGCAGTCACTCTTTAAATAACAAAAACTAACTCACTAGTTTAACTCACTTGTTTAGTCACAAGACAGAAAATACAGGAGGTTGATAGGAATTTGGAGTTGTTCCAGGCCTTAGCTTGACCTGCTTACTGATAATGCTTTCCAGGAGGCCACACACTGTTTTAAAGCCTGCTGCTGGGTTGTGAACAAACTGCACCACAGAGCCAGATTGGAGAATTCATTCAGACATTCAAACATTCAGCTACAGACGGGTCGACCGTGCTAATGCACGCTACTTGTGGAAGAATAAACTATATGGCCAAGCGTTTGTGGACACCCAGCCATCACACCCATATGGGCTTGTTGAACATCTCATTCCAGATTTATTCCCCCTTTTCTGCTATAGTAAGCTCCACTCTTCTGAGAAGGCTTTCCAGTAGATTTTGGAGCATGGCTGTGGGAATTTGTGTTCATGTAGCTACTAGTGAGGTCAGACACTGATGTTGGGATGTCGAGGAAGTCTGGGGTGCAATCAGTGTTCCAGTTCATCCCAAAGGTGTTCAGTGGGATTGAGGTCAGGGCTCTGTGCAGGACACTCGAGTTCTTCCAGTCCAAACCTTCTCAAACCATGTCTTCATGGAGCTCGCTTTGTGCACAAGGGCATTGTTATGCTGGAACAAGTTTCAGCCTCTTAGTTCCAGTGAAAGGAAACTGTCACGCTACAACGTACAAAAACATTCTAGACAACGCTGTGCTTCCAACTTTGTGGCAACAGTTTGGAGAAGACGCACATATGGGTGTGATGGTCAGGTGTCCATAAACCTTTGGCTGTATAGTGTATTTAGTAACATGTGCTGAGCTCTTTCTCCACCGAAGTGTTATTAGAATAAAATAACTTTATTATGCACACCAGTGTGACTGTCAGATTTACCGCAAGAGCGTTGTCTTTTAGCTGCCATCAGGTGGATAGTTCTGATCCAGCAGAAGTGCCTGTGCATCTCAGTGTGACTGTGCTCTTCCTGCAATAACACTGCACATAGCCTACAGAATGAGCTAGTCATTTAATGTTAGCTTGCTAGCAAAAGTATAAGCTCTGGCTGACTGGGAAAGGGTTGCTGTAATCTCACAAAGGCTTTTCCTGAGACTCTGAACACCTCCTCAGCTGTTAGACACCTACTCTAGCTAGCAAGCTAAAATATAGTATAGAGAATAAAACTATTATACCTGAGTGTTTTATCCTAATCTATGTGTTTTGTTTTCCAGCCTGTCAAACAATCAGACAGTGTTAGCACACTAATAAACCCCGAGCTGAGAAGAAAAAGACACCGATCAGGCAAGCAGAGGGCTCGAATCACTCACTTGCTTAATTTAATCATGTTTGAAATACAAAATATGTAGAAACTCAACCTCCAATTAGGCGCCGGTCAGCTATCATGAGTTCTCTAGCTCAACAACATCGCTACAAACAAGGATCAATCGGCTAGCTATCATCTATCATTCCCTAGCTTCCCTCGAAATTAGAGAACAATTAAATGCCTTATCCGTTCAGCAAGAACAAAAACTAACACTACATCAATCCTGAATCTCTTCTCCTCTTGTAATGTGTTGTAGTATCACCCTCTTTTACTCTTTCCCTACTGTTTGCTGTGTTTCCATCCTCTCTTTTCGGCTGTGCCTCCTGCCAGTCACCGCGTAGCCAGACTGATTCATGACTGAATGGGGCGGGATTATGTTCGAAGTGTCTGAGCTGCCGTATGATATATGCATACAGATTGTCCTGCCAAAGCTAACCCGACAAATCAGCACACAGCGCTGGATCGCCTCTACAGGATTTTCGGGTTGACTCACTGCAGCTCAGGAACATCATATTAGAAAGTATGTTTCTTCTCTGACTCAAAAACGAACATTGTCCTGACCCATGCCAGATTGTAAACGTGCAAAACAAAGATTCTTAGTTTTAGTCAGAGGAAAAACCCCCCTGACTTATGTTTGCTTTCATGGCCTTTACATGTTAGACATACTTTCACTCCATGCTGGGAAGTGTAGTTATAAATTACTGGGATTTTTCATGTTGGTGTGTGTCACGCACTTGTTTGCTAGATGAATCGCCTCTTTATTTTTGCATTGTTGTACGTTTTACACACGTTTTGTCATGCCAACAGGTCATAACAGATATAATAGACAACCACTTAAATATTTAAATGTAGCTTTATTGTTGGTATCATTGTCTATTATCAACAGTGACAGTGACGACCTTTATTATTCTGGTTGCCAGATTAGTTTGTCTTTAGTGATTTATGAATAAACGCCCCTAATGTCTCACATTATCCACTTAGGCCAAACATTTTACAGCCTGCATTTCTCAACATCACCACAACGAAATGTGCATGCGCATCATCTGCCATTTATGGGAATGTTGCAATCTTGTCTTCCTTCCTCACTATAAAATGATAGAACTTCTGTGGGTAATATCTTTGGTAACTAAAGCTCCATGTTAGTTAGCAAGCAGGAGGAGCAGGCATCCATGGCACGATGAGAGAACGAAATGAACATCACCCGAGCGGAACAGCGGTTTGGCATACCAGTGAGTTAGAGTGCATTTCTTGTGATATCAGTATTTTCAGTCTCTGGAAAACAAGATACGCTGTACAAGAAAGGCTGTGTTCAGAGTTACGCAGGCATAATAGAAGCATAGCAAAATTGTGCACATCTGTATTCCGTCTTCAGACAGTTGCAGCGGTGTTTTATAGAGTCTGTTGAAAGAGAAGAAGTGTCTCAGTTATGTGCGACTCGGAGCTTGTATTTAAGTCCATTTTGCTTGGATGATCTCGACTCAAGCGTGGCGCAGTATCTAAAAGTCCATCACCACTCGCTGGCTATGTAATTTTTCACACTGAAACATGTTTTGGATGTAAGTACACTCATGGTATTCTAGGGCAATATTATATATATATTGAAATGAAGTAGCTGTGTACGATGAGCGTAAATACACAGAACTTTCCATGCTCAAATATTCACCTAACTTTAATAAAAATGTGGAAACCCATCTCTCTGTCTCTCTCTCTCTCTCTCTCTCTCTCACCTTTTCACTATCGCACAATGCATTCTTTGCACCGCGGCGATTCAAATCAAAAGCTCCAAGTCTAGACACGATTCTCCTTTAATCACCAGAGTAATGTTCACTGGGCTCAGCAGTGCAGGCATTGGCCTGCTCACAGAGGCATCTGACAACAATGCTGACAATGTACAGGAATATACACACACTCACACACACTCACACTTCCTGGTCCTGTGACCGTTATCACTCCTACTGTTTAAGTTCCAAAGGTTCATTGTGTTAGAATCCTGGAAGTGGTCTGAAGTGAAACATTTGCTCTTCTGTCTTTAGGCTCATTTGGTAGGTGGTGAGGTTGTGCTGTGTGAGGAACGTCAACGCGTGATAGTGTCCACGCAGCGAATTCTAAAGACAACTTAGCGTTAGAGAGCACATGCATCTCTCTCATTCTCTCTCATTCTCTCTCATTCTCTCTCTCTGTCTCCTGCTTGGCGCCTGGCCCAGAATGCGGTTGCAACATCGCTTGCTCTGATTGGTTAGCTGGCATCATGCAACACTTCTGAGAAAGGGGAAATGATCTCGCTCTCTTTCTTTCCACTTACTTCCCCCAACTGTCTCTCTCTGTCTCTTTTTGTATTAATCTCCACTTCGATCTGTCTCTCTTGAAATAGGTTTGCTATGGCTTTACTGCTGAGTGCTGCGCCGTAAGTGATATGCTATTAGAGTTGATTTTCCAGAGCTTGCACTGACGCTTGCGAATTTACACGGGGCTTCTTTGCGTGTGTCTCAGAGTGTGTGAGTACACGAGCTGGAATGAGAGAGAGGAGAAAGTATTTGACAGAGTGCTTTATTTGCCCTAGCTGATGGTGTTAAGTAGACTGCTTTGCATTTTTGTCATTTTTGGGTGGGTAAAGAGTTTGTGCAGCTGGGCCGAGAGACGAGTCTGAGACAGGGAGAGAGGGATAGAGAGAGAGGGAACAGAATGAGAGAATGCAAAAGAGGTGGATTAAAGTACCACGTGACAGTATCAGTAAGCCAACACCAACAGAAGTGGCTTCTGCGCGCTTTATTAGGCACCTGTACACAGCCGCACTGGTCACAATGAAATGATGCATGAGTAAGGTGTTCATTTTTCTTTCCTTTTCCCCCTCTCTCTTCCAGGTGGGTACTGAAGGTAGTGCCCTCTCTTGCTGCAGCTTGGACCCGCTTGTAGTGCCAGTCCCTGCTTTTCGCAAGCTTGCTACCCAAACCAGGCCTGGACCTTCACCTGGTGACCTCTGACCCCTGATCCTGCAAACCCCTGCCACCTCTGCAGACCCCAGACCTCCCACGTGCACCACCTTCCACAAAGCTGCAGTACCCCAGGAGCCGCCACGTGCCAGTGGGATCGTTTGGAGTCGGAACATTTTCTCAACTGGAGCTTTCTTTATGTGCGTGTGTGTGCGTGTGTGTGTGAAAAACGAGAAAAAACAGCCAGAAGTAAAAAGGTTTTATTTTATTTTCTGCTGCCTGGGAATTCTCTGCGATTCCGTGTCACGTCCTTGACCCCCACACACTCCGTTGTGGAATAGGCTTCATGTTGATTGTTTGAAAAAGAGAAGCAAAGCGAGACTTCCCATTAAAGGACACCAAGCAGATTCTCCTGACCTTGAACACACACATCCACACATACACACAAGTTTGTGCTAGCCATGGCAATGAACATGGCACACATTCGCGACCCAAAATGGCTGACACTGGAGGTGTGTCGTGAGTTCCAGAGGGGCACGTGTTCACGCTCAGACGCCGAGTGCAAATTCGCCCATCCAGCCAAGAGCTGCCAGGTGGAGAACGGCCGAGTCATCGCCTGCTTCGACTCACTCAAGGTAAAGCCATTAAAGGCATTATTATAGCGCACGCCTTACAGAATGACTCAGAGACTGAAGGAAGGGAGAGAGAGAGAGAATGTAAAAGCAAGAAATACTGTAAGAGAAAGAGTGTCTTACTAAGAGAGATTGAAAGAGCTGGAAATAAAGCTGTGTTAAGAGAGACTGAGACAGTACGAGAGACAGACTGAAAGACTGAGACACCGTGACACGATGGAACGAAAGAGTAAGAGACAGATTTCGAGTAACAGAGCCTAACAGACAAAGAAACTAAACTAAACTGAACCAGACTAAACTAGGAACTTGCAGTTCACGTCTCCTTGCCAAATGGGTGTGACCAGAAAATTGGTAATTAAAAAAAACGTAGCTGTGGCTAGTGATATTGTGGCGAGAGTGAGGAAGAAGTGCAGCTAACTGCATCAGTGGAGGAGAATGACAGCTGAAGAAATAAGGTCCTGTTTTCATTGTTGCCAGCAAACTAACTAGCACACCAAACACACACAGTACTCAAAATCAGATTGCCAACCATAAACAATAAAAAGCAAAAGTAGAAGATCGTTATACTTTGTAATCTACTGACTGTGTAATTAGCCGATTTGCTAGCAGGATCTACTGAGGTTTTTGTCTTCCAGTTGAGCGAAACGGTGCGTCTTGTTCGTTTTGTGTAGAACCTTGTAGAACTTGTAGAACCCTGGAGTGTATGGCTGGGAAGGAGGACTTTGGAGACGCTTTGCAGCATTTTCTCACTCGCGCACACACACAAGTGCACACACAGACTCCTTAAAAGGCAAACATACAACGTATAAGTAACCTCCCCAAGATTACACACAGGTGACAATCATCACACGCTACCTGCCGGTTCAACCCGCTTCCTCTCCGTCCGCAGCTGACCCTCACCCATACCCACGATGCCACAGGGCATTCTGGGCTTTTTCTAACTAAAAGTGAAAAATACAGGGTGGTGTCACTTCTAGCTCACTTCAGGATGTTACTTCAGGAACAGCAATTACACTGCAAATTAACACCTCCGAAGGGCAAGTATTAATTTTGCATAAGCCTATTTCTTACATTTGATGGCAAAATTACTTTACGTCTCAGTGTCTTAAAATAATTTGAAGCTTTCTGGAAATTGTGACTTGTATTATTGTAGTAAAGTTGATTTTATTTTGAGGCTTTAGCTGCACATTCACATACGTACAATATGTCTACACAATTTCATTTGGCTCATATCGTATTTTGACATATTTTTTGCATGTCTCACAGCATTAATCAGTGGTATATCTGTAGTGTAATCAACAGCAAAACACACTCAATGGCAGATCTCGGCACTGACTGGAAATTAGCTTAGTGTGTCCAGACCTATAATTGTGCGAGTTGTTTTAAGTTCAGACAGATTCTTGTGTTGCTTTTGGATATTGTGCAGATTAGCGTCTCACTCTCACACGTGGCGATTTTCAGTTTTACTTGCCGAGTTTATTATCCGAGCTCTCCATGGTTACCGAGCAAAAAGACGCACATGCAGAAAGCTCATTTAAATATCGTTTCCTTTCACTGCTTCGCAATGTGAACAATGCACGCAATTATTTATAGTTTACACACAGATTGGCGCTTGTTTTATTTGGGATTTTGTTAAACAGAGCCTGAAGACGTGCCGTGCGTTTTGGATCATCTGTGCATCACGTGACGGAGGTCCACACACCCAAAGCAGTTACTCTATCGGTCGAAAACCGAAGTCGAACTTGATGTGAAACTTTGCTCACAAAACGTATTCACACCAGAAGTTGTACTTTTGCTAAATTCCTCTGCTGAAAAGCAAACTGGGCTTCGAGAGCGGCGAAAGAGAGCGAGAGAGACAGCAAGTGAGAGTGAGACACTAGTCTGCACAATACCCAAAAGCAACACAAGAATCTGTCTGAACTTAAAGCTACTCGCACAATTATAGGCCTGGACACGCTAACCTGATTTCCCATCAGTGCCAAGATCTGCCATTGAGTGTGTTTTGCTTTTGATGTATCGTACCACCACCTGTTAGAGCAACGCAGAGCTCCATGTAGCAGTGAAGCAGAGACGATGACGGGTCTGGAGCAGGTTTACCGGGTGTGATGCTGTCTTACACAATTAGCATGTTTTTTTGTTGTGTAATTGTATACTGAACGACATGTTCTATGTGTCATAATTACATTGAATGTACCTTAAACAATCACCATTTTCCACACCTAGATGTTTCTAGCTTTATTACTTACAACTCTAAAGCTGACGAATGCAACTAGAATTACTCGAGTGGAACGTGTGTGAGGAGGCTATGGAGGAGCGTTATTGGAAAAGGGTACGATAATGGAAACTGTTAGTCTGCGCTGACTTGAGGTCTGTGTCAAGTGTTCTCGAAGACAACGGTTAACAGACTTTTGAGTCGAAGATCCTCTTTGTGTCACTGCCCCTGACCACACACACACACACACACACATACGCGGCTATCGCTGCCTGCATAACAGATGTAGCACTGTTCTCATAACACTTTTGAAACACGTACAACCACGTCATTTCTTAGGAAAACTTCAGAGCTTTTTCTGTAGCTCCCAGTTTCAGAACCACTGTTTTAACAAATGGCAGCAAACCAAATTCAGGCTGCTATACAGTACCTGCTCGGTCTTAAACTGGTAAACTGGTTCATTTACCTTGATATTTCTTTTTTCTCTCTTCTTAAAAAAATCTAAGTGCTTAGTTTGGAATATTGTTGCTGATTGGAGTATGTTAAAAAGTGTCATTTGCCTGAATAATACTAAAATTTAGCTTAAGTTAGCAGTTATACTTCTGCTGTTATATTTCACACGGACAGTGTTGTTATCAGGGTCGGTAGCACATAGCTATGCCACCTCACATCTCCAGGGTCCTGGGTTCGATCCTGAGGAGTGTGGAGTTTTGCATGTTCTCTCCGTGTTCATTGGGTTTCCTCCAGGGTTTCTGGTTTTCCTTCAACTGTCCATAAACACTGTCGTGAGTGTGTGAGTGCATAGTGCACTGCCATGCACTGGCGTCCCATCCGAGGTGTATTCTCCCGCCTTGCACCCAGTGCTCCCGGGATACACTCCGGATCCACCACAACCCTAACCAGGACAACGCTCTTACTGAAAGTGACAGGGAGCGAGTGAGTAATGTTACAGAGCACAGCTATGTTCCATTTTTCTAGGCAGGTTCTATGAAGCTTAAAGTGTTATGTTCTAACGTTTTAAAAATGTACCTTCTTGCAACCCTGTAATAAATATCAATCAGTTTTATTGGAACATAGCAATAAAATTCCCACACAGCATTCCCAGTCAGACAAAAAGTATGTTCCTGTTTGAATGCCCAAAACCATGAATAAGCCTCCAAGCGAAGTTCACAGCACTGTAACATTCAGAAATCATTCTGCTAATGAGTATTAAGTACAAAAGGTCTAGACAAGCTAGAGAGCAGCATGCGAGTGTTAAAAAATAAATAAATAAATGGCCTGAATATGAAATCTCGAAAAAAACAATTTCTCGGCCCATTGCTGCCCTGCGAAATCGTAGATGGTGATAACATTTATTATTATAGCACAGTTATCGTGAAGCCAACTGTGTTTGATTTCCGAGTGCGACAATATGTTATTAAATACTGCAGTATATACAGAGATGTGCAGTAGTTATAGTGTTAGTTGTAATAGTACGATATATCATATATACATACACATAATAATGATTATCTCCAGTTGCACCTTTACATATGCTACAATAATTCTTAAGAAAAATGTAAAAAACAACAACTCGTGGTCTGTGCTTGGTGTATGCAGTAGTGTATGGCATAACCTGCCGTGCTGTTTGCGTAGGCTGAACGTTTCTCACCCTTCCTCCTTGGTTACTGTGTCACTTTAAATACACTGATGCTACAGAAAGTTGCATAGCAACATATTTTAAGCTGCTTTACATGAATTCATGTTCGAGGTATTTTATTTTGCCACTTGTGTGATCTCTGTGGTGCTGTAGTGGCCTGAGGAGGATGTGCTGGTGCTCTCCTGCTTGTTTTCACTGTAAATCCCCAGACCGTGCTTTGCTGCTACAGGGGTTGAACCGTGCAGACGTTGTGTTGCCTGTTTAAACTGAGACTCCGAATCTCCGAAGAGAAAGTTATGCAGCAGACGACACACATCTGGCATTTTATTGTCATCCGTTACTGTTTTTAATTCTATTTCGGCTCTCGGACTTTTGGTGGTGAACAGTCCTCTTGTTTTGAACATGCATGTTGCAGTTTTGTCGTTGCTAATAGTGTGTATGCGTTGTGTGCGTGTGTGCGTATGTAGTTCGCGCTCTGAGCACCACTTCCTCTCAGAGCAGTGGGGAACGCCACTCTGTAATTTTCCATCTATTTTTACATGGCAGGAGGAAGGCAAACACCCACATGCGCGCGCACACACACGCACACACACACACACACACACACACACACACACACACACACACACATGTAGTGAGGGGGCAGGGAGATGGCGTGGAGGGCTCAGCTACCTCATAGATCTGCTGTGTGACCTTGGCAACGGTCCAGATGTTGCTATCAACACTGTCATCGCATGTGCAAGGACAAAAGCAGATATACACACTCACAGCCTGTCACATGTACTGACCAAATTATAGTGTGTGTGTGTGTGTGTGTGTGTGTGTGTGTGTGTGTGTGTGTGTGTGTATATATATATATATACATATTAGATGAGAAAGAATTCTGAAATTTGAAAGAATTTTCTAAGAGCAGATGTGGACAGAGGTCTGCAGCCTGTGTGTGTGTGTGTGTGTGTGTGTGTGTGTGTGTGTGTGTGTGTGTGTGGACGCTGACTTGGACTCAGTGAGAGTAAAAAGCACAGCATCCAGTAAGATCCAGCCCAGGCAAGGAGACCATTAGACAAAATCTGATCTATCTGAGCTATGTGTTATGATGCTACCAACTGTCAGAATGATAAATCTGTTTTCCACAGCTACATAAACAGCACCATAGTCTGAATGTTGAAGAAAAAGAGTGGGAGTTAAAAAGCAGTAAGCTAGGCAAACTATTGAAAACTATGTCAGAAACAGGCATTTAAAGGTGTAAAGATTGATACGAAAGAAGACAAAGAACCGAGAGCCAGGTAAGACGTACGAAAGAGGAGAGACAAGTGGCTATATGACGCTTAGCGAGAGAAAGGGATAAAAGTTCACGCAGTGGAAAGGCATGTGGATGACGTGAGGGAGTGAGCAGGCTTCCTCGCCTCTAATGAAAAGCAGCCGAGCCACCATGTGGAGTGCAGACTGAGAGGAGCTGCTAACAATAACTCCCTGTCTTAAGCTACGCAGTATGCTAATATTTACATATTTACATCTCGGAAACGTCACAGGCATGCACACTGCGCTTCACAGTCACGCTTTAGGTGCGAAAGCTCCTGCTCCGATGAAGACGTGGAACACAAGTGTATCAGGCAAAGTTCAAACAATTAATACTCCTCAAGAATCATCAACACGCACGAGAACATGTTTTATGAAGACATCGTATCCCATAAAACGTGTGTGTTCGAGTGTGTGTGTGTGAGAGAGAAAGAGAGAGTACGCTCAGAGTGAGACGGAGGATGGCCTTCTTTCTGAGTGTATAATTAGAACAGATATCAAGTGACCAGAAAGACAAACAGTGTGATAGAAGTGTTATTTTAAAAAGCTCACACACTGACGTTATGATCAGACGGAGTCATATGTTCACCACAACCATGAGAAGATTACTCATGAACGGCCTCATGGAAGTGTAGGTCTCATTCTCCCACATATCTAATGGAAAATATGATGTTAACAATGAGCTGGTCTTGGTTCAGGTGTCATTGCGCGTTTATGTTGTTCACGTTAAATATTTAGACTGTGTGCAAGATAGCTAAATCATTAGCCTCGATCATTAGCTAGCTTACACTTATGTGATCGTATTTCCCAGTTGCTTAGCAGCAACCACTTGAGCAGCCAGTGTATCATGTCCCATGACATAACCCAAATTAAAAGCAAGATTACACCAATACAGGTTATATAATTATATTAATACATTTTTTATACATTATATTAATGTGCCCTGCTCCACACACAGATCAGGTTCAGTAACACACACTCGTGTGAAGCTAACCTTACATTTAAGTCTGGTTAAGAAGCTAATCTGAGACATGATTAGATATTAAACCTGAGCAAATTTCAGTTCCTAAATGACTTTGCCAGATACTGCTGTTTGTGCTCGGTGTAGACGAGCCGTGATGGAGGAGCGAAGGGAAAAGAGGTGATGTCATAGAGGAAGCTGAGGACCTTTAAACAGGAGCCAAAAGAATGTTCCTTTCCACTTCATTCCCCTCAGGCAGGGCTGTAACCGCTTCCTTAAGAACTCTCACTTTTCCACAATAATCCCGTCTCACACTGACGCCCTGTCCACACATACAGTCATTTTTGAAAATATCTTCATCCACATGAAAAACGGTTTGAACCACACCACTCACCACACCAGCCTAGTGACAGAACGTCTTAGACTGTTATGTCAAACATCTCCAGAATAATGTTACTAGCATGTTTATTGAGTGATAGTGAAGCTGAAAAACCAGCATGGCCAGAAAAACGTGAAATAACAAACACAAGGATTCCCTCACAAATTAATTCGGAAGCAGGCGCGAGCTTCGTCTTCATTAACAATCCAAATCAGCAGGGAGAAGTTTAGCACACAGACTTGCACCTGGACAAGAATAGCAAAACCTCACAATGACAAAGCCCTGACAATGGGCTACTTGCGCAAACACTTCCCCATTATAACCCAAATAGCACTTCTGCTTCCAGCTCGTCCACTTTAATGCCATTGGTGCTATTTTCTACCTGGAGTCTGAAGAAGCTCCTTAAAATGAACATCTGAAAATGTAAGAACACTTGCAAAGCTCCTTTTAATAAGCTGCAGAGAGGTGTCAGACATCATGTCAGCTTGGTCATGCATAAACAACTATCGAGGTAAGAAAATTCCCCTTAATAGAAACAAACACCCAGGCTAACTTTAGCCCAGAACTATGACTTTATTGGCATAGTCTCGCTGTACTGCTGAACATAAACAGTGCTACCGGCGATGCGAGATTTACGCTATTTGAAAACAGACATATGTTATAGCCCTGAGTGCAAGTAGCCCACAGTGAACTGGTTAAATACACACAGTTGATTAAAGTTAAACATGGAACAGGGCTGGACTGGTTTGGTGTTTACATTTATGGCATTTTGCCAGATGCCCTTATCCAGAGCGACTTACATTTATCTCATTTCTATACAGCTGAGCAGTTGAGGGTTAGGGGCCTTGCTCAAGGACCCAGCAGTGGCAGCTTGGTGGTGCTGTGGATTGAACTCATGACCTTCTGATCACTGGTCCAACATCTTAACCACTGAGCTACCACTTCCACTTGGTGTTTTTGTTTTGGCTCACCAGTGGAATCAGCACCAAATATGACAGATTCTTAAGTCACCTGACCGCTGCTCCACCTTCACGACGAATTTCAATGCGAACTTATGTTTCAGTGGTTTGAGAATAGGTTTTAGACAGTTTGCGGTGCAGTTTGTAGCGTCGGAGTGGCCAGCTCTGGAGCTGTACTGCGTGTGTCATATCCTGGTTCCTCTAAAGGGTGGAAGAATAAAACAATAAAATAATAAAACAAAGTCAAATTAAATGGCAAACACGTTATTAAATAAGAAAGTACAGCCCACAAAGTAATCTGGTCAGCAGCCATGATAAACCGAATCCTATAGCACGTTAATGACGTGCACTAAACCAAAAAGATATGATTTCCGTCCAAACCAAAACAGTGAAAATGAAGTTTTAAAAAAATTCTCCATTTTCCACAAAATTTCAGTTTTCAGTGACCCAAAACTGGTGGACTGGTGAACAAAACACAGAGAAAAAACTCTGTTACTAAAAATTCTGTATATGTGTGGATGGTGGATGGGGCTTGAAATCTTATTATATATCATAACAAGCCTCAGACCCAGATACCTAGTGATGGTTAGGATATTTGGCCTGTTTAGTTATTCCAATTACCAACAAGTGAAAGAAGACCTTTTAGTACATTATTGAGACTTTATTCTAAAATAGAAATACAATACGAAACGAGTGTAGTTAGCCATATCAAGAATATGAAAATCCCCAAATATACAGTATACATCTGTATAAATCATTGACTTCTTCATGGTGCTAGATGAAACCTTTTTTTTTTCCTAAGAGTGTATTTATAAATGAAATATTTCATATTCATTAGATATATTTATTTGGCTGATGCATTTATCCAAAGCAATAGTGTACAGCTGAGCAGTTGAGGGTCTTGCTCAGGGACTCCAGGGCTTTGGACTCACAATCCTCTGATCAGTTGCCCAAAGCCTTCACTAGACAACACTGAAGTCCATTTTTAAACTGCTGAGTCAAATGCAGCGGAGTCACGTGCTGGGAGTTGCCTGTGCTAATTGTACTGTGCGATGGAGTTAGGAGTTAGCAGCTCTCGCCGTGCAGAAAGTAAAAGGATGGGGCTGACGTCTGTGGCGTTTGCTGAGTGACATGCTTACCCAGGCAAACATTACTCTTGCTCTCAGCTGTCGTGAAGTCTGTAGTGACAGCTGGAGAAGATATGATTTCATCACAGGATCAGATACAGAGCCCGGACTTGACACACTGTCAGAAACCAATAGCTCTAAAATAATTATAATATGTGGTAACAGTGTCGATGATGTGTGTTGTAATATTTAACATATATCAAAGTTTTAACACAAATATGTGTTCATTTGTGTCAGGTATGCTACAAGTCAAAACAAGACGAACTCAGTACGTTGTCATGTTAATTACACAATTTAAATGTCAATTAAATTAATTCTTTCTTATAAGATTTACGTTACAAATGTCAATGTTACAATGTTAGCATTCATTTAAATTTGACAATTTTTTTGCTTAACTTAAGGTGTCAATGGTGTTAATATTAGCATTAGTTCTCTTGGTGTTAACTGGGTTAATGTTAGCCTAAGTTCTCATGGTGTTAATGTTAGCATTAGTTCTCCTGGTGTTAACTGTGTTAATGTTAGCATTAGTTCTCCTGGTGTTAACTGTGTTAGTTAGCCTTAGTTCTCCTGGCATTAACTGTGTTATTGTTAGCATTAGTTCTCGTGGTGTTAACCGTGATAATGTTAGCATTAGTTCTCCTGGTGTTAACTGTGTTAATGTTAGCATTACTTCTCATGGCATTAATATTAGCATTAGTTCTCCTGGTGTTAACTGGGTTAATATTAGCCTAAGTTCTCCTGGCGTTAACTGTGTTAATGTTAGCATTAGTTCTTCTGGCGTTAACTGTGTTAAAGTTAGCATTAGTTCTTCTGGTGTTAATGTTAGCATTAGTTCTCCTGGCGTTAACTGTGTTAATGTTAGCATTAGTTCTTCTGGTGTTAATGTTAGCATTAGTTCTTCTGGCGTTAACTGCCTTAATGTTAGCACTACTTATCATGGTGTTAATTTTAGCACTAGTTCTGCTTGCGTTAACTGTGTTAATGTTAGCATTAGTTCTCCTGGTGTTAACTGTGTTAATGTTAGCATTACTTTTCATGGTGTTAATGTTAGCTAATCGAGAGGACCGAAATTGCCACAATTACAATCGTAATCAAAAGATATAGTAATAGAGACGTATACGATCGATCGATATATATTTTATTGAGATTGCTAGCTATCTATGGAATTATTACAGATTTATTAGCTTTCAGAGCTAGGCACCTAACTCAGGTTAACATCAACTAGTGGCTTTCACTTTTTTGTGTCCATACACAGCAAATTTTAATTAAACACTGACTCGGGCAAAAGATGAAAAAGAAGTTTTTAAAGAGACTACGTGCTTTGCAGTAATTCCACTAGAGTAAACTTGTTGTAACTTTTCTACTTGATATCTGGACCACACTGCAAGATGTATGTATTCTTAACCGATGATGAAAATGTGAGAGACTCTCCATTTCACATATTTCTCGAGTCAACATATTTTTGTCCCGTATCATCCTTCAGTCAATACATTTACCCAGAATAAAACACCACACAGTTTCAAATTATGTATACGAATCAGAATCGCGGAACAGTGATCCTGACTCCCAGAGCCTCACTGAATTTCAACATGACATCAGATGGAAATGAACACATAACAGAAAGATTACTTGCTTTTTTTCTCAGGATCAGGTCTCTTACAGTTAGGTGGTTTCACCGTTTGACCTCCTTGAACCCACTCCACCATTCCTGCCTATGTTCACGAAGTTCTGCATGGATCTACTCTACAGTGGCCCATAGAGTACAGGTCCAGAAAAGTCAAGAACCAATGAGACTGAAACTACATATACTTTATTTTGTATTTATTATTTAATACACTTTTGCTAAGGCCAAGGCTAAATCCAGCTAAGACATAAAAACATCTATTGCACCTATAAATTGTAAATATTGAACATATTTCATATTTGAAATGTTAATTTTAAACGATATACTAATGTGACTATGACTTTACAGGATAATGTGCAAAGGTCTTTTAAGCTTTTTCGGCCCCCTTTTGCGATACATCTTTTGGACAAATCAGCCTCAAAACTGGCCCGGTGAACCTCTGGCGTGGCCGTCTCAACACATCACTTAATTGTTTACAAGAAAATGAAATAAATGGGTAAAGTAAATTAGTAGGGTGTTGTTGACGACACCACATAAATTACAGATTCTCTCTGAATATGTGCCATGAAAATGAATAGTCAGGGACTTGCTTATCAGCTAAAAGCAGCAGCCACACACAATCTCTCCCACTTCATCCTGTCTCAGTTACAGCTGTCTATCTCCAACATACGTCTCCCGTTACACACCCTCACTGCATCTATAGCTTACAACCCACCCTGTATAAACACTATTAGTGTGTGTGTGTGTGTGTGAAAGAGAGAGAGAGAGAGAGATTCCTCAAATTCACATTCCAACATTTACTATGCCAATGCATGGGTTCTACACACACACACACACACACACACACTTTCTCTCTCTCTTTCTCTCTATGACAAAGTGCCACTCCTATTCTCCTCCCACACTGCACAGTGACTATTGTATTTGTTTCACTGAACACTTTCAAAATTAAGGAGGACGACACATGGTTCTCCGGTTCGGATTTCGGCAACACGTGACGCTACCTCCACCACGCTTCACTGTAGAGATGCTGTTTTCATTTGGTCGCCACCAAAAGTAGCACTTTGTGCCAAAGCCAAAAATGTCATTTTGATCTCCTCAGACCAGAGAACTTTTTTTCCACACGTTTGCTGAGTCTCTCCTCCATAAACCCCATACTTTGCGGAATGTGTGGGCTGTGACTGTCCTGTGAACAGCGTCTTCCACCTGAAACGTGGCTCTCTCCAGCTCCTTTAGGTTTACTCTTGCCTACTTGGTGGCCTCTCTGACTAATGATCTTTGGCGAATGGCCTCCTCTAGGCAGAGTTGTGCTTGTGCCATATTCTTTCCATTTTTTTAAATAAGGATGTTCAAAGTTTGGGCCATTGTTTATAAACAAACTCTGGAATTGCTCCCAGACTTGTTTTGATCGTTCCATGGTGTTCGTGATGTTATTTGTTTAGGTATGTGCTCTACTAAACACCAGGAACAGGCGTATTGATATTGAGATCTTGTGACACTTTAATTGTACACAGGTGGACTCCATGACTTCTGATGGTGACTGGTTGCTCCAGAACTATTTTTGCAATGGGGGTGAATACTTATGCTAACTCCCATGATACTCTATCCCTCCATCATTCTCATTACACTCCATCCCTCCATCATTCTCACTATACTCCATCCCTCTACCATTTTTACTATACTCTATCTCTCCATCATTCTCACTATACTCCATCCCTCCATCATTCTCAATATACTCTATCCCTCCATCATTCTGACTGCAATCCATGCCTCCATCATTCTCACTATACTCCAGCCCTCCATCATTCTCACTATGCTCAATCCCTCTATCATTCTCAATATACTCCATTATTCTCACTATACTCCATCCCTCCAACAACCTCACTATATTCCATACCTCTATCATTCTCACTATACTCTATCTCTCCGTCATTCTCAGTACATTCCATCCCTCCATCATTCTCACTATACTCCATTCCTCCATCATTCTCAAAATACTCTATCCCTCCATCTTTCTGACTACACTCCATGCCTCCATCATTCTCACTATACTCCAGCCCTCCATCATTCTCACTATACTCCATCCCTCCAACATCCTCACTATATTCCATACCTCCATCATTCTCACTATACTCTATCCCTCCAACATCCTCACTATATTCCATACCTCCATCATTCTCACTATACTCTATCCCTCCAACATCCTCACTATATTCCATACCTCCATCATTCTCACTATACTCTATCTCTCAATCATTCTCACTATTATTCCATTCCTCTGTCACTCAGTATATTCCATCCCTCCACCAGTCTCAATATTTCCAACCCTCCATCATTCTCACTGTCCCTCTAATACTATAATACCTCTGTCATTCATGAAAAAAATTATACCCACCACTGCCTCTCTCTCTCTCTCTCTCTCTCTCTCTCTCTCTAACTCTCCATCTGTCTATCTTGCAAATGGCATTCCATACCTGTCTAGAGCCAGGAAATATAGGGAGTCTGAGATGACAGTAATTACTGTGTTAGCTGTCAGTCTTTGTCATTTTGTTCTTCCTTTATTTGGATTTTTTTTGTCTTTCAAAGTCATGTTTTGATGAATCAATCCTTCTCTTTCTGTCTCTTTTGCTCTCTAGCTCTTTTGTTGTACACATGTGCTGTCAGCATCGCATGCCCAGAATCCAAACAGGAGTCACATGTGTGTAATTCATGCTAACACACGCACACACACACACACACAGTGTGTGTGTCCGCGTACAGACAGTTGTTATGTAAAGGTTTTACACTTCCATTAAAGTAATTCCGATTCACGAAATCTCTCTGTGCTGTATACCAAGGTGATGTTTGAAGCTGTTAGCAGTGATTACTGCTCCTTCTGCAGCCTGAGGGATTTCATTCCTCTCTCTCTCTCTCTCTCTCTCTCTCACACTCACACACACACGCACGCACGGGCACATTCACACACCTCCATGCACATACATAAACACATCTGCTGGCCACATGCTGTATGGCTGCCATGTCACTGCAGGATTATGAGATGCCTGTGACAGATTACAGTAGGATTAAGACACCAGAGGACACAGTCCTCTGTAACACAGTATAAATTAGACCTCGTCCACTTTCTCTCTTTCTCAGTGTCTCACTCTCAGTCTAAATCTTAATTTATGAGAATGGAATTCCACATGACGGTCTCGGACTGAAATTTTTATAAACTTGTAATTTCGTATTATGTCATCTTTCGACTTGTCAGGTTGGGGTTATATAATCATATGATTTTGTCAATGAGACTGTCTTTTGGTACGTTTAAATGTTTAAATTGTGTATTTAGTGTAATATACTGTGTATACTGTGGTGGCATTTCAGAGATCAGGCTCATTAATGTAAACAGCAGGCTCTGATTTCTGACAAAATGTAGTCTAATAGTGTACAGTATGAAAGAAAAGGTTGTTTTATGCCGATTTAAAATGGTAACGTGCAGTTCAGACTGTAAAGAGTAAACACTTGAGACAGAGAGAGAGAGAGAGAGAGAGAGAATCACACACACACACACACACACACACACACACACACACACACACACACACACACACAGTAAAGCATGATTAGGAACCTGAGCATGTTTTTCTCAGGACTCAGAATAGACCATTTGCAGATCTGTTTTCTTTATTTATCTGTACATTTCAAGTAGATCACCTTTTTTCTCGTTGACTTTCTCTTTGTCCATTTATTCTGCAGCTGTAATATTCGTTGCTGTAAGGAAAAAATATTTAGTTTCCACTCCATACTTTTTTCAAATGCAGCGTCTGTTTTGTAATTCTGATCAAAGTAGAAGGGAGAAAGACCTCTGTTGCTAGGTTACCATAGCCATCACAGACACAACAAAGTGTGTGCAGGGAGAGCTGGGCACCGAGCATGTGTGCATGTGTGTGCGTGTGTGTGTGTGTGCGCGCAGATGTGCGTGCGTGCGTGTGTGTTTGTGTGTTTCTGACTGACAGACACACACATAAGCAAGTTCTAACCCAATGTATGGTCAATATATGATCTTGAGCAAGGATAATATTTACACCTCTTCATGTAGCACTCAGTAGCATGTGTTCGTGTGTTCGTGTGTGTTCGTGTGTGTGCGTGTGTGTGCCTTCATCTCGTTATGAGGCCAGTGACTGGTTCACACACCATCCTCTTTGTGGTGACAAAAACATTGTCGCTACAAAATCTTGGTACCCATCAGAGAAAGAATTTAAAACATAAAGGAGATTCGGACATTTTGTATTTGTGTTATTGTGAAAGCATTGGTTATACTTTAGTGTAGTGTGTATGTGTACTGCTGTGTGTGTGTGTCATACATTCACAAAAATGNGGTGTGTGTGTGTTCACTACTGTGTGTGTGCACTTGGATGGGTTAAATGCAGAGCACAAATTCCGAGTATGGGCCACTGTACTTGGCCACAAAAGTCACTTCACTTCAAAATAACAGCTTAAACATAAAGTATCTTTCTACATATACTTGTATATCAGAAATGTACATTGTATATATCACATTTTTACACTGATGCATGCGCAGATATTTTATCGATACTGTTATATCGATAAAAACTTTTGGAAACAATGTGATGAAGCTGTTTTAGCTACATGGATGTATCTGTAAAAACAGAACAGCTACACCTCAGCTCTCTGCTCTGTACTGATACAGCACTAATACAGCTTTCACTTTAGCGCAGACCTCAGACCAGGGTGAATATTCGTGACCTGTAATGGAAATAAACCGCAAACACCCGGTTAGCGAAACTTCAGGTGAGCTAGCTACTGAGCCTTGTTTCAAAGGGAAAGTTAAAAGGCTTCTCTTTGGCCGTGTATTGCAATAAGGCATAGAAAATGTTATGTTGCATATATAGGGAGCAAGAAGCCTTTTGAGCTTTGGCCTACTCTCTGTTCTGATTAGCCCCGTTACCATAGAAACAGCTGTAAATAATGTTGTGCCATCAAGCCCTTGGCCTACTTTTATGGAGAAATGTGAATGATGGAGTTTTATTTAGTAACTCGTATTAATGGAAATAACTGTGAGCATTGGCACTATATATATATATATATATATATATATATATATATAGTGATTGTGATTTGATCTGTGTGTATATATCGTATGTGTAGTACGTATATAGTAGTGTTTGTCCTCTGCTAACACACCATATTTTTTCATACAGTATATGATCTGTTTAATCATCTATGTGTATGTTAAATGTATACTTATAACATCAGATATTAGACTGCGTGTAGAGACAGGTGTTTCTGTGTGCACGTGAACACGTCGCTGCGTAACAGCAGGGTGGGAGAATGATTACATAGAGTGACTCAGCTTCTGAGGATATCGGGGCTGGGACTGGACAGCACACTTCCTGTGTGCTACAAAGTGCTGAGTCACCAAAGCTCCATGAGACAGGAAATCCATCCCTCCCTCTGTCTGACATATCAGTAGTCCTGAGAGAAGAGGAGGACAGGGGGAAAAAAGAAAACAACAGAAAAGGACAGAGGTAGAGAAAAGGGACAGAAAGAGACCAACATGTTTAGAGCTTGATGTTTCTGTTGACACAGCATAATGTTTTTTTGTTCATATAATAATAATAATAATAATAATAATAATAATAATAATAATAATAAAATAATAATTATTATTATTATTATTAGTAGTAGTAGTAGTAGTAGTAGTAGTATTGTAATACTATTAATATTATAATATTAGCATTGATATTAATTATGATGATAATAATAATAATAATAATAATAATAATAATAATAATAACCAAAATTATTAGTAGTAGTAGTAGTAGTAGTATTAGTATTTATATTAATTATAATAATAATAATAATTATTATAATAATAATATTAATAATTATTATTATGTGTTTGAAAGGAAAAAAAGGAGCAACAGTTAAACCCAACAAAGTACAGTATAAAATTAAATAAATATAATGAAGAAATGACACATTGTATAAGTAAAAGATATGATGCTAAGTTACCTAAACAGTAATTATTAAATTTTATTTATATAATAACAATCAGTGTGCAGTACTAGACCTCAACCATCTCTCTCATAGACCGAGTTGTCTTTTGAAACCTCTTACACCCACAAAAGATGATTACGATCAAATAGAACAAATTGTTTACAACGTCCAACGAAGTTATTGTCGTCAAAATACTACCGACTGATGTTTTTCTGAGCTTTTGTGTTGACAAGAAGTGTAAACTGGATAAACGTTGGTTTATTTGCCAGAAGTTGTTCATGAGCTTCTATGCTCATGAGCAGGTAGCTCAAATGCTAGGATTACTGGGGCTTCGGTGATTTCTTAAAGGAAAGCTTCATGGTTAAAAAAGTATGAAATGAGTGTATATTGAAATACAGTATATGTGATGTGTTTAGTGATTCTGGTGCAACGTTGTTGCTGGCGATAACAAACACTGGACTCGAAGTGCCTGAATTCAGTGCAGCTACGTTGTATGACACAGTTGTATGACTCAGAGACGTGGTTAGCTAGCAAGCTATGAGGCGATGAGCATGATGGTATTGACAGAGGTATTAGCATGAAAGTTGAACCCGTGGAGCCTGATCCATTTGAGAAGAGTGTACAGATGAGAAGGTGAGAGAGCTGGGATGACTAAAATACTAAAGTGCTGCTGCGTCACTCTCTGTAGGTAGAGATGAAGCAAGGACTACATCCCACTGGACCAATATCAGCAGGTAGTCATTTGAGTAATGTAGGAAACCATTAACCAAAGTGAAGTCAACTCAGAAATTCATTACAAAGTAAATCCTGGATGCTGTTGAATATCTATCCAGGATAAGGATTAATACACAAGTGATTCAGGGTGGATTTTTCCTTTAAGGACGTGACTTTGTATAATGCCTGAACCTCAGCTCTGATTTCGGACTTTGTGATGAAAACAACTTCCCTCTCTGCAGATAACATAATAAAGAGCAGGGAGTACACCTTAGCAGTACTCCTACTTTATCACTCAGAATAATGGAAGCGAGGTTTCTAGCTTGCACCGTTGCAGTCAGCTGGCCTAGCGTTAGCAACGATTGCTCTGTAAATAATAGCAGTAAGACGATATGATATCACACATAGCCTAGGCGCTGTATGTACTTAGTTATTATACTCTGATCACTTTTTTGTTGATTATAGTCTGTGAAATTCAGAATGCACATAATACCAGTGACTCAGCAGAAAGCCTGCACCATTAACCATCTTAGAGTGCACTGGGAAACACTGAGCCAGGATCAGGCTCGCTGTGTTGACCAAGCCATGCTCTAAAAAAAGCTCTACTGATTCAGTTATTTTTTTAAATGCTGTTAGAGGAAGGGAACCTGATAAGGGTCGAAGGAGGTCATGGGGAGCTGACAGCAGCTGAATTCCTTCGTTCCTTTCTATAAAACCTTATACTCATAAATCCCTCTTTTAAATCTCTCAAACTCTCTCTCTCTCTTTCTCTTTTTCTTTAGACTTTCCTCCATTTTTCTTGCTCTCTCTTATTTCTCTAACATTTTACACATGTTCAGTTGATTGCCTCAGGCCTTGTCACACCTTCCCTAAACATTTTGCCCTTCTCAGACACAGAACATGCGTGGACATGCTGTAACCTTAATCGTGATAACATCTATCCTCCAAGCGACAGCTTCTACAATTTGTAACGCTGCTTTGTAAGGGGTTTGTTTCCCCTTTTTGAATTAGATGCTAAGCTCTGTAAATATGTTTTTATACATTCGCAAACCACTGAACATTTTTCATAAAGTCTATCAGAAGGCTCTGGCTGGTCATAATATGCAGTATAAGATGCATTTGCATAAGATACTAGATCTTTCTAGTATGATGTTTAGTAGACCAGAGAACAGCTACATAACTATACCAAGATCCCTTAAGAGATCATTTTTCCTTCTCTGATCAAGCGAAATCATATCTAAAGTAGGTGAGATGTTTTGGTTGCATTCCATTCACATAATTCTGCCAAGACATACCAGCCCAGGCAGTGGTATGGGGATTAGCATAAACTGGAGTGTGTAGCGACTGCTAAAGTCATTAGGGAACCTGGCCGCTGTTTGGAAATCACACTAATGGAGGGAAGAATGCTGAACACAGCACTTCAGCCTCACATATCCAGCCTGCCTTGCTTGCTTTCTCTCTCTTGCAACTTTGGTCTTTGGCATGGCTGATCTATCTATCTATCTATCTATCTATCTATCTATCTATATATATATATATATATATATATATATGTCTCATCTGTCTTTCTCTCTGAACTATCCTGTATCCCGCACGTCTATCTTCCTGTCTCTAGGGCGGTTTATGTTTTTTTGCATTGTGTTACATGTGAATTAGGATGTAAGGGATGTAAGTCCACTCACGTAAAATGCACTTAATACTCACGTGGCCGCTCAGTGGTGTGGCTGTATCCTCTACAGGCACTGTGTTCAAGGGCAAGGTCAGACACACACTATATTATACCCTGGTTGTATGTAGTGCTCATCTGTTGAGTCAGGAATCAGAATTGTAATTTTTACTACTGCCACTTACCAAAGGGAGGTGACGAGTGACAGCCACACAGGTCCGTCCACACCGTCCACACCGTCAGGGCTGTGCGTGTCACTGTGACGTTATTTTAGCCAGCCAGACCTATGCAAAACTTGTGGCCTGTCAGATACGAACCAGCCTTAACACATGCCGGTGCAGTACAAAGATGACATTTCAGACAGGCGTGAGATGATTGACAATGGTATTGTGAACTGCCAGTAGATTTCATGCCATAAAATGGCAAGCGGCAAACCTCTCTCCACTTTCTGTACTCGGAATTCTGGCCTAGCACAGCTTCTGAAACAGCCGATGGATACTTGCTCGTGTGAAGCCGTAGTAACAGCACTGTTGCAGGTAGCACATATTATTATTATTAGTAGTAGTAGTAGTAGTAGTAGTAGTAGTAGGCCCAAAACACACTGGGTACACAATGTCAATGCCTATTTCAGACTAGTGTGACCTTTCAATCGTTTACAATTACAATAAAGAAATGCTCCACAGCCCATGATGAAGCCTTGGAAAAGGACAAATTCGTATTAAACTGAGATGACATCATGCTGTATAACAGAAAATATTGTATTGTGATTTCTGTTGCAATTGTTTGCTAGCTGGAATCCCCTTGTCTGATATGTCCTGCTTAGTACTGATGGATTACAGCTTGTCCATCAAAAAGTGACTATTTGCAAACTCGAAGATCAGCTTGCAGGCTATTATATTCTTCCAGTTCTGATGGCATAAACATAGCCATCCATTTAACAGATCGACACAGTGATGACTTATGAAAGTTTAAAGAGCTTCAAGTTTAGACTGAGGATCGGAATCGATCTGATGACTGTGAGTCATGTGCTCCAGTGCAAGTTGTTTTTGTAGAGCTACGTTTCATTGTACTGCCTGTTTTTCAGCACTGCTATTGTGTTATAGGTGACAAATCTTGATATATATATATATTTTTTTTTTCATAGATCCTTCCTGTGTTAAGTAGAGCAAGGTGCATGGCACATAATGGCTGCCTCAGAGAAGCACAAAAACGTACTTAGTTTCTGGGTCAGTGGAAAATGACAGCCTCAGTTCATCTCTGTTATCTGCTTTAATTGACTTGTGTATGTTGTGTACTGATACAAAGCTATTCATAGCTCAGTAAGTATCCATAAAATGTGACGCAAATTGTCAAACAATTTTTCTGTAGGTCATTTGAGTAAAAGCAAAATACTTTGAAGCTGCAGTCACTATGACAGTCCGGCCTTCATGTTGTGCAGCCACTTCTGTAATTGGCTTTGATAGCACTGAAAAAGCAATTTGAGGTTCTCAGGCTGCTTGTATTGATTTTTGCTTTTCCATGTAATGATGATTCATGATTCTACACAGGGACAGGTTTGGGCACTGATCAGTGATGATTCCTTTTCTAATATTGTGCTGGACTTGTTGGAATTGTTGGACTGGTTTAATAGGTTTATAAACCTCAACTTCTTTGTTCAACAGTTTAGTGTTGCTCAGAGACGGACCAGTTAGCAATAAACTTGGGTTCTGTTGTGGCTATTTTCAGGTAATACAGATGTGTAAGAGGTGAGTGTGTTGTGTGCGGATATCCAGTTTGTGCTCATTTATTTCTTGCCCGCTATGTTATATCAGGGTTACACCTGTAGTTCAAATCTCTTTTTCACCCTTTGAGCATTGTGCTGTATAATTATATGAGTTAGTAATGATGTTAGTTAGTAATGATAGAAATATGCACAAAGATGTATGTTTAAGGATTTTGTCCTAAATTACTTACATTGTGTACACACTGATCTGCCAGTGTCACACTTTAAGAAGTCTTGATCTTAAAATCTAGATATACTGTATCGCCAAGGAAATAAGGTATTTTCCCAAATCCCAAATGTGTGTTAATGCAAATTTGGTTTGTGAGGTATCCAACAAATTGTAATAAACACTGAGAACAGAAGAGTGTGCATACAGTCTATAGAAGGTGTGTGTTTATGTCGCTGTTTAATGAGACTCTCAATCAGATACTATTGAATGAGACAAATCCAGTACGTCTGATTTAGGTAGAAATGGCTGGACAAGCTGGTGGCTTGATATTTTTTAGCCACACAGTATGAGAAACACTAGTGTATGTATAAACAATATTTGAAGGGTCCTTGCTGCAGTACTTGAAATCAGGCCTCTGCCACTCCATCGATTCCTCGCTGGGTTTAGAAGTGTGGAGATACGTTTCCTCTTCTCGTGATTTGTTTCTGTTTTGTTTCTCGTGTGCCTAGCATTGTGGCTAATGTTTATTTTCCTCTTATAAAGCACCTGTCATAGTTCCAATGTTGTGTCTGAACTTGCTGTATATTTTATATACAACACTGTATGAGGCAGCAGTGAGAGAGACACTGAAGTGAATTCAGACAACACAGTCTAGACAGCAGTCTAAAACATAAACTAGTCAAACGTTACAGTTACCTAACAGTCTGAAACCACGAAAATACACCACTAACCACTAACCTCTTGGCTTTTGTGGTCTTTAAACAGCATTTTTACATTCCGTTTTACATTTTTATTTACAGTTTGGCGATATCCAGCCTGTAAATTTGGAGCTGGAAGAAATCTCTAGGGGTTTACTGTGCCTTGTGTATAATAATACAATGAATTATTCAGGGAATAAACTGTGTCCACTGAGAAAACCTCAAATTCAGACTCAGCACTAGTCTTCTTGTTTTCCTGCATTCTTGTGACAGTATTTCCTGTTTCAGAGCATTTCAGGTTGAGATTCCAGTCTGCGTGTCTGGATGATGATTATGGATTTACATAATTCATATGGTATTTTGTCCTGGCGCTCCAGGGTCTAAATAGGCTCTAACCACTCCTACGTGAAGTATGTGCTGGGTTCACTGCTGACCTGAACTCACACTCGTGTTGCGCTCTTCCTTGAGGAGTATCACATGAGTGTATTAATAGTTGTAAATAGATAGTGAGAGGGAGAGTGCAGCGAGACAGGAACAGGACACACAGGACACACACTCCGGGTAGGACAGGAACACACCAGGCATTCATCTGTTAGCAGACACGGGGGTAAGAGGAGAAGTGCTAGACAGCTGTCCTAAGAATATTGCGGTGCATAAAACATGAAGTGAAAGGCTTAGCTCACTACAGAGAATTGCTTTATTAGTTATAGGAAACAAACACTATTTTTTTTTATTTAATTTCCAAAGAAAGGTTTGTCATTCTTCAGGAATAGAAGTCAAAAATGTTCACTGAAAGCAGAAGCAACCATAATGCATACAGTGCCATACAGTACATCAGGTGTTAGTTATTAACAGATGACAGCAGTTAACACAGTGTATAAGTGTAAGGAGATTTTGCAATAGAACTCTACAACCACATTATACAGCAGAGGTCCTCAGAGGTCCTCAAGTCGAAATCTTTGTGATCCACTTACTAACTTTCCACAGAGCTGAAGGTCCACACAGTAGGATGATTAGCGGTAGGACGGTAGGCCATTCACACCAAACTTTTATAAATGTATCCTTACACAATCACTTAGCCAGGTGTCAGATAACTAGCACAGAGATTTAGATCTCAGTCCAGATAGGACTGAATCCGGACCGGCGTCCGCCTATTGAGTACCTCTGTTATACAGTATAACTATAAGCTTTAAGACTGAACTTTTTTTTAGTTGTTTACAGATGGAAAGGAGAATGAACGTGCAATCAATCAGCTGAAAGCTCTGATGATACCTGCAACAGCTGAGAAAGCTTCACTGCAGCGTCATATCAAAATATCGTGTCTTGATGCTTGAAGACCTGTTCATCATCAGTTTTTTACTCAGTATTTATAGATTTTTACTCAACATTTACAAAACTGAAAGCATTCAAAAAAAGGAAAAAAGGGAAACAAGAATACAGTTTAACGTCCCATTAACACGTGAGCATTAACACAGAGGCCTGATGAAACATGCCTTTAGGAAAGCATGCCATGTTATAGTTGATATCATGTTGTCATGCTGCCCAGCCTGATTTTATCATGTCAAGGTGCCAATATTGCAAACCAGAAAATAATAGCAAGCAGACAGGAAAAAAATACCTCAGTTTTACCACAAAAACTCTAGAGTATGTCAGTGAATAGGACGGCTCCATGCTAACAGCATAAATGATCAAACAGATTGAAATGTTTGGATTTATAAGCAACCAGTTGAATGTATAAGCTTGTACTCCAGTCTGCATGTGGTCCATGTGCGTATTACATGTGGTCCATGTGACTAGAGATATTCTGTATTGCATAGCTTACCTTTTGTTGCAGACGCAAACCAATCAGCTGAGATGAAATGAGACCACGCATTCATCAGCTGCATCACTACCTCACAGCCACATGAATGAATAAAGTGATTTTCACAAAGTCTGTGGAATAAGAGCTCTTTCCTCTGGGGATATCAGTGTGTTCTCTCAAGTGATTATACAGTGACAGTGACTTACTGCTGGATCAAACACATCAGCTGTGAGAGTGTAAACTGCTGTGATGCAATATGATGGCAAACTTATTATGGGTTATTACTAAATTCCATTAGTCACTCAAGCACGTAAATGCAAATGACTGTAATGTACCTAATGGAGCTCTCTCTCTCTCTCTCTCTCTCTCTCTCTCTCTCTCTCTCTCTCTCTCTCTCCCTCGTTCTCTTCCCCACCCTATGAACCTCCCTCTTGTTTGTCTTCAGGGACGCTGTTCTAGAGAGAACTGTAAGTACCTGCACCCGCCTCCCCACCTGAAAACGCAGTTGGAGATAAACGGCCGCAACAACCTGATCCAGCAGAAGAACATGGCCATGCTCGCCCAGCAGATGCAGATCGCCAGTGCCATCATGCCTGGAAGCCAGCTTCAGCCAATGGTGAGGAGGAGCTCTTCCCAACACACGTGATGCTTCACTACGTGTAAATTATTAACGGCATAACAATCAGGGGATGGAACCAAGAGCAAAATCACGTTTTCAGTTTACATGCTTTCAAACAGGGAGACATGAAATGACTGTAACACTGCACTGGTAAAGGAGGTGTACACATAATAAGAATATTTTTAAGCGATGAGAGGATTTTTTTTTTATCAGTTTGGACCTAACAGTGCATCCATGGCGACCATTAAGAAATATAAAATCCTTTCTTGCAATAAAAAAGGAATAAAGTTTAATAAAGTTAAATGTCCTATTACACCATCTTACCCTGGCCTTGCTGCCACTGTTCCTGCCGTTTTATTATGATACACATTATAATAGCATCGTAAATCCTCCCGCTCATAACTGCTAAACCTTGTTGTGCTAAACGAGAGTAAGAGGTCAGAGGAGGTATTGCCGTGCTGAAGAGGCAGGTTTCTGCTCTGACCTGCCCTGGGTTGCTTGCATAACTAGCACGTCTGCACACGATTAGCAATTACACATTAGCAATATATGTTTGAACAACACACTGCTATGAAATTATCTACATACAGAAATGATTAGATTATCTAAAGAGTTGCATTATATTATTTTGTAAAAGAGTACAATAATGCCACACCTAGTGGCTTCTTTAACTGCCACTCGCCTAATACACCTAATAATCTTTCCCCCAAGTCGCACAATACGAGACCAGGTAGACCGAATAATGTGATTCGAGACATGCTTAATGACCTGCCAAGAACCAGCGCAAAATAACCAGAGCTTAAATACCAGAGTGATTTCAATGTAATTTTTTTTCTTTTGCAATCTCATTTTGCTTACTCTTCATGTAATTTCATCTACATAAGTGCTTTTTATACTTTAATACACCGAGTGTGAAAAATGGGCATTATAAAAGGAGTGTAAATAATTCTTTTTTTTTTAAAAACTACACTTAACTAAAGATAATCGGGCTAATTATCAGGTTTATATGGTATGAGCAGCTGTCTTACAGCTAACACTACTGCAGGCTGCTGTGCTGTGTGTCCGTGGAATAGACAATAAATAAATAAGCATCTGCAAAGTCAGGGAAAGTCAAGCTAGCTCTCAGTTCATTTTTTAATACTGAGGGTGTGGAATAAGCTACGAGAAGTTACGTGAAGAAAAAAAGTAATGTAAACATACACTGTACTGTATACCGTTTAGTCAGCTATTGCATTTGGCCTGGATTCATCTACGGAGAGCAGAAATGATAAAGGGAGATTTTCATTTCACCTGCTTGACTAACAGCTGATTTCAATATATTCTAGTTTTGCCCTAGTTTGTGTGCCTTTAAGCAAATATTAGAATAGGGCAGTAGAAGACATTTTGCTGTAGAGAAACATTGTTTTTGCGGCTTCAACAGAGTTTTATTGGCCCTCGTTACTTGTACTCTAACAATGTGTGTGTGTGTGTGTGTGTGTGTGTGTGTGTGTGTGTGTGTGTGTCTCTGTACAAAATCACACACAAATATCTTTTCCCTAGTGTCTAAACAGGTACACCGCGTCGTAATCTGTTATTAACGAAAAAGGGAGATTTTCATTAAGCATTCAGCTCTTACAAATCTAAAGTACTAGCCTGGTTATTTAAAGTAAGGTACACAGTGTCACTGATGCAGAGCACCCTTCTAATGCAGTCTCCTCATCTAAGCACATGACCTGGACATTTTTAGATGAGATAATTGGAGCTTATCCATGTACAAATGTTTTGCTTTTAGCAACAATATTGTAATAGAAGTGAGACAGGTAGAATAAAAAAACAGTGTTGATTCATGAACTCATTCTATTCATTCCTTTTCTCATTGCCTTTGTTTCTCTGTTTGTCTCTCTCGCTCACTCTTTCCTGCAGCCTTTTATCTCTGTCACGCCAAACCTAGCCACCAACGCCAGTGCCGCAGCGGCAGCGGCTGCAGCGGCGGCGGCTACGTTTAACCCATACCTGAGTCCCGTATCGCCAGCACTAGTGCCCACTGCTGCTGACATCCTGCCCAGCGCGCCAGTCCTGATCGGCGGAAACCCTGCTGCCGTGGCCCCTGTAACCTCCACAGCCAACGCGGCGGCCCAGAAACTACTGCGCACCGACCGCCTGGAGGTATGACAGCCAGAGAAAGGGCTACACTGTCTGTTACAGAGGCAACTGGTGTCTAATAGCATTAATCAACTGGACTTTATTTTACAAAGTATGTAACTTTGATGCACCAACTAGTGAATAAAGAGTAGCTCCAAAGAACAAAATACAGAGTACAATACTGAAAGCTTTTCACTGCTTATCTGCTTCATCAGTTGTATGATGAAGCTCCCTAGAGGAGTAAGATGCGGCCTTGTTATATTAAAGTTAGACATTCGGAATGAAAATAAAATTGAATTTAAAAAAAATACCCCTTTAAGAATTTTTTTGCGTCATCATTTCTGTCATGGCACGTCTGTAACATGGCTGCATTATGAGTAATCAGGTCTTGGCGTTTGTCAGACAACAGCAACGGGAGGGGTTTTGATGTTTTCAGGGATTGCAGTGACTGATTATACAGTTTGCAGCAAGAAAAAGCCCTTACAGTGTTCATTAGAAACAAAATGTCTGCGGATGTTGCTGCCCCCTACCGTACACATACAGCTAATGAATGGATCATTTGTCACCTGATGAAAATCACACCAGAGTTATGTCTTTTGTGGGCGTAGCCAAAAAATAATTTCAGGGCGAAGGAAGAAATATACTGAATATACTAAACATCATCATTAAACTGATGTGTGACACACTCCTGTATGTATTTTCAGTGGATGTCAGACAGCAGTAGGAGCGGTGATGGCACAGATTGTCATTTAATTATTATTAACATCGCCATAAAATACCTTTATGACATTTCCACTGAAAATAAAACAAGTTAACACTAGTAACAGGGGGGAAAGGCACCTTATCTTCATATTCTCCTTCTAAAGCCAGATCTAGACTTCTTTTCCTCCTTGATTGAGTAAAATGATCCTGGTGTTTCTCACCATAGTATCTGGTAGCCAATCGAAGGTTACTAAACAAACTCATTTGATATTCGGAGCATTTAAATATGGAATTGTAATGACCTCCGTCGACCTTATATGGACGTCATTATAGCTCAAAAACAATGTTATCTGACGCCCATGTAAACATCTGCGCTGTATGTGTGTTATGAATTATCATATAAAGCATGATAAGCATGAACACGCATCATTCATATAGCTGTGTGTGTGTGTGTGTGTGTGTACATGTATTGTCTGTCTCTCTGTATGTGTATGTGTAATGTATGCATGCTTGCCCGTGCATGTACATACCACTCTCATGTCTGGGAATTGTATAGCATTACACACACAGTCCACACGGCGCTCATGGTCGCACCGTTGACGAGAGCGCCACTCTGTCTGACCAGATTTGCTCACCCGGCTGACAGCACCATGATAGACTCCAGCGAGAACACCGTCACCGTGTGTATGGACTACATCAAGAGTCGCTGCTCACGGGACAAATGCAAATATTTCCATCCTCCTGCACACCTGCAGGCCAAGATCAAAGCAGCACAGCACCAGGTGAACCAGGCCACAGCCAGCGCGGCCATGGTGAGTACAGGCCACACAAACACACACGTATACACAGATACATGAACAGTTCAATGATCAGTACAGTATACACATTCATACATGTGCACTACAACCATACAGAGTACACACACACACATACTGATATGGAGCACACACAGCTTCAGAGCATGCTCAAATATGGATACTGATATGTTAATGATTATGTTTCATTATCTCAGGTTGACATGGTTCCTTCTATGTCACCATACATGCTTAAGGAGGACAAAAAGGCATGTATGGTGTAGTTACTGTGCAAGCAGATGTGATCCGTGAATCGTAAAGGACATCTCTGGCACTCTGGCAATAGCTTCATATTTTAGTTGCATTTGTCGATCAGGCAATATGCTGCAGTGTTTTTAAAGCGAAATGGCTCTTTCCAAGCCAAACTGAATAGATCAGGCGATTTTAATTAACAAGACGTCAGACTTAGAGTCCTCTCTAAAGTAACCACAACCCTTTCCTGTTAGCCGTATTACAGTTACTGAATAATTCATAATATTTCCAGAAAAACATGCTTTAATATCAATCATTAAGCAGTTATCTGGGACTAAACAGTTGCACCCTTTAGATGTTTCTTCCCAGGTAATTATTAGTGGCACTCATGAAAAAAGACCTCTATACACACATGACAAATGAAAGATATGAACATTTTTTTCATATTTTTCGATTTTTCACATTTCAAAGAGCAAGTTATGAAATTTCTGGCACTGCGAGTATTTAGTTAGTTAGGGAAAAGCCAATATTTGAACGTGACTTGGTAGGTGCGTCCATTTAACATAGTTTCTTCCATATTTTTGTCTTTTTAAAAACATCCAACAGTATAGGTACGACATCGAATAAATATATTCAGAAAGTACTCGATTGGGGTAAAGTGGGGTTTCCACAAAAAGCTTTTTATGTGTTTGTGTGTGTGTGTGTGTGTGTGTGTGTGTGTCACCCATGTGAAATATGAGGTTATTTTCTAGCATGTCAGAGATTTTCTTTAACCGATTTAATGAACATGTTGTATGGATGTATATGTTATATGTCATATCCTAGCATCTAAGATGAATGATCGTAATAAAGTAAATATTTCAGAGCCCATGCTCTACATTCTGTTTCAGGATTCTGTACTACTACTGATTGATTTTCTTTCATGTTGTGTTAGACGGTACATTTACTGATTCATTCCTATCCACTAGGGGGCAGTGTGAACATTGTGAACAGAATAGAGCCTGCAACGCTCAGACTAATAGTGTGTGTTGTGTAATATCATCGCAATCATCCCAAACTGGGAATTGTGAATTTATTAGACAATACTACTATTGGAGCCCCTATTATAATGTAGTTTATCTAAAGGGGCCAAAGGGTTGAGTGTATTCCCAATTACTGTTTATGTTTCATAAATATTGCACTTTTGTCACATTATATTTCACATACAACATTAGAAGATCGTTATTGCGTAGATAGTGAAGTATGTTCTTAGTCCTTAGTCCTTATTAATGGAAAAACAGCACCAATGGTGATTTATCCTAAATTAAACAAAATGTTGCTATTCCTTAAGAGACAGCAGTAATGATCGCACATGATTGTAGTTAGTAATGAAGTAAACATATGGCATTCATTAGTATCTCTTGTCGGGTGAACGTGAAGACCTGGGACGACATCAAACATCACAATTATGACGTAATCTATAGAAAAGGACTTATACATTAATGTGCATGTGAAGTCCTGATATCCCTTTTGTACACTGCATTCCAAGTGATTTGTTTTTTATTTGTTTTTTTTTTCTCAACCACCAAAAATGCACTGCTGCCCCATGATGCACCTCTGCTTGCTGTTTATGTTTATGCGCTTGAACCCCATTGGCCCATTGCCATCATGTGCTCGCTGCCTGCTAATTAAGACGGCTGTCAAATCACTGAAGCGACCCCTCGAGGCCACCTTTGACCTGGTACTATGACCTTTCACCTTTTTGGCTTGGCATGTTGCTTTGTTGTAGTGTCTTAACAAGCAATAATTTGCTAGCGTAGACTGTTTCTTAACTCGCTTTATGTTCTCTTCCTACTGCTGTGTTAGTAACTTTTCGTGATCAACTGATTGTGGAGAATTGATTGTTTGCAAATAGACAAACTTGAAGACTGGAATTAATTAAAAAAAGCCATCAAATATCATCGTGAGCTTGTAAAAGGTGCCGAAAAATGTTTCGTAAAAAAGACGTACCACAATCAGATCATCACGTGTAGGCCATTCCTGCAGCGTAAGGACAGGATCAGAGAGACTAAACTGTGCTGTGTAACTGCTCTTGTTGTCTGTGTGTGTGTGTGTGTGTGTGTGTGTGTGTGTGTGTGTGTGTGTGTGTGTGTGTGTGTGTGTGTGTGTGTGTATCTGCATATATCTTCAGTGTCTCTGTAAAATGCATGTTAAGTAGCTCTAAAGTGCATGTATAACCAGATAAACTGGGTAACTGGGTAACCAGCTATGTGGTAGCAAAGCTGCACCACCTGAGCAACAGATATTAATAACTTACGGCTCATATTTCACAGATATCATGGCAAAAGCAGTGCAGCTTTATTTTATTTTTACGTTGATGCCTCAAGTTTTGTTTTATTTTAGTCCTCTTATTTTTTTTTTACATTTTAGTAGTGCGATGCTTGCTTCATTTGCACTCGCACCAGCTTAGTTGGTGTAGAAGTGTTAAAGTGGAGGTAGTGTGTTAATGTAGAGATGTAGTGTAGTGTGTATATGCAGTCAGGGATTTGGCCCTTTTGTTTGTGCTTGTGGCGTAGTCATGTATAGGCTGCTGCTGCTTGCCTGCTGTTTTTGTTTCAGTTTGTTTCTTTTTTTCATTTTTGTGCCGTACTGTGAAGTGCTCTGATGATAACTATTCTATATTTTCTCTTTCCTTTCTTTGCCATGCCATCCTCGTTCCTCGTTTTCCCCCTCATCCCAAGCAGGGCCTTCCTCATAGCGTAATTCCTCCTTTGCCAAAGAGACCAGCCCTTGAGAAAACCAACGGTGCCACCACCATGTTCAACGCCGGCATGCTGCAGTACCAACACCGCGACCGGTTGTACGTCAAAGTCGTCGTCCGACGCAAATAAGGAAGTCCATCCCCGGACTCGATTGGACTAGACTCCTTTTAGCCACAAGGCCAGCAAGCCTGACCTGCCAATCAGAACCAACAACACACACTTATCTGCGGCTCACGGCGTGCACGTACACACAGCAGGGGCAGCTCGTGATTGTAAAGTGTATAGGATCACTGTCAATATGAAATGAATCTCACTATAAGAAAATCTGTTTAAGCAGGCAATCTTTATATGCAAAGATATCGTTATGAATATCAAGTATGTTAGTATTTACATGAATACAGTTCGTACATATCTAAAGTTGAAATCAATTTTGAGGCAGGTTTGAGTTTCATGTTACAATGAAGAAATGTTTTTATCAGTGTATTTTTTTTTTTTACGTATTTGGCTACACATTTCGTCTATAGTTACAGTTACATGACATGAGTACTGTGTATCAAATGCATTACTGTCTCGACAATTCATGATTGCTCATACAGTATCTGCAGTCAGCTCTAGAATTAGTGGAAAGTAATCTAACTTTGAATAGAAATTTGATTTATTCTAGGGGAAACACGTAACCAAGTGTCACGTCATAATTCTTAACCTTCTTTAACCAGTCTTTATTAAGGGTGCTAATAATTAAACTGACGGTCACCTTTGACAGTCATTTATATTCGGATCTACAGTTGTTGTTGTTTTTTTCTCCCCAATGACACTGATGTATAGGGGTCTGATTGTAGATGATCACACTGAGACATGTGATGTAGGTTGCTAGTGTGGGTTTTAAACAGGTGATCAGTGTTGTAAAGGCTTGTTATTGTCGTCTGCACTCACAACATTCCACGACGAATCAGTTTTTTTTACATTTTTTTTTGTGAATGATTCCCTGTAATGTTTTATGTTTTGCTGTCCTTTGTTTGTCTGTCTTTAATCTAACCAACCTTGTGATGGGCTGATTTGATTCTTCTCCCCTTTTTCCAATCCACTTCCTGTTGCAATGCATGATGGGCAGGCTCAATATTGTGCATGACTCCTGCAGCGAGTGTGGGTAGGTGTTCTAACCTTCCTCCCTTTCGGCTGCTCACATGCCAAATTCTACACAGCTCATGTTAATGCAATGTAAAGTCAACACGTGCATGCTGACACAGCTAAGTGCGCATCTGTTTACCTGACGTTGTTGCACAGCCGCCGGTTTTTGTGTATTACGCAGGCGGTTGATTCTGTGCACTTTCTCTGTAGATTGACTCTCTCAATGTGCAGATTTGTGATGTTGAGATCATTGATAAAAATTCTGCACAGTAATGCAGTTTATACTGAAGTATTTACAATAAGGGTCTAAAAGACTGAGTTCACTGCCGCCTGTTTTTCATCAAAAACTAACACCATTATCGAAATTGGCATAAAATTGAGATAAATCATTTAAAAAAGATTTTGAAGCTGTGCAAGGAATCCTCATTTGACGATTTCAGGATATATTTACCACTTTATTAGGAACACGTGTACCCCTGCTCCTTCATGCGATTATCTGATCAACCAATCATGCAGCACAGGCTCACTGAAACCGTATAGCTGAAGATCAGAAAAACATCTCCTGGTCTTATTCCTGTCTTAAACTGTCAGCGAGCTTGTGCCCACTGGGGCCTGTTCTTGCTGATAGGACCAGAACCTGATGTGGTCTTCTGGTGTTGTAGCCCATCCGTCGCAAAAGGTTTGCCGTGTTGTGCTACTGTTATGCTCACCACAATTGTAAAGAGTGGTTATTCGAGTTACTGTAGACTTCCTGTCAGCTTCAACCAGTCTGGCCATTCTCCTCTGACCTCTCACATCAACAGGGTGTTTCTGCCTGCAGAATTGCTCCTCACTGGATTTGTTGTTGTTGTATGTGAAAATCCCAGGAGATCAGCAGTTTCTGAAATACTCAAACCAGAATGTCTGGTTCCAACAACCATACCACAGTCACAGAGATCACACTTTTCCTCATTCTGATGTTTGTTAGGAAACTCTTAACCTGTATCTGCATGATTTTATGCTTTGTGCCACCGCCAAATGATTGGCTGATTAGATCATTGAATGAATGAGCAGGTGTACAGGTGTTCTTATTAAAGTGGCTGGAGAGTGTACTGTATATCTGAACGTTATAGTCACACAATTTTCGTTAAAATAAAATGGCAGGCAACTCCAGAATTGTTGGCACTTTTCATGAAAATGTGAAAAACGATTGATATAATAGATGTAAGCTACATGCAAAGGGGTGCCATTTTATGTAGATTCTGTATAGCTTTATTTTATGATACTGCAAGAACAAGATTTAATTAATGTGATTTGATAATCCTGCTCTCAGGATTATTGGCTTCCTCATAATTAATATTGGGTGAGCCATCTCTAGAGGGAACACCAGCATCTCTTAGTGTCATGTCGAACGATGCTGGAGACTCATGTAGAGGGATCTTGGCCCAATCCTTCTTGCAGAAGCTCCTTTATATGGTTAGGTTTCAATACAGGTTTTCAATGGGGTTCAAATCCAGAGCCATACTGCAAATATTTCTGTGCAAATTGGAGTGTAGGACCTCTTGATACTCATATGTACTCAAAGAACTCATTAAGCCATTAATCCTCACAATAAATAGGTCCAAAGCATCAGTGATCCATATTCTGTACCATATTTGTATGTTTGTTGGTTGCCATCAGGAAGAACTTCTTTCACACAACTCTTATATAGAGCTCATCTGTTGATTTCAAAACCCCAAGAATACACTAAACTGCACATGAATCAACTAAACTCTGATCTTTGGGCTGCTCTTTGTCTTTTAAATCGTATAGCTTTCTTTCATTATGTCCCTGATTTTTATTTAATTGTGCAGATTTTCTGGAAGGGTGCCAATAATTCTGGAGTCAGCTGTATTTCATTCAAATGATCACATTTAATACTCCTAATAGACAGTGTTAACAATGTGTCTGCTTGAAATAAACTGAACCGTCAAATAGTGCTTTATGTTATGTTTACGTCACTGCTGTTTCAGTAAATAATATAATATTTGAACTTACATTAATTATTTGAGAAAATCGGATTAGGCTTTAATAAGTGATGAAATGGAAATCTGATCTCAGTAGTGCAGTTTGATATTTGGACTGCACTGCAAGTGTCTTTCTTGGGCAGTCGTGGCCTAATGGTCTGAGAGTCGGACTTGTAACCTGAAGGTGAACCTGAAGGTCGTGGGTTCGAGTCTC
>CM074965.1:9957904-9972264 GCA_037577455.1 Pangasius macronema | reverse complement strand
TCACTTCACTTCACTTCACTTTCTGTTTAGAGCCACTCGCTCTGCTGTCCTGCACAGAGAAATGATAGGAATTTATTACAATATACTAGAGTAACTATTTATACTGCGCTACTGAGATCATGTTCACGCTTCTGGTCCCTGTTAACCAGCATGTCAGCATGTTCTTATCATAATACTCCACGTTAGCGCTGGTGATTTTAGTAACTAGTAAAGCTCTCCCTCTCTCCGTCCTCTCCCCATTCACTTACACAAACCTGTTCCTTCCTCACATGTGTATACCTGTTGGCTACACTCCTCTGTATATGTGCTTATATGATTCTCCCCTCTGAAAAGTACCCATGATGCACGGCGCTTCACCGGCCGCTGTGTCCGCAGCAACCACGTCCGCCACTACTGTTCCCTTCGCATCCGCATCAGCCAATCAGGTTTGCTCCCTTTATAGCTCTCTCTCTCTCTCTCTCTCTCTCTCTCTCTCTGATTTGTCTATCTCCCTCCTCCTCTCTCACTCTCTCACTCTTTACAAGGCTGGAGGGATTATTTTCACTTTTTTGCGGGGTAGGGGGTGGGGGGTTCTCTTCTTCCTCTTGTTGTCCTTCTTGACACTCATTTTTTTCACAGAGTAAAGCAATTTTCTGACCACCACATAGCCCTTATCCGAGAGAGGTTGGGAAACAGTTGATCACGGCTATGAAAGACCCATGACAGATTAATTCTATCATCCATGATCTTAACGCCACTTGTGTTTTACTGTAATGCTTGAAGATGCAGAGCTGTTTTCTGATAAAACTGCATTTTAATGATGTTCTTGTCTCTTTGCTTTGAGGACTCTTCTCTATCAAAGCTGACTACCAACGAATACATGCAATTGGTATGTATAAAGCAGTAGTTGTTTTCATTTAAAAAAAAAAAAGTTCCTTCTAGTTGCAGTGTTGATCTTTTACAGTAATTACGGTAATCCAGTTATCCTCGTATTTGTATATCTATGTGTTATTTCATTCATTTACATTTTTTGCCACATATTTAATAAATGTTCAGTATTAGAACCATATTAGTTCCTTAGCGCCCCAACCAGGTTAAAGCAGTTAGTGAAAGTGAATGCATGAATACGGTAAAAGCATCGTCATGTGACCACTGTGCCGCGTCCAATAGGATCCCATGTTGATCCCATGTGTCCCACGAGCTTCGTATCTTACCGCCTGATCCCACGACAAATCTTCATTCAGTCCATAAAGATCATATACTGGTGATTTGGACTAAAAGTCCTGATAGTATGAACTATTTTAGATAGTATTGTATGATGTAGAAAGATCCATAGGTGACTTTTATTTTTTATTAATTTGTCATTTGATGACTCAATGCTCAATGTTACTCATAGTAATAAGAGTAATTAAGGCTGTTATGAAATCATACATGTTCCTGCGTGTAACATTTTGTGTTTAATGTCTTTGTTTCGTTCCTAGATTCCAATAATATCTGCAGAACATCTGACTAGCCACAAGTATTTGACTCAAATGTAGTCAGAGGCCAGACCAGTAAGTGTCTTTTTTTTGTTCCTATTTTTAAACATTTCCCTTTTGTCTTTTTAATTATCTACTATTAGTTCTGCCAACATTTTTACTGAACTGCACTGGCAAAGACAAGCTATTGCAGTGGATTGATTAGAAAAGAAACCTTTCTTGTAAAATCATTGTAGCTCATGTTTAGAAATATTCCATAAAAATTATTTTTAAGGGGAAAAAAAACCTGTGGAACCTGCGCAGGATTCTGTGTAAGCGATGGACGGTGTTTCTGTGTAAGCGATGGACGACGGTGTTGTTTCTGAACTCATTTTGAGATCTTCTGTTCCTTTCAGATCAAACGAACCTGCTCATCTGTTACCTGGGACAGACACAAACAATTTCATGCCAACAAATATTCACATTTCATTCGCATCGTTAGAGCCCTTGAGGTCTCCTTAGTTCACTGATATAATATTTAAAGGACTAGGCCATGACATACCAATATGCAGAAACATGCAGTGCCCTTAGACGTGATGTGCAGAAGTTGAAAGAGTTTGATGTACATAAGCTGGGTTCATACACTCACAAACACTTAGCTAGAAGTAGTCTGTTAGTACCAAGTCTAACTATTTACAGATTTAGATATGATACCAACAGACGTGATAACAATAGACCAAAAGTTGTTGTTTTTTTTAAAATTACCTCCCTTAGGTATTTAATTGATGTTATTTGTCAGTAGCAATTTACTGAAGGTTAAAATTGTCGAGCTGGAAGCCGAAGCGTAGAACACCGTGGCACTGAAACTTCGTCCCAGACTGAAATATTCCAACGATCATACTATAATAGCTACAGTAATAAATTCTAAGGTCATTTTTATTTTCTTTATAGTGAGTAAAGTGGTAAGACCACTCTAAATTTTGTGTTCGCTCGGGTGTGATGGGATCACACAAAAGTGAAAAAGAGGTGTTTATCCGGACGGAAGGGAGGGGAGCGGGTCTGTGTCGCGCGCCTGTTAAACCAGGTACGGTTCACCTTCCAGTCTTAATGAGCGTACATCATTAGCCGTGTTAGCCTGGGCACGCCTGCGTTGGGGAATCGCGACACGTCACGCTATATTCAGTGCTTATAAGCCAATGCCTGTTCATCTATATCGAACTCCAAACAATCAGCACTGGTTCTGCAGCAGTCAAATGTTGGATTTTAGATGTATTCCTGAGATGCGTTAGCTGTAACATCTGGTGAAGCGTTACTGATTTGACAAGGGTGGTTTACAAAAAATGTGAAAATGCACCTTAAATTTTAAAGTAATTACAATTCTTCATGGCACAATACATCCAGCGGGAAAAAAAGCAAGTGTTGTTTTTTTTTTTTGCTGCATTAAAAGTGCAGACTTGCAGAGGAAGGATCAGGAAGACTTAAAGAAGACTAATGAATGTTTTTCTGACCTTTTAAAGCACATCTTAGCTTTAAATCAAGCTTCACGAGATATACAATAGGCTACAAATGGAAAGTGTTATATCGACAGTGTTATTCTGTTTACCAGACATTGTTTTTATACATAATTTCATGTCTACGTTTTTTTTTTTGTTTTGTTTTTTTTTTCTAATGAATTTTTATTGTTATTTGTCTGTAATGTTCTCGATGGCTTTTCCATTCAGCCTTAGACAGGCCTTTTCGACTTGCATGAAAACAGGGTTGCCTTTTCCTTCCTGTTGCCATATATAGAGATTTTTATTGCCTTGAATGACGGAGTGGCTTTTTATTCGGGACGCGGGGAACGGGTGTCGGTGATCGCCGCATGTCTTTACGTTGTCAGCTCAGACTCTTAGAGCATGGCGTGAAGAGTGTTTCCAGTCCCGGAGCGGAGTATCGATGAGGGCGCTGCTTGAACCTGGCGGTCGGCTTCGTTTGGATTCGTTTTGTATATGAGAAAACCAGATATGTATTTGGTTCACGTTTTCTTTTGTATGGATTCGGTGCCATTTGTGTTGTATGTTGATGATTCCTGATCTCAAACAGCTTTTAGCCTATGTACAGCAAAAAAAACAAAAAAAAACAAACAAAAAAAAAAAGATGATGATGATGATGATAATGTTGAACATTCTGTTAATTCGTGCCAAAGTTCTTTTTCTCGTTGTTTTTGTGGATCTATACTAGTAGCGAATGGCGAGTGGTCATGGTAAGATCAAGGCCAAACCTAGCTAAGAGAAAGATGAATGAAGCTACTTCATATTTGCTGGTATGATATTTCAGAGCGTAGTGAGACTGAAGCTCAGAAGTGCTAGACTCCCAGTTGGTGTTAGATCTAGATCAGTGGAGCCTCTATGTCTTAAGTCTATTTTTGGTGTATAAAGAGATGTATCATTCAGGGTTGGGGTCAATTCAATTTTCAAGGTTAATGAGATGATTTATGAAAGAACTATTTAAAATGTGTTAGTAAATGCTGTAAAGTGTAATGCAGCTCAGCAGCTGTGGCAGTCGAATGAACTCAAATGGAATTGAGCCCAACTCTGGTGCTGTTGCTGTTTCTTCACTGAGGCCTTAGATTTCAGTTAGTCTTTTCTCTCAGATGTCCCTTCAGCCATTCTTATTGTTTATGCATATTTTATATTTTTTATTAATCATTTTAACACGTACTGCTCAGTTGTTTACTTCACCAGCTTCGATAAAAATCATATTGCTACATGCTGCATGTTTACTCTGTGGAATTTACTTATTTTGTATTCGGTAATATTTGGGTTTAGACTCGTAGTCTTGTTTTCTGGACTTGTAAATGCATTTCGTTCCCCATTTCGCTCCCCTTCCCTCCGTCTCCATCATTCTTTATTCATTCATGTTTAGTGATTTTAGTTTTTGTTGTACATTTTCCTTTTTTTTGTTGTTGTTTGTTTTTTGTCTTTTTTTTTGAAGATTTATTTTTAAGTTTTGACGTTCTTTTTTTAAATTTGATATTGTCTTTTGTTTTGATATTGATTTTGAAAAAAAATAGTTGAGTCGAAATGAACCAGTATGACATTTCTTAATTTAACAAATTTAATTTGTACGTAACAAATCAAGAACTCTTTTTAGTTTACCTATGGAGCATATGTGGAGAGTAAAAAAAAAAATTATTTTCTATTGTATCCATGTTAAAGCATAAAATTGTATTTTGATATTTTAAAAAAACATCCCTGAATGTCAGGCCAAAAAATACACACACACACACACACACACACATATATAAATATATATATATAAAATATCGAATATGTAGATGACGATGCTGATGGTGATGATAAGAGGATACGTTGTAGAGACTTTGGCTGCAAGTGAGAGAGCCATGACCCGAGGGACAAAGGTCGAATTTTGCACTTGTGTATATAGTCAATATAAAACAAGGAAAAGAAAACATGTATAATATGGAGAACTTATTTTGAATAATAAAAGATTCTATGAGAAATTTTGTTAGGATAATTTAAGGATTATAGAGTAATAGACCAGCTAACTGAATTTGCTTGCAGAAGTGGCTCAGCTCCTTTTATTATTACTTCAAATCATCGCTTCAAAAAAAAAAGAAATGAAAAAGCTAAGCATCGCTCCGCCTTAATCATGTGCTCTGCCTGTCATTCAAACCTCAGTGCTGACGTTTTGGCAAGGTTTCTTTCATCACTTGTGTGACACGCAGTGAAAGCAGACGCTGTCTTTCTGTGAAAAATTTACCAAAGTAGAGCATAATGATGTAAAAAACACCCATTGGACTGTAATCAATTCCAACACTGAAGATTTCTATTTGATGAATTTCATATTTAATCCTAAATGACTGGAGAGAAATTACACTTTGTTAAATTTCTGATAGAAAGACTCTTAGTGTCTTACAATATTTACTGCCTGTCAGACATGAGGACTGTTTCCAAAATGTCACGTACCCTTATTAGGAAATCGTTAAAAGTTTTTACTTGGGCCTGAATGTTGTTAGCTGCATGTAGCGACTTAACATGATAAAATCCACCTTTTAGATAAGTAGGTATGCCGATAAGTTCTCACGATACTGCAGTTCCCATTAGAAAATGTCATTAGAAAATAGTGACGATTCTTAGCATACGTTAAGTGACGCACATTTACTCAAATCCATACGGATCAATGTGGTTAACACAGTAAACTAATGAATTCAAAATGACCAGACATGCTAGCGTAAGCCTTACACACCATATGACGTGCGTACACATACACACACACACACACACACACAGTGTGCAGTGTGTGTGTAACGAGGCAACCGTGCCTTCAGCAGGAAAAGGTTACCCACCAAAACAAAGGAAACACAATGAATGTAAAACTTCTGATCTCCGTTTGAGGTTTTGACTCACTTACCGCTGCTGCACAAGTGCTAATAAACCAAAGCATCACTTTCCTCCGAACAGACACAAGGCACAGCTCGGCACAGCTCGGCCCCGCGTCTGCCACAGTGAAACCGCCGGTGGGCCCTACCTGCTGAAAGCACCTGCTTTAATCAACGCTCACACTCACCATGTAATCTCACGCCCACTCTTTGCTTACAGTTGCTAAGATCTTGTACTATGTTTTAAAAATGTTTTATGCACATTTATTATTGTTTTATTTGACTCTCTTGCTGTTATGAATGAAAAAAAAAAAAATAAAAACCAAAATGAATTTCAATTGAAAAATCGAAGTGTGCTATGTGTATTTCTTTATTGTGTTTTTCTCTTTTCTGCTTCTTCTTCTTCTTCTTCTTCTTCTTCTTCTTCTTCTTCTTCTTCCGGCTTTTCCCTTCAGGGGTCGCCACAGTGANNNCACAGTGAATCATCACTCTCCACCTATCCCTATCTTCTGCATCCTCAACACCCGCACCCACTAGCTTCATCTCCTCACTTGTTTTTCTATTAATTAATATTACTGGAGTATTCTGAAGAGGAAGCAGCAAGATGACAATCATCAGATCTCTCTCTCTCCCTCTCTCTCTCTCTCTCCCTCTCTCTCTCTCTCTCTCTCCCTCTCCCTCTCTCTCTCTCTCTCTCTCTCTCTCTCTCTCTCTCTCTCTCTCTCTCTCCCTCTCTCTCATACATTCAGAATATGGTCTATTTTGATATACAGTTCAGTGCAGTATCACTTGAGTTTGTAAAGTTTGTACCACTTTAGTTTACAATGTGGGAATGTTACTTCGTTATCATTGTGCATGTTAATGCAGTAATACAGTTCCTTAAGAATGAAATAATCAAAATGTGAATGTTTAGAAGTCTCTCCATCTCCCTTTCTGAATGTGATCTAGATTTTCGCTAGTAGCTTTTTCTGTCCTCGCTGTTCTGAGCCTGCCAGCCTGACTGGCTCGGTCTCATGCACAAATATCAGATATCTTTTTCAAATCAATCCATGCAATTTTCTAGTTTCTAGATTCAGAAGGCCATGGCAAAAAGCTCACTTTCTAAACCATTTTCTATTGACTTTGTCTCACTTTGGATCATAGGATTGTTACAGGATCCACCCATGCTTCATGTTTATTTTATTGGATAATAAGAAGCTTCTCTGGGATCAAACTTCATTTCTAATTTCCACCTTTTGCAGAGATTCAGTCCCTGATGCAGAACATGAGTCCTCCAAAACGTGAGCGCCTCCATCATGCTTGACTGTATGAATAGCACTCTTCTCTTTAATGGTCTTTCTTCTCGACACATATTACGGCCAAACAACTCAACTTTTGTCTCATTAGACCAAAACTGATAGCTCCTGGTTTGCTGAAGTGCTCATTTGCATATTCCAACCATGCTGCTTTGTGTCTAGAAGTTTCAGTGGCTTACTGCGAGCTTTTCTCTGAAACGTTTCAGACATTTGTGCGCTCCCCCGTGGAGATGTGGACTTATTCCACTTATTCCTGCTGTTTGTTTTGCATTTTTGCAAATGTCAGTAATAATTTTCCTGGCAGCTTTTTCGGTTATATTTCTTGGTCTTGGTGGTAGCGTCTGTTGCGGTTTTAACTGAATCCATAACACTTTGATTTCTTTTGTATAACCTTCAAAACTTTTGAGCAGTCCATAAAGGATAACTTCTGCCTTAGACTTCATTGCTTTTCATGTTGACAATATGGCCAGAAGTTTTATTAAGAAACAAGGAATGTTAAATAAATGCCCAATGTATTGCCCAGAATCCATGAAGGATGCAAAGGTTTGGCAGTTTTAATGAAGCTGTTGCATTTGGGCACTCAACATGCTTTATTTCCTAATTTGTCATCTAATCTCATTATATGTCAAGTAAATAGTTATACACATCTTAACATATTTTAACATCCACTCATCACACACATATAGGCATCTAATATAATCTTGGGAAGGTGTTGGACAGCTTTACGGTGTCTTGGCATGCCATTGGCGTACAAATCACTGGAGCTATACAGGAGGGAGGACTCTGCGACTAGCATTGCTGCCTCACAGCTCTGGGTTAGCATGGGTCACTCTACAGTATTCCCTGGATAGGCTCTGGATCCACTGTGACCCTGACTAGGATAAAGCAGTTACTCAAAGTGAATGAAAATTCTAAATGAATAAGTAGTGATAAAACCTTTGAGATTTTTATGCAGCCAGATGGCATTCCTAGTTTGGGAACCATGGGTCTAGGTAATGCTAATTTTACAGTAAGGTGTGGTATCTTCCACAAAACAGCTTCAACAGGGCATTTTTCAACACAACTCAAAGCTTAGAGTCACAGTCCAAATTACTGTTATGCGTCATCTGTTCTGTGCAGTACTGTTTGTATAATTTGTATGGTTACTTTGTTGGGAAACGTGTAAAGACAAAAATATAACATGTAAGAAGAGGGTTCGGCCTGCAGAGGGCAGATGCATGATGCCGAACTATAAGTCATCTGAAGCTTGGATTGTATAGAATGTATAAGGCAAAGAATCCTGATTTAGTCCTTTATCATGTCTCATTCACATAATTGTTTATTAAAATGTATATATGTATACTTTATATCTTTATATTTTAGCTCCTAAATTAGTTAACTAAATTAATTAACAATTACCATCAGAAGTAACATGATTAGTTGAATCCACTTTGTGCAATTACAGTGTCACATGATCTCATTATAACATCTGGCAGTGCGTCCTTAAATCTATTATTAAACAGCATAAAGAATATGGAGCAATCACAACTCTGCCTACAGGATGCTGTCCACGAAAAGTCAGAGACCAAGTAAGGAGGACATTAGTTAGAGAAACAACCAAGCTGCCAAGGGCAGTTCTGAAAGAGCTGGTGAGATCCACAGCTCCAGAGAAACTGGTCAAGTGATAACTAAAACCCAGACACTCCATAAAAAATCAGGCTTTAGAGAAAAGAAAAAAGCACTTATTAATTACAAAAAAAGCCATATAAAATACAAAAATGATAGTTTGCCAAAAGACATGTTAGATCATCAGCAAACATGGAAAAATATTCTTTGGTCTGATGAGTCCACAAATCACTCATTACCCATCCCCACTATAAACCATGGTGGTGGTAGCATCATGTCATGGGAATGCTTGTTATCAGTACGGAATGGGAAGTTAGTCAGGGATCTCGTGAATACTACAAGAAAACTTGTTGAGACTGGGACAGAATTTCACCTTCCAACAGGACAATGACTGTAAGCACACTGCCAGAGCTACACCAAGAACCTGAATGGCCCAGACCTCAATCTGAGTGAGAATCTGTGGCAATGGTATCCAGTCCAACAGAGCTTAAGAAAGGTTCTGCAGGTTTTGACTCAAGAGGTGAATACTTATGCAATACTTATGTCTTTTTTATTCAATTAACCTTTCTGTGACAATAAAAAAATACACTATTAAATGTTAGACATGTAAACAAATGGTAAAAATCCCAATCAAGTCCATTTCAATACCAATTTGCAACAGTACAAAATGTTCAATGGGCTGAAAACTTATGCATGGCACTATATAAACTTCCCAAGAACATACATGCATCATGTGTCATCAATTCTTTCCTAATACAAAGTTAAGCCTCGCCACACATTAATAATAGCACCTCCTGGGTGCCACCAGTGTCCTGTCTATTCAAGCCCGCTCTTCCACTGACTGGGTGCACAATTCACCTAGAGTCTGTGGGGCTTATTTTGGTGTTTGGTCTGCTGTTCCAAATAATCCCAAATAAGTTTTCTATGGAATTGATTTTGCAGGCTATTCAAAGTGTCCCCAGGGCAAATCATACAGATTTGGTCCTACACATCCTACAGTTGTCATCCTTGAATATGGGACTCTAAAGGTTGTGTTTAGACATGAAGTACAAAATTTCACCTCAGAGTGCAACTACATTTCCTTGCAGCTTACATGTGCAGGTAAATACTGATCACTGACCACATGTAGTTTACATTTTGTTTACATTCAGTAGGCTTTTTGCAGTCATTTCCATTAAGCCTGAAACAGTCAAACAAGTGTAACAACTAACACTAATTGATGCTAGAAACACTGGGGTGACTGATTTATTCACACTCTGTGGTCAATTACATGTTTTAATAAGGAAGTATTTTAATAATTGATCAAGGCAATGACCATTAAGAACAAGACAAACCCCAGCAAACTTAGGACTGGAATGTATGCACTGAATGCAACTCATATAGGAAACATATAACAACAGATTGGCCAATCAAGGAATCTCATGCTAAAGCGTCTGAAACAAAGACTCCTCCCACACATTTGGCAAAAAAAAAAAAAAAAAAAGAAAAGAAAAGTAAAATTAGTGGCACAAAGGTTGTTGAGGACAAGGAGGAAAACCACGGCAGTGCTGATGAAACCAGGCGCTCCAGCAGTGACTACAGCTGGCACTGTGCAGATGTGTTTGTTTATTCAGCACCTGAAGCAGGTCGGCTCATGTTAATGGGTTTGTTGGTAACACTGCCACTTCACCGTTAGTGTTTGATTAGGTTATATGTTTCAAATGTGTGTGTGTGTGTGTGTGTGTGTGTGTGTGTGTGTGTGTGTGTGTGTGTGTGTGTGTGTGTGTGTGTGTGCGCGCAAACTACATCATTAATATCTAGTGGGGAAATTGTTTAACTTGGCTACATTGTGTTGCTTTGAGCCATTCACGAACAGGAAATGATTCATCAATGCAGAGGCTTCATACTGGCTGTGCAACTTGATGTGAAATGATATGGCTCATAGAGCCCCTATGATGTGCTATAAAAAAGCAGTGATGGTGCCCTTTTGCATTCAGTTGGCCCTACTTAAAACAACTGAGGACTTCTGAACGCAAGAATCTCTAGCACACAGACCTGTATGTGGGCCCAGAAGTGGAATTTATTCTGTGAATCTTATTGGCTGGACCAGGTGAAATGCCTGATTCTAAGGATCCTCACTTTCCTTCAGGGACTATTAAACAGTGTGTCCCTATCTGCATTAAAAGCATGTGGTGGCCATTGCTGTGCACCACAACACTATGAATGGCATCTCTTCAGGGTCCCTTAGGTTTATTACTGCTTTTCAGAGATTGGCTCAGTGAGTGATAGACATCATAACCTTGGCCTGAAGTCAGGTATTGAAATATGATGCCTGTTGGATACTTGCGAAAGGCACTTAACACTCAACAGCTCAGCTCAGTTGTAAGGACACTATATTGCCAAAAGTTTGTGGACACCTGACCTCATACCCATATGTGTTTTTTGAAAATCCAATTCCAGATCCCCTTTTGCTGTTATAATAACCTCCACTCTTCTGGGAAGGCTTTCCATTAGATTTTGGAGCCTGGCTGTGAGGATTTGTCTATGCAGCCACAAGAGCATTAGTGAGGTCAGGCGCTGATGTTGGGTGAGGAGGCCTGGGGTGCAGTCGGCGTTCCAGTTCATGCATTCAGGTGTTCAGTGGTGTTGAGGTCAGGGTTCCTCCACTCCGACCTCACCAAAGCCACACCTTCATGGACCTCATTTGTTATGCTCTACAGAATGCAAAAACGTTCAAGACAATTGTGTGCTTCCAACATGGTGGCAACAGTTTGGGGAAGACCTACATATGGGTGTGAAATTCAGGTATCCACAAACTTTTGGCCACATAGTGTAGCTTTGGATAAAAATGGCTGCCATACAAAATATGGTGCAGTATTTGCAATAAATTCCACAGTCTTACAGACATCATCTTTCTCTAGAAGCTTCTCATTGAGCTGGCACATGTTCCAAATGACAAGGACTTCTGGCAGCTATCTGGGGCTCATAGAACCACAACTGCATACGTAATTAGCAATTTTCCATATGCCTGTGTTTAAAAAGTATGAGTTCATTTTACTACAAAAAAAATTGTTAAGAAGTTAAATCAGTTATGAAAGGAGCTAGACAGCTGAGTGAGTTCATGGACCATGACAACATGTGTCATATTCTGCTGAAAATATTAACAGTCAGCACTGAAGAAACGGAAGTGTCAGGTGCTGCAGGATCACAACGAGTGTGAAATTGAAAACACTTGTCACTTGCCTAAAACCCAGAAACACTTTTTGTTCTGTTTATCCTTTTCTCTGGTAGCAATCTGTTTCCTGTATCCTTTCACAGTTCTCCTCTTACACTCTGGCCGTCTTTTTCATCTTTCCTCGCTGCTTTTTTTTAATCATGCCACGCTTCCTCCCTTTTTTCCTCTCTGCCTTTCAGGATTGTCCCTGGACTGCTGCTGCAGTACGGTGTTTCCCGTTTAGCAGCAGAGCTCTGCATCTGATTCTGATACTCTTTAAACTTTTATCACTCACCAGAGCCACTTGCTGCAACACACATCCGCTGCATGATGCTCAGAAGGTTTCCTCGAAATATCAAAACTCATCAGACTTGCATTTTTAAAAAAAATGCTCTTGTACTTTTTCCCCTTGATAATGCAATATTAGCATGTAAAAGTGCTATGCATGCTTTATTTATTTTTGACGCAGTGGCTGACGGTGTTTGCTTGTGAACTGAGGAAGGCAGTGGCTTTGCAGGGTGCACCGAAATATTTATTTATTTAGCCACATGTCTCACATTTTTGTTTTGGCTTTGCATCAGCTCATAGCTCAAGCTGACTGATCTGACTGTGCTCATAGACACGCCAGCAGATTTACAGAGCTTATCCAGTCAATGAGACATCAGCCAGCATTGATACCTCAGAGAACACTTCAGACGTTCTGAGTTTGTGATTTAATTTAACAAATTGCTGAAACTTACCAGTGATGATACGATTATGGATCCAAATATGAGCAATAGGCATGTCTTCCTTTTTAATGTGTGTTCCAAATCTAATCTCACTCTCTTTTACATGAGGAAATGTATTCATCACCAGTGCCATGAGCTGATAACTTCCTGATAAGGGGATGAAAAGTCTGCAATGAGTTCCAGGAAACAGGGAGAAACCCCAAACCACCAGTGTCGCTGGTCAATGTCAAGGATCTCAGTGAATATATAACAACACAGACAAACGTGCATCTGACTCGTTTTTAACAACTCACTTTAAAAATGAAGAAGGGAAGGTTTGCTTCAGTGTAAATACCCTGATTTCATTGCTGATGTCGTGGTTGCGATGTACCTGTACCAAGCACCATACAGCGAGCTTCCCAGACAAAGAGCAGTACAGTGTTCAGAGACAAGCATGAAGAAGCTGAAACTGAAGGTGGAGGCAGCAAGATCAACATCTGCCACTGAGCTCCAGCAGCCGGAGGAGTTTGTGCACCAATGCCTTTCTCTCGAAGACACAGTGAAAGTCTGGAACAGGATGCCATACATGTGGGCGAAGATGGAGATAAGATCAATTGAAACATATTTAGATATGAATATTTTGATGGACAAACCTACAAACCTACACACTGTTAGGGAATTGACATGCACAAGATCATTTGAATTCCGATTATATATATATATATATATATATATATATATGTATATATGTTTTTTTTTTTAATGACCAGTAGATTCTGAGTAAATTATATTCGATTATTTATAAGTTCTCCTTGACATTATTAACTGAACTGCCTCATAGTTCATTAAAGAACATGGTGGAAAATACTGTCAATATTAATAACGTCACAAAACTAGCACATGGCTAGAAAATGAAAAGTCAAACAAACCTACAAATACAATTTTCCCAGACTCACAGACTCCTTTTCAAACTCCAAATAGTAAATTAGTTGATTAGGGAAACCTTTACCAGTACGTGCAAAAGTACTCATACCCTACTGCACGGTACCAGTAAGGTTTGCACATGCACACTGCTGTACATAGAGATATGTAATTACATCGCTCACAGCCACGAATATGAGGATACAAAAGGAACGCAGCGAAGAAACTGAAATTTGTGAAGCCAAAATAACTTTGCTCCCTATGACCTGTTTATATCACATTAAAAACATGCTGACCCACAGCTTTCCTTATGCGACGCATGCCGGTGCATTTTGCCAGCGCAGCAGTCATGGCTCTGAGGTGTGCCCCTTGTTGGATTATTTCACCTAGTGAGAGTCATTGTGCTACTTTCCATGTTCTCAGAAAATAATGTGGTAAATATTTAATGCTATTTGTACTGTAGAAAACGTTTATTAGTCATGGGCAGCTGCACTCGTATACACCTTTTAATGATACAGTACTTAAAACTGTAGCTGGTATCTGCTTCTGGTTGGAGTTCTCATCGGTTGAGTTCGCTTGCTTCTGCTGGGGCCCCATAGGTACGGCCTGAAGAACCGTTTGGTTTGCCACCTGTACTGTACAGCTGTACTGGAGTGGCTTGGAGCTGTGGTTGCCACGAGCACCTTCATACTCAGGACACCATCAATGGACAGTGGATAGACTTTAACCAACCGGACTTCTTGCCGAAACTGTGATGAATTTATTGGTTGCACAATTGCACTACTTGTCCTTATAGCGCACAATAATAGAAGGGATTTATTT
>CM074965.1:9942243-9956373 GCA_037577455.1 Pangasius macronema | reverse complement strand
GGATGGGTTAAATGCAGAGCACAAATTCCGAGTATGGGTCACCACACTTGGCCACAAAGTCACTTCATTTCCCTTCACTTCACTTTTATAATGACACCAGGTGCAATTGCAAAAGAACTTTTATTTTGCCGCCTTTATAACTAGAATTTATAAATTAGGCCAATTAAGGCAAGTAAGACTAATAAGACAAATAAGACATGGCCAGTTAGGACAAAATAAATACATCCCTATAAAAGTTGTTAGTTTGTGTGTGGTAGCTGATGCGCTGCAGTGACTGAGCTGCATTACTGGAAGATTTAGCACATTCCACCCTATGGAGGTTCTTTTTTGCAGTTTTAGTTGCCTTTTTTGTCACTTCTCCTCTCTCTGTGAGCTGTGCTTTTTATATAGTTTTGTGAGCAGCACTAAATTTAAATCAGCTTTGTCTTGAACTCGCTTGGAAATGTATGGGTGATTGCAGTAATTTCTTGCGTTCTCAAAATATAATAATTATACTGTATATTTCATACTATTCTCCGTATACACACACATTCATCTGTTAATTCCTTAGAGTGAGCATTATATCTGCTGTTAGGCTGCATTTTTGTTTCACACACACTCACACGCAGTGACGAGGACAGAGGGAAAGAGTGCAATGCTGAGACTAATTCTCCTCAGAGTAGAGAGATAGAAGCGGCACAGCAAGACAGCTCAACACCAAGGAAGGAAGTAGTGTCTGAACTGTGATCTGTAATGATCTACTCTTAGGTTTAGAGAGCTAGAAGGTGTGTTTAAAAAAAAAACAGCCCATATCAAATGTAACCTAGTTCACAGATTAATCTGCCACATACTGTATGCCATTCTTAGAGAGGAGAGCTTGTTCTTAACCAACAATAAACGTTCCTGGTTAAATTAAGAACTTTGAAAATTAGCAAGCAATGCCCCAGGAGGTCCTCTAACAGTGGCATTTTATTAAACTCATTTGCTGTGTGAGCTTGTTCTTATGAGAGCAATGTGATGCTCTCAGCGTTCTGTCTCCGAGGCTCATTAACAGAGGGAATTTTGAGAAGATCTTCACTTCAGGGCACCCAGGAATAGTGTCTCACCTGGGAGTGCAAAGTGTGACAGTCTCTGATGGCTTACTCAAATGGCACACTTACACTCACTTAATGTTGGCAGAGAGGCAGTAAGATGAATGTCAGAGGTAACACAAGCTCATCCGATAGGTTTCACAGTCTATAGTGATAGCAGATTTGCTGAGATCATATGTGACCGTTTTGAAATCAAATTCAATATCCAAATTGATTTGAAATCCAGTTTTAGACTGGCAGCTATTGATGCCATACAATTCAGACCTATGTTAAAAAAATAATTATATGCCTCTGTGGCAGCAAGGACATGGTCAAGTGATAGCTGAGGATGGGAGGAGGAGTCACAGAGAATGAGTGTGAATGATTGAGTGGTTAACTCTATGTGTGATAGAGTTAATACTGAAATGTATTTATAACCTGCATGTGTTGCAGTCTGTGTCGACACCGGGAGAGCTGATGGTGATCGTGACTGTGAACAGACTGACGACAATGTTGTGTATGGTTTTTGTTTTGATTTTTTTGTCAGTAGTAATTCACAAAAATTTAAAAAAAAAAAAAAAAAAAAACACTGCGTGCTCTTTCCGAAGCCTGCCTCATTTGTGTCCATATTCCCACCGCAGCCTATCAGGGTTCTACCTACCTCTCTCCAAATCCCAGAAGATACTGTATGTCACCATGGAGCCCTCATCCCTCACTGAAATGATAAAGTTCGCCTCCACTAAGTACATCATCATGCCATCCTTGACCTGCACACTAAACAACAACAATGCTTTGAGGCCAATGTCCAGGCAGAGGATTGATAGGAGTGTGATACAGCCACTGCTGCCATCTAACCTGTGCCCCATTGACATCAGCGGCAAGAGGTTGGAAGTAATAACAGTGCCCATCAGAGACCAGCTGGAGTATGGGGATCTGAAGAAAGCAATCCTGAAATCAGTTAGCTGAACCCAAGGACAACATCCCCAGCAATTTCACTCAGATCCTCAGAGAGGCTGGCCACCCAATTAGCATTTCAGCTTCAAGACTCCTGTCAGATGTAGTTGCTGGCTGAGGAGCATGACACTGGAGAGATCATGGATTTGATGGAGCTAGGTGAGTTTGTTGACAAACTGCCAGAAGGGACAGTGAATCCATTGCCACTGGCCATTGATGCTTGATAAAGCCTTCTTTCCTCTGCTGCCAGAGAACCACCTGGCAGCATGTCACGAGGTAGGAGGCACCTTCTTCTCACTCTTGCCAACTGCATCTATTCCGTGCCGTTTTCCAATCTCTGCTCCTGGGGACTGGGGGAATTCCTCTGAAAACCAGTCCCACAGGCCTGACTTCCATCTGTCCCTCTCCCTCTAGTCTTTTCAACCCTCTCTTTCCTGCTGTTTCCACATAGGATGACTCACACAGAGTCCAAAGAGTAGGGGTAGAGCCTGGACACCTGTGTGGTGTGTTGGCACTGCTGGGAGCCTGGGCACATGTCTTGCTATGGAGGTGGGGATGTTTGTCCAGGTCTCTGATGCACCACAGGCTTCCTCCAAGCGAACTGGGACATACTGCATTCCTGAGTATCCTTTGGTGGATTAAAGCATGGTTCAAAGCATGGTTCTCACTGAGGCATTGTCTGAGCTGTCGACATCAGGAGAACCAGAGGATGGGAAGGGCTCCATCTCCTTACCCTTTGAGGAGATTCCCCTGGGGAATTTCCCCTTGGAGTAGTCACGTGACAAAATCCTGAGGCACACCTTTAACTTTGATTGTCAGCTAATCCAGTCAAACACTGCTCTGTTCTACCCCATTTTTCTTGAATCAAATGATGCAGGACACAAAACTAAAGAGGAACCGCCATTTAGATCAGGAAAGTATACTAAACTGTCTTATATCCTGTTACTATTGGCTTTGCATCTGTGGCAATATATGCAATTAGAGATCAAATCAATTCCCAACAGCATTGATTTAATCAAATGCTTAAAATATTTTCCATAAGTTCATGTACAAGGATGCTCAGAATTGGGATAAATGGTTTAAACCACTCCACTGGGTTCACTCTATTTGATGCACATCCCAGGGTGTATTAGATTTTGTCCTTGAAAATTGGAAGGAGGGACATTAACAAAGTAAGAGCAAAATTCAGTACATGCTGAACCTAAGTGCAAAAACAACACAGGAAAATTTACTCAGGGACATTGATCTCAGCTGTAAAGTAGGGGTACTTCTAAGGATGCTCCAGTAGGCAGAAGTGCTCCTTTTGCTATCCACATCAAGCTCTTAATTTTTCACCAATTGACAAGGGCCATTTATGGTCATACAGCAAGATGTGAAAGTCAGCTATGAGGTAAGGTCCAAACTGGTCCAAACTGGTGGTCCTTTTGCCCAAGGGGAATGGGGACTTTAGACAAGTCAGTGCAGTCATGATGTGTTCGATGTATGTTGACCACTCAATCAGTTCAATGTGGTTTACCTCTATTCAATACTGGATTTAACTAAGGGAATTTGGCATATCCCCCTTGACACCAATGTCCTGCAAGAAAATTGCCTTTTCCCCAGCTTTGGGTTACACCAATTTGTCAGTCTTCCCTTCAGGGCCCCAGCCACATTCTAACACGTCATGGACCAGATGCTCCGCCCTCACGCTGTGTATGCTGCTGCCTAGATCATATTATAATATTCAATAACGATTGGCAGTAGCACATGCAGTACCTGAGGGCAGTCCTGAGAGCCTTGATACAGGTGAAACTCATGGCAAATTCGAAGAAATGTGCAACTGGATTGTTGTAAGTACAGTTCTATTTGGGTCATAGGTAGGTGTGTCCCCAAATTGATAAGACATCAGCAATTGTGGCCTGCCTAAGACCCAAGACTAAAAAGGAGGTGAAGCAATTTTTTGGGGACTGGCTGGCTGTCATCACAAGTTTGTGCCTAACTATTCAAATGTCACCAGTCCCATGAGTGACCTCACTAAAAAGAGAGCACCAGATCTGGTCCAGTGATGAGACCTATGCCGAGGCTTACTCAGGTCAAAGTTGCTCATTATATTGGCCTGCTTGTTTTAAAGATGAATACTTCAAACAGGGGAATTTGAGAGGGAGGAATGGTGCTACACATCAGCTGCAAGCTCTCCATAAAGGATAACCAATATAATACAATAGAGAAAGCGTGCCTGGACATCAAGCAGGGGGTCCACACCCTCTCGCCCCACCTGCTGGGACTTGTCTTCACCCTCTTTTTGGACCACATCCCTCGCCAGTCGCTCTGCCATCAATGCTAAACAGTGTGGACCACCCTTTGGTATTTGGTATTACAGGCAACTGCCTATAAAAACACTTCATTAACCAAATACAGGTGTTACCACTCTTTCATTACCAACTCAGTGTGAATAGTTGCTCTATTACTTTTTTAATCAGTGTTTTGTGTATGCTGCTGTGAAGTGCATCTCTCTCTCTCTCTCTCTCTCTCTCTCTCTCTCTCTCTCTAGCTCTCTCATAAATGTGTACTCTTAATTTAAAAAAAGAATTAAAATAATGTCCTTGTAACCAGTTTTGATTTATAAGTAATGAGCATAGAATTGTAGATATACAAAATGAACCAAAAACCAAACTGTAAAAAATATGCATAAGTACAAAAAAAAAATCAATACAAACTGACTAACCTAACCTAACCTAAATCTCTGTAGATTTCAGACCAGATAACATATTTTTCTATTTAAAAAGTTTTATGAAAATGAAACAAAAACATATTTTTGGCAAAAAAAAATGGATTTTTGTCCAAAGTCTGCAGGTTTGCTAGCTGCAGATTTAAGTAGGCACAGGCACACCTAGTTCTTTTTCTCAAGCACATTTGTCAAAAATAAATATGCTATTTTCTGTTAAAATCTCACAAACGGGATTTTAAGAATAGGTCCCAGCAACATCATTTTGATGGACCAGACATTTTATATGTCTGGAGATCAAAACAATCCATGAACCTTAGAATGCATAAGCGACAAATAAATTCTTTTGTTATCATTTCACAAGCCAGCTACAGCAACTGTGAAGCCAAGTATCTATAACAATTAGATGGTAATGTTTAAGTCAAATACATGAATGCAGGTTCTCCCTGTGTCTGTGTGATGTGGGTTTCTTCTAAGTAATCCACTTTCCTCCCAAACCCCAAAATTATGCAGTAAAGGATTATATATGAATAAATATATGCTATATTATGCCAGTAGGTGGATTGGCTAATTAAAATCACCTGTACATGTAAAGTAAGCGTGTGTATGGATTGCTTTCCATCCATTTTGGCTAGGATAAATCAGTTACTGAGGGTGAATGACTGAATGAATGAGAGCATGTCAGTGTCAACTTCAAAGGTAAAAATAGTAAAGTCATGATGCTCAGAGTGCAGTTTTTGCCAAGGGCAAGTGTTCTGCTTGGCAAGTGTCATGCTTACTAAGCTGGAGAATACTGCATTACAGCATGCAGCTGTAGTCCAAAGCTTGGGGTACATGGCATCTGGCAAAAGCAGAATGTGTCATAGTCTATTGCAAAACATAGTAGGTCTTCCTGAAAAATGTCCAGAGTCATTGACCCCAGATGCTTCATCTATTCATCGGTGTGATGAAATGTACCCTCTGTCTCTGCATTAGGTTTCCCTCTTTGTGCTTTCTGTGAATAATTTAGCACATTGGGGTTACATTTCATCTGTGAGTATGATGCAAATGGGGCATATGGAAAGACTCTGTGAAGTTCCTTCACAGGGAAATGCGGTTACATAAGTCACTGAATGATGTCTAGGTTGTGGACATACATCCTTAAAGGCTAAAGGCTGTGCTGGTTGCATGAACACACAAACAGTGTTTATCTTCTGCTGCATCCCTCTATTATGCAAACACACACACACACACACACACACACACACACACACACACACACACACACACACAACCGCATTGAGATGGATGTCCCTCACTCACTTTTACAAGGCTGAAATGAGCCATTTGTGAGAGCTTGCTGTTATTTCGGTGATCCTTCACATCTCTTCTCTCTCTTACCCTCTCTCTTCACCCCTTCTCTCTGCACTTCTCTGCTTTCATCACACTCGCTCTCTCAGGCTCCGTTTCTATCTCCTCCAGCACTTGGCACTGCGATCATGCCTCATTCTCCTCTCCCTCCTCTCTCTCGCTCTCCTTCACTCCTCTCCTCTGCCTGTCTTTTTTCACTCACAGGTTCCTTCATCAAGCGGGTGTTTCTTCCAAATCAGCACTGCACCGGCCAAGCCGCACCCCGCTAGTTTCGGACAAAAAAGGGTTCAACAAAAATCTGCCTTTGACCTCTGTCTTCTCAGCACTTTCTTCAGTGGGAACCTGTTTTGAAAGGACATGGCTTTGTGGTTTAAATTTCGCTTCTCCTAACCTTGCCTCTCTGTGGATCTCTCACTTCGTGTGAAAGAGTTTGAGACTGTCCTCTTGCTAAACGTCTGTAGCCGTTTCTGACTGGCGGTCTTATTGCGGTAGTCAGGGAAACCCCCCTACCTTGGTATCCTAAGGGGGAGGGGAAGACTCACTGAAGCAGGAAACATAGTAGGATAAAAATAGAGGAAAAGAAGAAGAAGAAGAAGAAGAAAAGAGAGGAACAGAGGGAGAAGTGGAGCAGAATCAGAAGAAGAAGACATCATTTGTTGTCAGGGACTGGAACAGCTTACACTGTCCCTAAAGCAGAGAGAGTGAAAGCAAGAGTGAGAGAGAGAGAGAGAGAGAGAGAGAGAGAGAGAGGAGAGAGAGAGAATCACAGTAAGTCACACACAAGCAATGCTGAACGCAGCATGTGCCACTGTACAGACTCTGTCACTTTATGAAGACGACTGTATTATCTGAGCACGGGAACCTCCAGGACTTTCCATCATCTCTGCTTCTTTGGACACACAGAAGGACGCAGCGCACATGAGACAGGACATCACTGTCTTCTCTGAAACCTGCAAGCTCTGAATCAGCATCAGCAAGTTCCAGCTCAGACCTTGTGAAGTTTTTGCCACCCCGTCCTCTTCTGCCTCATTCTGCTCCTGTCCAGGGATTTAGTCAGTTCACTTCTAGCCATGCAGGTGTCCTTTGCTTGCACAGATCATGGGCTCAAGGCACCACGGAATAATGAGCCAACCAAGCAAAACACAGCAAGTCCGAACACGACAAGTGCAGCCCGGGCTCGGTTCCGCACAGTGGCGCTAATCGCTCGCAGCCTGGGATCCTTCACACACCGCCACCACATCTCACTGAAGGAGTCCACAGGCAAACTAACTGGCATGAAGTACAGGTATGGCACATGTCTATTTTACAACGCAACACCACTAACGCTAAATTCAACCTAAAATCACAGTGGAAGTACATATATAACCTCTACAGCAATTAACTAGACATGAGAAACTTCAACTAGGTTTTTACTGCGATATGCTTTCCACTTGATTACTAATAAGTACACACACTTTTAATGTCACTTTTACCTCACTTGGGCTCAATTTCTTTCAAAGACTCTTATTTCTTCTGTGCCAGAACTATCTAATCTGTCTTTTTCTTTCCTGAGCAATATTTACCATAAAAAAAACAACCAGAAATCATTTGAAAAATTGATCAATGACCTGGTGACATCTGTACGCTAAACAACGATGAAAAATATTATATTTTGAGGTGGTATTATTCCAAATGCTATGGCTTCACATCCCTCATTCCAACTACAGATGCTTCTGCTTTAATTTTCCCCACATCTGTTCCGCAATGATAGCATGGAGTAATATCTTTCATCATTATTGTGTGTTAAAGAGCTAAGATAGTCCAAGTTAGTATTGTTTTTATTAATAAAATCCTATAAAGTTTAAAATGAGCTAACCTGAGCTATTCCTGTGGTGAAAATCACTGTGAGCTGCATCATATATTATTAAACCATTAAAAAAAAACACTTTTTATTGATAAACTGTAATAATATGGGAACTGTAGCTGAAATGCTCTAAGTTTAGTCCTTGATGTGTCAAAGTGTGTGAAAACCAGTGTGTCAGTTAAGACTTAGCAAAGATTACTCTGAGATATGAGAGAATCTATACTCCTAATTAAACACAAACTAGAAAATAGAATGGTAAGAAACCTCTCATCCATCTTGGGCCATTCTGCTCACTGTTTGTGAGTGAGAGAGAGAGAGAGAGAGAGAGAGAGAGAGAGAGAGAGAGAGAGAGAGAGAGAGAGAGAGAGAGAGAGAGGGAGTGGGGGGGACAGAATGAGGAGGAGGCGTGAACTAATGGTTTTTCAAGTTGGAATAATTCATTGTGTTGTGCAATCTGTCAAGTGGAAGCACAACATTACCGTAAGCGTGCAACTCAACAGTTTCCATAACAACATGAAGGTTGCTGTTGTGCATCATCCACCTCAAATATTTACTCAAATATTAATTTAGTAAGAAGTTTAATTGGTTAGTTTATGTTTAATTACTCTATACTGAAATAACTGTGTGGATATCAGTAGGTGTCCTTGTTTCGTAAAGCTTTTCTTAAGAGTTTTCATATTTCCAGCGTTCTAAAACACCAACATCATAATGTTGTCAGTTTACGTAAGATTAGCATGAACGATTAGCATGAACGATTAGCATGAACGTGCAGCACACCAACCCAAAGCTGGGATGTTAAAAACTATTCTCTCTCTCTCTCTCTCTCTCTCTCTCTCTCTCTCACACACACACACACACACACGCACACACACACACACACACACACACANTCTCTCTCTCTCTCTCTGTCTCTCTCTCTCTCTCTCTCTCACACACACACACACACACACACACACACACACACACATGCTCTAACAGTGTTAGGTCACATTCTTAGCTTTGCTCTAGACTTACATAACTGCATACATTTTGTATTAGTTTCACTAGTTATTGAATAATTCATGGTAGCTACTGAATATTATTCATTCATTCATCTTCACTAACAGCTTTATCCTAGTTAGGGTCATGCTGGATCCAGAACATAAAATGTAGGAAAGAATACACCCTGAATAGGACCAGTCCATCACAGAACACCATGCACACACACACACACACACACATATTCATACTTTCACATGTATGGGCAGTTTAGAGTAGCCAGTCCACCTACATGCATGTTTTGGGGAGGTGGGAGGAACTGAAGAATTTGAAGGAAACCCTTGCGACACGGAGAGAACATGTACAGACACAGACAGTAATTCGAGATCAGGATTGTCCCTGGAGCTGTGAGGCAGCAATGCTACACTATATGGCCAAAACTTTGTGGACACCTGATCATCACACTCACATGTGCTTTTTGAATATCATATTCCAGATTCATTGCCCCTTTGCTGCTATAATAGCCTCCACCCTCCAGTCTTCTGGGAAGGCTTTCTTTCCCAGGCTAGATTTTGGAGTGTGGCTGTGGGGATTTTCCCATTCAACCACAAGAGCATTGGTGAGGTCAGGCACTGATGTCAGACGAGGAGGTCTGGGGTGTAGTCGGTGTTCCAGTTCATCCCAGAGGTGTTCAGTGGGGATGAGGTCAGGGCTCTGTACAGGACACTCAATTCTTCCTCTCTAACCTTGGTAAACCATGTCTTCATGGATTTTGCTTTGTGCACAGGGGCATTGTCATGCTGGAACAGGTCTGGGTCTCTTAGTTCCAGTGAAGGAAAATTGTAATGCTACAGCATACAAAGACATTGTATACAATTGTGTGCTTCCAACTTTGTGGCAGCAGTTTGGGGAAGAACCACATGGGTGTGATGGTCAGGTGTCCACATACTTTTGGCCATATAGTATATTTGCTGTGCTAGTAGTGTACAATTCCTCTTAGATCTACTATAAGTAGCCAATATGATACAGCCTACCTTCTTAAAGTGCGTTCATCTTTCATGTCTCTCTAGCCACTATTCATGATTCTTTTATTGTCAATATCATGATATTTTTCTTTTTCTTATTGCTGTCACACTGACAGTTATGAAACATGGCCCCAGTACCACCTAATATAATAACACCATAGCTTCAATAAGCATTTTCATAAGTGATTTGTTGCTGCACATTTAAACCCATATTGTGATAAACAGTCTTTTTTAGTCTTTTCAAAGGCATATATGACCTTCTCTCTCTGCATTGATATTCTCTTTTTCCTTGACCTTATCCCTGTAGCTGATGCTGTTAACCATGACATAGTTCTCTCCTGTGTTTGTCTGGGGGGAATTACTGACCTGCTCTTGCCTTGATCATTATTTTACCTGATGGCTAGTGGCAAACACCTTGCATGTTTCTGTCAAACAAAGTGTTCTCCAGGGATCCGTCCTTTCTCCTCTCTTGTTTCTCATCATAACAATGTTCTCCTTTCTCCTGTATTTTTGACGTCCATCAACTGTCTCTAGTTTCTCCTTTAACCATTTGTCATTCTCCAAATAAATGATCTGGTGCAAATCTATACAAATGTACGTCATGAGACCTTCATTAATGTTTATAGCATTAGTTACAAAAGCCTTCGATTGGCTGAGCCCTAGTATTCTCAGTATACATGTAGGCAAAAATGAACTTATTATTTATTATCAGTGTTAACGCCATGCTCTCGAGGAATTCAGCTACTTCATCATGTACTTTAAATCAATTTTGTGGGTCCTGTGTGGCGCAACAGAAAAGTGTTCACCCTATGGGAGTTTGCAAGTCCAGATGGTGCCTCAGCCAGCCATGGCAGGGAGCCAAGGGAGCGAAACTGGCCGTGCTATATGGGTGGGAAGAATGGTATACTCTCTCCTCTGTCAATCACAGCAACACAGCCAATCGACCACCTGGAATAGCCACCTGTGAGCTCATGTACTGTATGTGGAAGAGGGTAAATAGCAGTTTTCTGAGAGTGCTATGCTGACTTGTGACGCAACATAAACAGTAGTACAGTAATTTGACACAGTAGTTTGAAAAGATATATACATGTATATGTGTATAGAGAGAGAGAGAGAGAGAGAGAGATAGAGAGAGAGAGAGAGAGAAATACAGACCTGAGCTGGTAGACCTGATCTTCAGATTTACTTTGGTTGATGATTCCTTGATGTCAGAGCTCAGAAGATACAGAAATGTGCTCTGAGGGCTAGGATTTCCAGTACAAACTACTTCACAGAAAAAAAGCTTGTAATAGTTTCCCCTATATTTCCAACTTCCAGAACTGCCTTCACCTCTGCAGCACAATTCTAATCTTTAACTTGACTTCAACATCATTAGATTTGACACATTTCTGAGACCAGGATGATGATACTTGCAGTAGTCTGTTTCGAAAAAAGGTCTGCCACATGCCATAAATGTAAATGTAAATGTAAATGAATTATCAAAAACAAACCAGAGACAATGAGTTGGAGGGTTTGAAAACTCATCATGATAGCAGCAGTAACAGTAACTGTTCATGTGCTGGTAAGCAAAAGGTTCAATTCAGAGAACTTTATCTAACGCAATAATGCTGGTGCTGGGAACACTGGAGACAGCCAAGCCATTATGTGTGAGTACACCAGTCAAATGAATAAAAAATGTGGAGACGGTTACTAGTTTGCTCTAGTTTGAAACGTTTAACCATCCAAAATCAAATCAGTGTAAACACACCGCTTGAAGATATCGTCACATAGTTACGCACAAGACAGCAGTTTATCTGCTAAAACACCTACAATGTTCGTGTCTTATTTTAATGACACTCATGAAGAAAGCTTGAGCAGAGTTGTTGTTACAGTGCCAAAGCTTTTGACATCATTGTTTCTTGGTTGCAAAGCAAATCAGTTTTGCAGTGGGTAAGCATGGGGCAGTTTACAGTTAGACACTGGCACTTTCCCTCATTTGATGGCACCTTTACCTTTAAATACAATTTCTGGTTCATTATATGTATAAATGGCTGCCTCTGTATTTCTTGACACCGCTAGGGCTATTTGTTGTGGGGGTGGGGGTGGTTTGGGAGTTGCCTCNGTGTGTGTGTAGGAGGGTGTAACTGTGTGTGTGTGTGTGTGTGTGTGTGTGTGTGTGTGTGTGTGTGTGTGTGTGTGTGTGTGTGTGTGTTTTAGGGGTGCAGCCGGCACTGTTGGATTGTATATATCACGCACCAACAGGTGTGTGTGGGTGTATGTGTGTGTAATTTTGTCTGCGTATATCTGTCCGTACATGTGGGGACAAATTGTGTCACTGCAATCTTCCCATAACACAGTGTTAAAGATTAAAAGAAAACAAGGTCCGACACAGTCATCTGACATCCAGTTGTTCACAAACACACTGATCATTCTGACAGTTTTCAATTTTGTCTGATCTGTCAGCCAACGGCTTTGTCTTTATTATTACACACACTAGGGCATCCCACATGGATCTTTACATATAGCCTAAAGTTAAAATGAAATTTTAAATCTGCAGCTGTTGGTTTCTTTTCACTGGCGTTTTCATGTCTGATGTCATATACTCTGGTTTAAATAAACTGCACAAAACATCACACTGAAATGTGAATAATTAATGGAGGCAATATTAAGTTTAAACTACTGTAAATGTGTGAAAAGTGGGACTCTTGTGTCTTGCAAGGCTGAATTGGACGCCGGTCCATCATCATGCATATATACACACGTTCATATTTTTTGAGCACTCAACAAAACTTTCGAGGTCCTTTTTTTTTCTTACATGATGATTTGCGAGTAATTTGTAACTAGAAACATGATAAAGATTCCAACAAATCAGTGATAAATATGATTTTAAGAAATAAACATCATGTATCTCTTTTTTGCTCCAAACAATAAACTCCCTAAAGCCACACACACACACACACACACACACAGACACACACACACACAAACAATTGTGTGGAAAGAGAAAATCAGCGCAATCTGTACATGACTATAAAAGAATAATGGTCAAATAAACAATAATAATATTGGCCTTATAATACTTAATGGCAAGTACAAATGATGTCTTTGTCCCTGCAGTGGTGGTCAGTTAGCACAGGTGAAGTAGTACGTTTTTCCTCCCATTTCCCACCACGAGTGACTCGTGATGTACTGTGTGCCGTGGCTGCCACTAAAATGTAAGTATGTTTAATGTGTGAGGTGGGATAAATAGAGCCCACCTATATCCTGCTACGCTAATGGCAAGAGGTCATTCAGAATCAGCTTGCATGTATTCTCCTTACTTCCTGAAATTTCGATTTCTTTCCTACTTGGACATTCCCGTCATGTTGACATTTTTCGTTCACGTCTTTCTCTTTTACTTCCCCCGTCTCCTGGTTTCTTTTCATTCCTTTCCAACTCCTTTCTCTCATTTCCTTCCATTTCAATTGATTTTCTTATAGTGTGTAGATATGCAGCTCTGTGTGTGTGTGTGTGTGTGTGTGTGTGTGTGTGTGTGTGTGTGTGTGTGTGTGTAAGAGAGAGAAAAAGAGAAGAAAATATTGCTTTAGCACAAACGACAGCAGTACATATGCGGATAAAAACTCTGACATCAGTTTGACATCTTAGTCATCTCTGTGTGAGTCAGGCCAACCATTCAGGTTAACTCAGCCTCAGCCGAGCGCACGCTAATCAACAAAAATGGTATTGATGTCCAGACTCCAGCAGTCCTGATGTTCTGTTCATTACTTTACCTTGCTTTCAGCCTTCAAAATATCCTGTCTTACAAATAATGCTAAATGTATGATCATGTCCGCTGTGAGTATAATATCTAGCATCTCAAGTATAATTTTAAATCTTATAGAATCACAACATCTTGCAATGTAAATATAATAAGATATAAAAAATAAAATATAAATCCTATTACTTTAATAATACTTTTTATAAAGTATAAAGTATTGTTTCACTGTTCATAAAATTTAGAATCAGTATTTTCACAAACGTACAGTAAGTGTTAATCGTACTCAGATATAATGTGTAACGCTTTAGTAATTAACATGTTCATTTATTTATTAACAATAAATGAACTGACACTTGACAACTAAATTGCTAAGGCAAATTTTACAACCTTCAGCCATACAAATTCTCACACACCTACAGTCAGGTCCATAAATATTGGGACATCGACACAATTCTAACATTTTTGTCTCTATACACCACCACAATGGATTT
>CM074965.1:9870823-9904390 GCA_037577455.1 Pangasius macronema | reverse complement strand
TCCAGGCCTTTTGATGTTGTTGAGCTCACCAGTGCTTTCTTTCTTTTTAAGAATGTACCCAACTGTTGATTTGGCCATACCTAAGGTTTTTGCTATCTATGTATAAAGGCAAAATCACAAAAACTCTGTGATTGTCCAAATACTTCCAGACCTGACTGTAACTGCTAGAGGGTATTCCATGAAGTGAGCTAACTCAATAGGCCAGGTTTATTTCAACCCCAGCTATTTTCCGTCAATTTTGGTTCCACAAATGAAGCTAATCATAAACTTCACTGAGTTACTATTACAACATGTGGTTTTGAACAAACCTGCTCTATGTCAGTTTAGTTATGAAGGTTTGTTTAGCTTAATGAATTCTATTGACCAAGGCTTTCGTAGTCCCTTTGGGTGGAAACAGTACTCAGGAACTATTGTTCCACTGTAGTGCACACTGAAGAAAGGGAATATATGGTTGTTCAGATTTAAGAGAAAATGTAATGTATTTTTGTTTGCTTATAGAAAAAATATTTAAACAAATACCCAATCTACTACTTCAATTATGTAGAGACAATCAATAGACTTAGTATTAACGTGATCCAATTAGCAAATTAAGTTGATTCAAATGTACATGGCCCTGTAGTGTAGTCGGCCATGTTTCTGCTTCACAGCTCTAAGCTTCTGGGTTTGAACCTGAGCTCAGGTGATTGAGTGTGTGGTGGTTGGTTTTGAGCTTTGAAAATACATGATCAGGTCATGTTGGTTACAGCTCAGTTTGTTCACGTGGAACCAGTGTACACATTTGGATCAAGTAAATTCTCTTTACCTTTCCTCGGAGTAAAAATCATAGACAGGATAATATCTAAACATCTCTAAAATGATATGAACAAGGTACACTAAATAAAAATCTGTCTTTAAATTTATCCAGTTACTCTGTGACTTTTTATAATCCACTATTTGCTCTTGGAGATCAAGTACATATTAAGCATTTTGATTGTAGAATCAATTTACACATTCATTCTGTCATATATCTTTTGCTTTGCTGCTTGTTCAGCTTGAGTAAAAAAATGGGGGAAAAATGGCTCTCATTTGCTGCCATATTGCTTTATCTTTACTCAACTGCTAGGGCAGTTTGTACATTGTGTGCACACGAATGAGCCTCAAATGGCCAGTTCCAACTTGAATTAGTGGAAATAAGTTGCACGTAAACTTCGTTGATGGAACTCACTGAGCCTGGATTTACCTGTTATGCTAAGTCAAGCCTGCGATAAAGTTTATTCGGAAAGCAAATAATCGAACGAAGTACCTTATGGGTGGACAAGTAGTAATTAGAACTATCAGTGTGTCTTTACATTGAGACCCTGATCATCAACCATATACTCAATCACTCCATTTTATAAGTTACTATATGATATATAATGTAGTCTATATGGTACGATATGATACTGTATGATAAATAATAATATGGAATATAATTATTTTACATATGGCATCTGTTGCCTAACTTGCTGTGTTGTTTTTGTGTGTTCTATGTATGGAACCAGTCATACCAGTGGCTGAAGGATAAGATAGTGAGTGAGGACGGAAGGAAACAGCAGGCTAAGCTGAAGGAGCTAAGTCACATTGCAGAAAAGCTTAGCTGTACACTGCCGCAACTTGCCGTGGGTGAGACAAAACCCGAAAACTCACATTTACCAAGAAGACTTGTATTTCACAGAACTGTTATTACGTTACTGCACTACAAAAAAAAAATCACCCACAGTGATGATCTAATTATAACATTCTATCTTGAGGGTCAAGATTTTATGGCTCCACAGGAGCTTATTCATCTGGCATCTTCACTGTTATTTTACTCTAGACTCATCACTCATCACAAGGACTGCTCAAATTGAATAACCTTTTGGCTATTATTTTATATTTCACTGCAACAAAACTAAGCTGGGATCAGACTTTCTACATCCATTTTATTCTATTAAGATGTTAAAGGCTAATTCCAATCCAGCATCTGGATTATTACTCTTAATAGGTCCTCTTAATGCGCTTACTCATAATGCAAATAAATGGGATCTCTTCACTGTAAATGAAGCCCTAGTCTAAAAAACCATTAAAAATACTTGCAACCTTTAGTTCTTTATTTAATTTATTTATTTTTAACTTAATGGCTTTGGTTTGACTGCAGAGACAATCACAGTGATGAGATGAGTCTATGAGTTATTTTGAAATGGCCTTGACTCTACTCTCCTTGTCTGCAGCTTGGTGCTTACGGAATGAGGGAGTGAGTTCAGTTCTGCTGGGGAGCTCCAACCCTGCACAACTCACAGAAAACCTAGGTGCAATACAGGCAAGAAAATTGGTTTTATTTCATCAACATCAAGACAAAAACTCACTCAACTAATATATACATGTCAGGCAGAAGATATGGACACAAACACAAGTAAACAGCAGCTTTATTGTCAATACTTGCAGACAAATCTAAGACATAAGACAAGAGTGTAGTCAATGAACAGGCAGTGGTCAGGCCATGAGCAAACAGCATAAGCTAGACAAGACTAAGGCCCAAACATGATCTGTAAACTAGGTAGACAGTTACAATGCTAAGGCTTGGTAATGACTGGGGAGAAACACAGAGTATATACTTTGCAAAGAAGGTGTGATTTGGAAATCCTAATATACTGTGAGGCAGTAATTGTATACTGGCTTGTGTAATCAGTAAGATGGTGAACTTGAACGTGACGTCTCTGTTGTTGCTGGGTGTTGTAGTCCATGGCGACCATGTTTGTACTCTGGGTATTGTAATTAGATGCCGGCGTTGACATGACATTGCTGATGTAGAGATGTGCCAGTTTGGACCACCAAACGTGGTCGCCTGATTCATATAGGGGATTCTTTCCTCTGTGATGATCTGTGAACTCATTGATTACCCGGGCTGTGTGTTCGAGCTGTTGGTGAGATTATTCCCTTACCTGCTCATGCTGCCGGAGCCATTCATTCACTGCGGGTGAGTCAGACAGGTTGGCATTCCATGGGAACAGCAGCGGTTGGTATCCCATGAACACACTGGGAGGGGATTAGCTTGGTGGCTGAGTGCCAGAGGGAGTTCTGCACATACTCAGCCCAGTGCAGGAACTGTGCCCAGTCCTTCTGACAGTTGGCACAGACAATTCATATTTCGTAAACACACGATTTCCTGGTTGGGTCTCTCACACTGTGTACTGTGCTACCCAGTCAACCATGATATCTTCGCGGATGCCAAAGTACCTGAACACAGGGTGGGAGATTAACTCCACTGATTCGAATGATGACCATGTTGTTCTCTGATGGAGGAAGATAGGTGATGAAGTCGATAACCAGACGTGACCATGGGCAGGAAGGCGTGGGGCCACATGATGTGTTTGCTGCGGAGGTGAGCAGGCAAATATTTTTTCCCTGCTGGGTAGGACGTGGGCGGTCTGGCTTCTGTGTTGCTCTCCATTTCCTGATCAATGTCCCAAGTTATGGCCCTCACAAAGCATGACTGTGGTATCTGCTGTTGCTGTTCTTCAACATCTGACACAATTCCAGGGAGCTTGTTGTATCCATTTGATGGTGAAGTATTCTGTCAGGCAGCAGATATGAACGCAAATGCAGGTAAACAGCAGCTTTATTGTCAGTACATACAGATAAATCCAAGACATAAGGCAAGAATGTAGTGAATAAACTGGCAATGGTCAGGCAATGAGCAAACAGCATAAACTAGACAAGACTAAGGCAAAAACGTGAAAACCAAACAAGACCTATAAACCAGGTAGACAATCACAATACTAAGTCTTGGTACTTAGGAAACACAGAGCATATACTGTATTTCACAAAGAGAGTGTTAGTTGGAAGTCCCTACACACTGTGAGGAGGTAATTGTGTGCAGATGTGTGTAATCAGTAAGAAGGTGAACTTGAATGTGTCAGGCTCTGCTGTTGCTGGGTGTTGTGGTCCGTGGTGGCCATGTTTGTAGGCCATGTTGTACTCTGGGTATTGTAGTTGGACGCCATTTCCAGTGTTGACATGACACATCATCTGCTTATTCTAACACAGAGTCATTTTATGTCTATTAATGATCAACACCTGATAAAGGCTCAATTAGTATAGCCATCATTATATTATGAAATATTGTCTGTAAACCTTTCAGTCAATAACAGCAAACTTTTCTTGTCTGAAAAATATTATATTTACAAAAAACTTATCAGAGTTCAGAATATCGACAGCTATTTTTGTCTGGTCTTCAGGCTCACTCACTTTCTCGTTTCTGTAAAGAGCCATCATTGTTGGTTCTTTAAATGTCTTGGTTCTTTAACCTTATTTTGCTTGGTGCCATAATAAACGGAATAATCATTTTACACCACAAAGATCCTTCCACACAATAGTAGTGTCACGGCAGCAGGCATGGACACAGGTGCAGGTACAATCAAGCTTGATTAAAGCGTGCAAACAAATCCAATACATAGGGCAAAAATCAGAAATAGGAAGCAGGCAATGGTCAGGCGATTAGTAAACAACGTATATGAGGCAATGCAAGAATCAAAACCAGAAAACCAGAAGAGAGATCAAAACCAGAATGACAATGTAGCAATATACAAAGGCTTCGTATCGACACGTATGCGAACCCTGAGCGTATACGTCTCAATGAAAGTGTGAACTGAAAGTCCTTATAGACTGTGGCTGTGATTGTAATTGAGTCCAAGTGTGTGTGATCAGTAATCAGGCGAACGTGAACATGAGTGGCAGTGTTTTCTGTTGCACCAACAAACATGGTTAAAAATCCAAATGTTCTTTAGGAAACAAAAAAAAGAGGCTTGTCTATGCCATCTCTGTAAAGCAGGGACTCCCAAACTAAGCATTTCTTGATTTACAAATGGGATAGTGAGAGAAACTGAGTGTCTTTTTTTTTGTTTCATTTAACTTATTTTACAGTTAATATTTTCAAATTTTACTGGGAGTCACATTCAAACATAGCACTTTTAAATTACGAGCACTGAGAGCGCACTATTGCAGGGGTTGGCTCCCTGTCCGGGAATTGAACCCAGGCTGCAATGGTGAGAGCACTGTGGCCTAACCACCTCAGGAGGTCCCTGGGGGTGAAAATTAAATTCTCACGTGTATGATAAAATTTGGAAAAGTGATAGGACTGTGAGACCACTCGCAAATCGCAAATTGAGTACTAACACTAACCAGTTTTATTACCTACTACAGTTAGTGTTTGCATTTTAAATCTCTCATGTACCCTTAAAACCTACCTGTTTTGCATACCTGTCTTATGGATTTTTTAGGTTACTAAATCCTTTTTTTAAATGTAAACTCAGAGTTTATCCTCCAGATGTGCATATCTATCCGTCCGCTCACATAGTCGTGACAACGAACGTAGGTACACCACAGTACACCTTTTACATGTCAGGTACGTTGGATTTCATGTTGGATTTCAAATATTTCAAATATTTATTTTTATATCAGCAGTAAAAAAAATGTGATTCATTTATCCTGTAATTATTAAAGTTATTCAAAATGACCTCTTTTTTTCAGGTGCTTCCAAAGATTACACCTCACATTGCCTCAGAGATTGACAAAATTCTGGGTAACAGACCCCATAGTAAGAAAGACTATCACCACTGAGGGATGCTGGGACTGAAACGGATGTGTGTCATTCCTGACCTGTCAGTATGTCTCTCACCTGCTATGTGGCATTACTGTAGACCATTGCTGTTAAATTAATATAACGGCAGTATATTCTGCCCGTGTGTCTCGAGTCAGTCAACAGAGCCATGCATGCTTAAGTGTGTGTCAGTGTGACTGAAGAACCCTGTGAGAAAAACACCTCGCAGTTATAGTCCATATTCTAAAGATGTCCTTCTGTCTAACACGCATAATAAGAAACATTTAACAGCTGGTCATCCCTCTTTTGCCTCTTTGACTACTTTGGACATTAGAGGTCAAGTCTGTTTGAATCATCGTGCCTGAGGATAAAATGTTAGGCTTTAACATTAACATGTAATTAAATGTATTTCGATAAGAGACAATGCAGATACAGTGGATAACGACGCCTGCAGGATTACACTGTGTGATCATGATTGACTGTGCAAGCTGGAGCAGCATAGAACAGCATCGGTGGACAAATACTGTGCTTTCCAAACTGTGCGACATTTTCCCCGTAAAGTCAAAATTCCTTTTTCATACCAGTGTATGCCTGTTGCCTATTCACAGTTGTGCTCTGTTTTACCATAAATGGGTATGTATCTATTCCAGAGAATCTGCTAATTCTGCTGCTGGATTTGCAATTTTAATTTATTTAATGGCTTTGTTTTTTGCGAATGGAAATGGTCATGCTGGTGTATTTGTTTGTGTTTAAGCTGATCCTGCAGATTTCAGATTTGGAGAGAGATGTAGTATGATACAAAGCATAATACAAGTTATTTAAACCTGACTGTTCCAATGAAATGGTCAAAGTGTTTACAGATTTGTGATATAGGTTGTAAAGTACTTTACTGTTCAGTTTGCTTTTAGAAATGAATATTTTGTCGAGGAGATGTTTGACAACCCAGTAAAAAGAACGTCGAGTCACTTTCTCGTCCAACGTCTATCCGTAATCAGTTGTGGTAAAAAGTGTGTTTAATTACATTCCAATATAGACATTTTATTTCCCAATCACTAGGTAAAAAGACAATAATGCCTATATTGGTCTACAAAAAATAAGTACATGAAATAATGCGTGATAGAAAAAAGAAACAAATAATAATTGCAAGTGTAAAAGCCCACAATTCATACATGTAGGTTTGAGTATTCTGTTATATGCTAATATTTCAAAGTCTTATAACTTCATCCAGCAAAGATGATGTCCAATGTGGGTGTGCAGGAGTGGAACACAGACCTCAGGAATGGAGGAATGGCTCCTCTGTGGATCCTAAAGTGGTCAGATATGTGAAATGCTGCCTACAGTGGATAGAAAATGAATACACACCCTTTAACTATTTTCACATTTAGGTGGCCTATAAGATGGAATTAAAATAGAATAAATAATTTTTTATGGGTAATCTACACACAACACTTAACAGTGTCAAAGTGAACATCTAACAATACGACACCTCTAACATTATTTAAAAATAAACAACTACAATATCTTGGTTTGATAAGTATACGCCTCTTTACTATAACATCCCTTAAACAATCTCTGGATTAACCAATTGCCTTCATGGTCACATAGTCAATTAACTTGATAGCTTGAATAAAAAGCTATTTTGAACTTTAATGTTGGCCCTTCTGTTTGCATGTGCAGATCCACACATAGGAAGCAGCATGGCCTCCAAGAACTCTGCAACAAAATTGTGGAAAGATCATATGAGGGATATAAAAAAAATTTGTAAAAAAGACTTTGAAGATACCCCAGAGCACAGACTGACAAAATCTGGGTGTCCATCAAAACTAGATGGCAGGGAGAGAAGGCCACCAGGACCAAAATGGAAACTTTGAAAGCCCTAGAGGGTCTTATAGCAAACAGAGGAAAACATGTGCATCACACAACAATATCAAAGATATTGCACACATCTGGCCTGCATGGGTGGGTGGAATGAAGAAAACCATTTCTCAAAAAGGAGTCCCATTTGAAGTTTGCACAAAGACACCTGAAGGATCTTGCAATAACCTGGCAGAAGGTTTTGTGGTCAGATGAAACCAAAGTGACATTATTGGCATGAATGACAACAAGGCCCATCACCAAAACAACACCATCCCAACTGTGAAGCATGGTGGTGGAAGCGTAATGTTTTCCTTGTCAGGATTGTGGGAGCCAAGTACAGGGAGATTCTCAGAAAGAACCTGATGAAATCTATATGATGAAATGTCTGAAAACGGGTTAAAAATTCATATTCCAACAGGACAATGTCCCCAAGAATAAGGCCTAAGCCTCCATGGAGTGCCTTGCTAGGAACAAGATGGATGTTCTGGAGTGGCCTTGTCAAAGCCCTGAAGTAAATCGAATTAAGAATCGATGGAATGACCAATGGAATGGATGGAATGACCAAATAACCTCGGCCAGCATGAACATTTCTACAAAGAGGAGAGGGGGAGGATCTCCAAATTCAGGTGTGCCAACCTTGTGAAGAGCTACCCAAAAAGACTGGTAGTTGTAGTTGCTTCCAAAGGTACCTCTACCAAGTACCGACTCTGGGGGTGAATACTTGTGTGAAGAAATGAGGACATGTCAGTTCGGTCAATTAAATACTCTAGTCTTTTCAGACTGAAATCAATTCAATGCATTTGTGTGGTATATTGTGTTGCTTGGATCAGGGAAAACAAGTCCCATTTAAATTCATGACAATTCCAGAACCTGACACAACAAAATGTAAACATTTTGAAAGGATCTATATTGATTTTCTATCCACTGTAAAACCAGCCTTTTCACTCATTCACAACAAGAGAGGGACACACACATACCCAGGGCCTCCTGGCCTCAGGCAAATATCATATAGACTAGGGATGCGCCAACAGCACTTTTTTCAATGAAGTTACCAATATCAGAGCTTTGTTTGCAAGCCAAATCTCATATTGACATCCTCTTGGTAACTGAACTGACTCTGTAGGCTTCTGTCTCATGCAAAATATCAGAGGCATGATAAGGGTAAGTCAAATTCGATTCAATACCAATTCAGTGCTTTAGGCCCTGATATCAGATCAGTGCATCCTAACAGATACACAAAACCCAAAAGAATATATTTCTATATATCCCATGTAGGATACTAAATCTTCTGTGCATCCACATTGGGAGGCATAATATTATACATGATTAAGCAGTTATTATATAACAATTAGGCAATTTTTTATTATGATTAAATAGACCACACTGTTGAAGTTAATGATTCATATTCTGTTTATATTCTATTAGATTCAATAATAGAAATGTCTTGTGTTCTGTTAGGCCTATGTGTTATTGGTATACGCTGATGGGCTGGTTTGAGTATTTCAGAAACTACTGAAACTCCTGGGATTTTCACACACAATAGTATCTACCAAAATGTGTCTTACCACGCTTTTTGTTTTTTGTTGGTTACACACCTCCCAGACTTCCGGTCCCAGTGGCCGCGTTACTACTGGGGCGGTGACCCAGTACTTCAGGCAATAACAGACAGGTCTGTCTCGGTTGAAAAACCAATCAAAACTTCCAGTTCAGCTGGGGGGTTGGACATTTCTCCTAATGGGGATTTCATATGAGTGATAAAGGGTTAACCACGCTTTGGCACTCACTGGTGCTCAATAATTGTGTGTTGAATCAGTATCGCTAATGTTTCAATATTTTAAGTGACATATGCATATATTCTGTATTCTGAATCGATGACAGAAGCATTCCTCAAATGACATTCTTCAAATAAAGTAAGTAAGGCTTGCTGGAAAAATGTTTAGCGAAAATGTTTGTCTTCGATTTTTAAAACATGTTTTAGAACTTTGTGAACTATTTTTTTTTGCAGTTATTAGCTGCCTGAGGAGTAAAATGCAAAATGAAGCATGTGGGGCCCAAAGAAACTACTCTGACATTCATTAAAAGTTATGTTTATTGACTATTTTATATGGAAGCTCATTCATTTATTATTGGTGGTAATGGGTTTTAATGCATTTAGAATATGCTGTCTCTTTAAATATTTTGAGTAATGTAAGTTAATATGTTCTACAATTTCCCACAGAAGTGGAATGTAACCGAGTTAACCGTAGCATTGCATAAAGAAGCAAACACTGAGACGTTGTGGGTTCTTTACTGTTTAATAAAATTAATTAGGAATATTTATATAATATAGTAACTCAAATAAGCACTCTGTGGTGAGCAGAAAAGCATCTCAGCATGCACAAAACATCAAACCTTGAGCTGGATGGGAACCTTGAGGTGAGGTGGGACAGGAATCTGAGGCTATCATGGGCACAGGCTCACCCAAACTGGACAGCTGAAGATTAAGGGGAAAATCACCTGGTCTTTTTCCAGTCTTCAACTGTCCAGTTTGGATGAGTCTGTGCCCATTATAGCCTCAGAGTCCTGTTCTTGGCTGAAAGGAGTGGAACCTTGATGAAAATCTAGAGACTGTTCTGTGTGAAAATCCCAGATCAGCAGTTTCTGAAATACTCGAATCAGTCCATCTTGCGCCAACTACCATTCCAACATTAAAGTCACAGAGATCGCACTGATCGCACAACAGCTAAAGCTCTTGACCTGTATCTGCATGATTTTATGCATTGTACTGCTGCCACATGATTGGCTGACTGGATAACTGCATAAATAGTGTGTACAGGTGTTCCTAATAAAGTGGACAGTCCGTGTAGTTTTTCATGCTGGGAGCGCATACTCTGTAAGATACCTGAAGTGCAACTTAAGATGGTAAGTAATTAGTTAATATGTAAAATGCTAAAATGCAGTCATATGATTTTCGCAAGTCTATTGATTTTACCGTTGTCAGGAAAAGATTTTAGAGCTTTGTGTCATGACCGAATGAGCTCCCATTTGCTATCTAGCTGATATTATCCATCATTTGATTCAAAGTAATGTAAGTATAAGTAGCTAATGTAAGGCATCAACTGAAAATATTCTAGTAAACATTAGCAGTCAACATTTACATTCAAAACAGGGTTGTAACCACCATCCACACTGAGGAGGACACGTCCCCCAGATAATCAGATATGGCCAAATCGCTTGCAAAATTTACAGTACGTTACTGGAAACATACAGTAATATATTATATATATTATTAAAAAATAACATGAATTATCTCTAAAGATATTTCAGCACTTACAGTAAATGTGTTTTACAGCCAGCCACTAGAGAGCCTTAGAGACATTTTGGCTGCTTTTATGACATTTACTGATTATTGTTTATTGATTTATTGATATATAAAGTCATTGCCAATCCCCTGCCTGATTTGTGCCGCTGTTATTGTAATGCTGAATTAACAGGAATATAAATGTCCTTAAAACTAAGCCTTATGTCTTGCTCTATGTACAAACATTAACCTCAGGTGATAAGATGTAGGTCTCTGCCACACTGAATGAAGATTTCAAGAATAAACTCTTAATAATATTACAAAATGGCGCTTATGAGTGCAAGAAAGAAAAAAAGAAACTACTGCTTTACAAAAAGAAATACTTTATTTCTTGAGATTATTATTATTATTATGATTATTATGATTATTATGATGATGATGATTATTATTATTATTATTATTATTATTATTATTATTATTACTGGAACTTCAAAAAAAGACTGTGCAAGAATTTGCGTTTATTTAAAAGAAAGAACCAGACAGATTTGGAGACAACTGTCTCTTTTGTTGAAGGAGAAAACACATGAGTGGTCTCTTTAAAGGCTATTGATACTCACACAGTACAGCAGTCGAGCACAGAATCTGTTATAGCAGATTCTGTTATAAAGACTCAAGATAAGGTTTAAAGCATTGGGCAATAAAATCAGATCTAGTGAGCGCAGAATGCCATACTGCATCGATATCTATGCAGTTAATAATACATTTTTGTCTCCAAGCCACTAGACTATTTAACAGCCAGTAGTCTTTCATCTAGCACTGTGACACTTTATTACTGCCACTTCCAGATAATTTGGTATTTACTATTCAGATTTATTATGTACTATTTATTGTACTGTCCTGCCTTATTTAATAGCGCCTGTCACTTCACTCTGCCATCTGTACACCACTGCTTTATTTACCTCCTTTACCTTGTTACATTACTGAATCATCTCAACCACTCATGGCCAAATATGTGTTTGTTCATGTCTAGTAAGTGTTTGTACTGTCATTGTACCCAGTGTATCTGTGCAAATGACAAATGCACAACTCTTGAATCTCTTGACGCTTGAAATAAGTAGCTAATAATAAACTATATGTTTTGTTCAATGTTCCTGGCACAGCAAGAAATCTGAGACTCGTTTGTGAATCAGTTTTACTAACTGGCTGTGCATGTATTTTTGTCTTTTGCTAGACACTCATTGTATTTTGTAAATTTATATTATTATATAAATGTAGATAAAAAAAATAACAGTTAGTGTATGTGAGCAGTTAATGCTGAAGGCCATATAAATAAATATCTGCTCTGTATCAGGTTTGTTGCAAAGATGATCAGTAACTACTGGCAGGACTTTATTTCATGCTATGATTAAACTAAACTTACTAAACTAATTACAGTCATTTTTAGGAAACGATAAAATGTTTTACAGTACACTCACAAGTGCTGTTCAACTAATTACAGTACATTTTCTTATGCCGTATAATAAACTACAATTGTCTCACAGAATAATCAACATTTAGCATAGAGCAGTTTTTTTTTTTTGCATGCTGTGTACAAGTACTAATTTATTGTAATCAATCAATCCATGAATCAATCATTATATATTTATATCTTTATCATTATATTATGATACTAAAATAATCTTTGAAAACCAAGACAGTGAGTTGCTTGATCTTAAACTTAACTTCAGTTTAATCTTAATTGTTTTTGTAGCTATTTCAAACAGCAATTAACACAGCAATATCAACATATTATTCTGTAAAGGGCTAGTTTAGATATATAGCATCCAATATGCAAAAAAAGTCACATTCATAACTCTAGATTTATTTAGTAACATATGGCAAAAGAAATGATTTTCAGGTCAGGTCTCTCAGAGACACACACGAGACGAAGCTCCGCCTCCTGTCGTTCCTGATTGGTTGATTTTTCGGCCCCGGTTGCACACTCGGCTTTTTTATTGGTCGGTTATGGCGCGTCATGTTCTTTCGATTATAGCAGCGCCAAACGCTACTGACTGCTGTTTATCTGTTACTAAAAGCTGGGGTTTAGGGGTTTTGTTCTGTTTATGTTGTTATATCAGATGCGCACGTCTGTGCAAAAACAAGTTTAATATTTCAGACCAGGGGCTCTTCGAGTCTTCGAGTCGGCGGTTGGTTAATTGATCAGAATATCACAGGTGAGTGATGAGAGCTGGTTGTGAATAAATGAATGTTTCTTAGTTTGTTAGCCAGCGAGCTATTTCAGCTAGTTTCCTCTTTCCTATGCTGAATCCCACATAGCGTCCTGTGTGTGTGTGTGTGTGTGTGTGTGTGTGTGTGTGTGTGTGTGTGTTCGTGCTCCAAGTGCAGAAAATGTCGCTGTGGCGCCACATAGTAGCTAAACAGAAGGTTAGCCATGCTAATGCTGCGCGCGCCAGTGTTTGTGCCGTTGCTAAGAGCCAGTCCGCCCTGCTGGGGCTCGAGCACTCGGTCAAGACAACAAGTCTGTCTCCTCCAGAACATCCCGCAAACGAGAGCTTATTTCAACCCACTCCAGACTCCACTACAGGTGAGACAACCTTTTTTAATCCCTTTACATATGTAAGTAGATGTAAAGGAACCTGAAGTTGACAAAAAATGCAACAGCATCTCAGATAACACGGTAAAGAGCTCTGTCTGAGGGGACTAGGTAAGCAGTAAGCAGCTGTACTGGCAGGGATGGCTGGTGTGCGTGTGCTAGCAGGGCTAAGCCCAAACTTTCTTTCAAGGGGAAAAACTAATACAATACCAAAGCTAGAGTTTTGGCATCTGTTTTATCTGATCTTAACAAATGGCTTATTTTTACTTTTGTGGAGCCAAGAACATCAGCACCAAGAAGGTGCAAATACACAGAATGGGATGAAGTAGAGGCTGGGGCTGATTTCAGTCAAGCCCAGCCTGTAGATTTATGCAGCATATCTGTGAGAGTCCTGTTGGCTGATTACATTTCGTGAAACATTCCCTAGATTTTGTGAAGCCCACTTGACTGACATACCCATAAACATGCCATTAGCACTGCCTGAGAAGGCATGAACAAAGTGGATTACTTTCTTGATCACAGATTTTTCAGAACAGAGAAACACAAGTAAATGGACTACACAAACATCGTTCAGTTAAACTACACAATGGGACAAATGACAACTCTGTTTTGTGTGTTTTGAATGAAAAAGCTGGGTAATCTCAAGCACAGTTTTTCTGTTTACCATGCTCTCTATTCAGATGAGACACAATGCATTTACAGACTTGAAACATATGACTAAAATAGAGCAAATGCTCTTGCTAAATAGTGAAGGACAAATGAAGAGATGGCGAGTTACAGATCATTAATAACCTGACATGGTATCTCTGCTTACTTGTAGGTGATATTAAAACAAAGTCACCAGCAGTGATGAAGGATGTTCCTTTATCCCCCCTTTGCGGTTCTCCTTGCCGTTGTCGAGCTTCAGGTTCTTCTCCGGCTCGGTTAGAGAGCTCACAGCTTGAGCAGCTGCTCTCTCAAAGTCCTTGCCTTGGGGAGAAAGGGCTCAAGCTCATCCACAGCCCTAATAAGGCCACCATCACTGTGGACTGTACTACAACACAGGTATAATAACACCTTGGGGTTTGCAGCTGTACAAGTCTTACAAATCACTTAATAGGATAAACATCAAAATGTGTTTAGACAGCAACACGCACTTATACTCATGGCATATATACATATTTACATATAATCATATATACAGCCATGTCTGAGTGTTGACAGTAAAAATGAAAACCACAAAAAAAAAAATGCACAACTCACCAGCCTGACATATTGCCCAGTCCCAGTATCATTGCACAGTTCCCTAGATGTTGCTGTTTAATTTTTTTTTTTTTAGAAGTTGGTACAAATGAGTGTTTGCATCGGTTAAGTTTGCAGCTTGGAACTCTGTACCTTCTGCCAGAGGGTAGGAGGTAATACTCCGAGTGAAGGACATGAGATGGGTCAGCCACTATTTTCTGTGCTCTCTTGAGCATAGGCTGTTCATAAATGGACTAAAGGGACTTGTATCCCTTTTTTCCTATGACCTTCATGGTAGTCGTAACAATGAAGATTTTATTGGTACGATTTTTTACCATACCATGCTTGCATCCCATAATTGGTCAAATTTTCCAATATGGTTCAGTAGAGCAGAACCATAAATTTCTGGCTGATCCTGTAGACTGATTTTATTTAAAAAAAATAAATAAATTATAGCCTCTGCTTTAACCTGAGCTGTCACCGTGAGCTGTCCAGTTAAATGTATTATCTATATGAACACCCAAGATTAATAACAGTCGCATGGATAATTGATTAACAGCAGCGCCATGAATAATCACTGCACTACAGTCTCCTGTAGTGGGGAAACAGATGGTATTTGATCCCAGGGCCTGTTTAAAATGAGGTAGAGAACCTTCCACCACTGCACAGTACAATCTAAGAATAAATTTAAATAGACTATTGATCAGTCCCAGTGCTTGTAACAGACAAACTGTGTATGATGGCTGTTGTGCTAAATATCAGCACTCTTTGAATGTGGCTTGTCTAATAAAGTCAGTGGACTGTAACTAACTGTTGTCTAATTTTCCATTATAATTTACCACATGCTCTTGATGGGTTTGAGACCCTTTGAGGTGATTTGTCGCTCATAATCAGGCTCCACCACGTTGTCATCAAACATATCCAAGCTGCGAAGGTACATTTACAGAGCCTCAGCAGCAGAAAATGACTTTCGGCTCGTCATTTTCCAACACAAAGCACGAGAGAGAGAGAGAGAGAGAGAGAGAGAGAAAGAACAGTCCTTACAAGAGAAAGAGAGATGATTCACAAGGCACTTTCTTTCCCATTTTTTTTTTTTTTTGTGGAACTGCACAGAAAATTAGAAGTCATGAAGCATCAGGCTAACTTAAATGTTAAGCGTGCTTTGTGAGCTGTCAACAAGGCTGTAGGTTAAAAAGCTATTATACCCAGCAGCAGTGTTCATTATAGACATGTTTACACACACACAAGAGCGCAGACTATGGAATTTTACTGTATGTGCACAGACCTATACTTACGAACTAGTCCATAATAATATTATTATTGTCTAGAAGTCTAAATGCAGTGTTACAGTTTGTCAGTAGAGTTAGCAACTTGCTGTTTAAACATTCATGAAAGCATACATATGCAAGCCTGCAACAACAGGCAGGATTGGTTGTGTGTCTAAAACTGTGTTAAGAACATGCTCATTGTCAGTTTCATTTATGTTGTTTCTTCATCCGTGAACTGAAGCGTTTCTTCTTCCAAGAACATGTCATGTAAAAGCCGTTGCTGTACAGCACATGTACAATGACTTTCACTGTGGAAGTGCATGTCTGTGTTGTAGGTGGTGGATGTGAACAAGCAAGCCTGCAAGCTCTTTGAATACGCACGCAGTGAGCTGATTGGGCGAACGCTGACCTTCCTCCTGAAGACCAGTCAGATGACTGAGGATGTCTTGGGAGAGGAAAGCCTAGACTCTGCAGGCAACTTAATCACCATATCAGGAAAAGTGGTATGAACACTTGGGAGCTTTAGGTGGGAAAGTAATCATTATCATTTCCAAATAATAAAAGCAAATGACCTACATGATGCAGATCGTCGGATGAAAAAAACTTCATGGGCAGTACGCATGTTGAATATCACAATGGCAAAATCTCTTTCATCTTTAGTAACTGCTTTGTCCTGGCCAGGGTCTTGAACACTGGGCATGAGGCAGGAATACATCCTCAATGGGATGCCAGTCTATTGCATGCACACTCATTATTGCAGGCTCATTCACACCTAGGGCAATCCACACAGACAATAATATGAGCTCAGGATCGAGCCAAGGACCCTGGAGGTGGCCTGTGAGGTGGCAACGCTACCTACTGTGAGAGGTAAAGGCAAGGCAGAGGCAGCCCGAGTGACGAATGAGCTCACAGACACTCGTAGATCAAACTCCAAACAGCCCCCCCCATGCCTAGTTTGTCTATATTGATATGTTGGTTTATATAGATGTGTGTGTCTTTGTAATTTTTATCATTTACCTCTTAAGTGTGGTTATCCCTCAACCTTGTGGTGTTTTCTATCCAACTTGGAAACGTATGTCCCATTCTTCCTTGCAGGTAAATGCAGTGAGTAAACCAGGCTCAGAGTTCCCGGTGTCTGTGTGGACATGTTCACATAATCACAAAACCTGCGTACTGCTTTTGGAGAGAGTGGAAAGGATATCGGCTCACTTCTCCTTCTCTAAAGAGGTCAGGTTTATATTCGTTGAGTAGTTCGTACTCTCGGGAATGATTGATCACACATCGCATTATTGGGTCCACACTGCCACATTGCTTTATCACATAGCTTACAAACTTAATTCAACCCCGCGAATGTTTTATCTTCGCATTAGAAATGTACTCTGGCTAATATAAGGTTAGGAGCTATATATTAGGGCTTTTAACTGCCTTTGTATGAACTACTTTATATAATAAAATGAATAGTAAGAGTGGGCAATAAGAAAAATAATGTGTCGTAAAGAAATTTTTATATCTTTTATATTAATACACTCTATTTTAGTTTTGATTGCAAAATAGTAGTGCCGCATTAAAACCTACAAAGAACTATGTTGCTTCAGGGTGATATTCTCAGCTGTGACTCCACCTTTGCTCATCTCCATGGTTACTGTGATGCTGAGGAGTTGATGGGACTTGCGGTCACATCTCTGATGCCAACACTTCGTGTTCCGCTGCAGTGTCGGACAATACCAAAGGTCTGGAGCACTCTCGAGGATTTAATACTTGTGTGTGTGTGTGTGTGTGTGTGTGTGTGTGTGTGTGTGTGTGTGTGTGTGTGTGTGTGTGTGTGTGTGTGTGTTATCCTTCGTAGTACTTCATTGCACCACCTAATGTATAGTGATATTTTGCTGCTCTCATTAGAATGGGTTAAATGAGTAACATTATAAATAGCTCTTAAAGAGTGCAGGCTTCATTTGCTGTTATTAGTTTGAGATGCTTCTGGGCATGCAAATTTCCACTTTTACAATAATTTTAACAATGAAGCAGGAATGTGAATGTCTAAGTGCTTGTTTCTGTGCTGTACATAGATTAAATGCCTTATTGTGTGTCGTCCCATAGATGATGCGTGTGCAGAGGGTATGTGTGCAGGGCAGGAGTAACACAGAACTGCGTGTGTGTGCGCGACTGCGTGCCGCTGTGTCCTGTGGAAGGCCTCTGAGCCAGATAGGCAAATCCCCCTCTGCTGAACCCAGTGGAAATTCACAAGCAGTGCTCGGTGATGCAGGAGCAGGTCTGTATTTATGCTTTGATTCATTATTTCCGTAGGTTCAGCCTAATGGTGGACTAAATTACATGGTGTGCTTTCATTTCTTTTTAGTGTCTTTCATTGTTTTCCAACTGCAGCCACAGAGTCACTGCATAGCTTTGTGTTTTACTCAGTCTAAAACACCATTTCACAGCATATAAAACATCAGTTTACATTAAACCACGTCACACCACAAACCGTCAAGCCCTTAATGAGCAGTGACCAGACTACAGTTGAGAAACACCGCTATGGCAGATCACTGTTTTGACTAAACTCCTAACATAATGCTCCAGATTTGGCTAAAATTAAGTGTTCTGCATTCCTGCTGCAAATGGCCTACATTCCAACCTTCGGCTCTGTTGCTCTCCAGTTGTTAATGACGGTGCTGGTGAAGGCGTTTACTCTCCCCTCCCAGATGTGGTTTATTCTGGGTCACTGTGGACTTATGTTCCCTCCAGCAACCTTCTGACACTCTACCCCAATGGCACCATTAACAGTATCAGCAGCATCTACTGTCCCCTGCTGATGGGCTATAGCATGACTGAGCTTCTAGGCAAGGTACTGCTCTAATATGCCTACTGTCTCTATCAAAGACAAACATACAACCTAGTTTACAAAGATGATGCGTGAAATGAAAAAATTCTGCACATTTCGATAACTTACTGGAGAATTTTGTTTAATTACAGGCACTTCCTGAGTGTGAAATATCTTTAATTAGATGGCTCATGTCATAAAAGCCACCTATAATGTGCGTTTGTTTCTCTGTGCGTGTGTGTAGAAGATCACCTTCTTGATACCAGCCTTTTACGAGATGATGTGTGCCTTTGACAGAAGCCCCAGTCCGGTATCTTATCAAGAAGATGGCTCAGCATCCAGTTCTTACAGTAGCCGCACAGGTATATGCGCTTTCTCTGAGAAATCTGGTGTGACCTGGGAGATCACGCCTGGTTTATCTCAGATGATTTTGGTAGGGGTTTCACTCTCTCTCCCTCTCTCTCTCTTTTTAAACATACCTCAATTTATCCGCTAGTTATTTAAACCGAGTCTTAAGCCCATTTTACAGCAGTCAACAGCAGCACCAGATCTCAGACACACCCATGTTAATCAGAGTTACACTGGTGCACTCAAATCACTTTTTTTTGCTCAGGTTCTGTTTCTGTGGTATATTTCAGGCCATAATTATACTGGTATGAGCTCTGAAAGGTATCGATCGTGAAATGGCTACAAAAGAATTTCCAAAACATTGGAACACCGTGAAGGGCACAATCGAGTTTTTTTTTTTTTCCTCACAAAAATAACGTCTAAGCCCACCTAAACTGTCCCCTACCATGTAGTAAAAAGTGTTATGGTCAGATGAGACCATGGTACAACTTTTGGGCATAATTCTAAAAGATATGTTTGGTGCAAAAAAAACAAGACAGCTTATCAACCCAAGAACTCCATACCTACAGTGAAGCATGGTGGAGGCAGCATCGTGCTATGCAGCCGGCTAATCATTAGCTAGCACTGGGGCTAGCTAGTCACGTTAGACGGAATCCTGGATACCTCCAAATACCAATCTATTTTGACACAAATCAGCAGGTCTCTGTTATACAGATGAAGATGAAGACAATTTTCAGGTTCCAGCATGATAATGACCCACAGCACAAATCCAAATCAACAAAGGAACAGCTTCAGAAGAATATCAAAATTTTGGAATGGCCCAGACATTGAATTTGTCGAAGATCTACTTTAATCTTCAAAAAAGTTACCTAATAAAAATTGTTTCTTGAGTTTGAATTTTTTTTTAATTGTTGTGATGATGGTAACTGAAGTTGTGAGAGTGGAGAAATTGGGGGGTGATGGACATCATACACTATAGGAGTAGTCCATCATGCAGTCATCTATATTTATTTTGCTTCACTGCATCATAACGTACTACAGAATTAAGAAAGTCAAATATCCCAAAATAACAGGAAATGAATGGCCATCTGTCCCTTTGTTACCTGTTAATGTAAAGGCAGGAGTACAAATTAACATCATCATGTCAGTTGTTCTTTTATTTTCTCTTCTCTTTCCTTTCTCTGATCCACCTAGACTCCTGCAGATGTTCTAACGGAGATGGTGTTTTAAGCCAATCTGCTTGTGCTGCCTCAGCCAAGGAGAATCAAGACACATGTAGTGAGTGCTCATCTTTCTGTATACAGTCACAGTTTAATTCCCACGGAGATGAAATTATGGACAGTTATTCCATATTTACTGGAAGTGGCACATTTAGTGCCACTGAAGTATAGTGTATACTACAGAGTCCAGTAGCTCTGCTGCTGTGTACATGCTCGTTTACAGCCTCGACGCTCATTTCTCCATGGTGCTCGTTATCTTACACTTGCCTTACCCTGAATAGGAATGGTGTTTATTATTATTTCTAACGTGTCCCTTAGGCTGCAAATGGCATTTAATGCTAGGGGAGTCACAATGCATACATTCCTCTGCATCACCTTTTGCTGATTATAGTCTGGATGGTCTGTTTTGTCTTTGGATGGAGTTTCAGGTTGCATTTCTTGATGCAGTAACAAGTTTTCCTAAGTATTCCCAAGCCCATGTGGCAATATTCATCACAGCAGTCACTATATTTCTGACAGTTTCTCACACAATGACCTCTGAGGGCTGCTCGATGGTCACACATATTCAGCAGTGGTTTCTGGCCTTGCACTAGACAGACTGAGATTTCTCCAGATTCCCTGAATCTTTTCATAATATGCACTGTACATGATGGAAAATCTAAATTCTTTGCAATCTTGTGTTCTGAAATGTTCTGTTTGAACTGATTGACAATTCTCTCACAAAGTTTGGCACAAAGTGGTGAGCTATAGTGGTGATTATTATACTTAATCATGACACTCTGACCTGTTACCAATTCACCTGCTTATTGTGGAATGTTTCAAAATGGGGTAACTTGAATATTCTATAAATTTGTCACTCTTATTTTGCTGCTCATCCAACTTTTTTTTTTTCTTTTTTTTGTGTGTGAAAGAGGCATCAAATTTAAAATTTGTTTATTTACAAAATATAATCAAGTTGATCAGCCAAAACACTAAAAGTCACTTCTTTTTACTTTTGTAAGTTAAATAAAGGTTCAAGAGAATTTACAAATTGCTTTTTATCGCATTTTAGAAAATATCCCTACTTTTCCGGGAATGGGGTTTGTATATAGACTGCATGCTGAACTCCATATCACAATGACTGATGCGCCTTATATGGTCTACAATTACATGACCGCATTATAACCCTTAAAATGAGCTCTTCAGAAGCTTTCATCCAACCCAGCACCTTTGCAATATATAGTGCTCAAGAAGTACTGCGGAACTCGGTCATTTTTACTGACTTTGGAGCTCTATGTCTGGTTAAAATGACACCTCAGGTGCTGCTATAGAGCTCATAATGTTTCAGTCGATCATTTTCCCCATGTCAGAGACTTTGTTTATACTTATCATATTTTGGTGAGAATTTATAAATTTATTTGTTTATTTTTAAAATATAGTGAACCTGTAGTACATTTTTGTTTATAATATTAAACCACTGTTCATAGCAATTTAAAATTTATTTAGTTTTATACAGTCATAATTTTTGTTGATTCAAATTTTGTTCAAAATTCTCTGAGAATTGAATTGCGAAGCCAGTATCATGAACTGAATTGAATAAAATAATGAAGCCGGTATTGTGAACTACGACTAGTTGACTGTGTAACTGTGCCTGAACTGTAAGTTGCTTTGAATAAAGGTATCAGCCAAATGAGAAAATGCAAATGCTGTAAACAACAGATAAACACTGGGAGTGGTGACCGTCACTTGGATACCATGTTGTGTACATATAAATGCATGAGTGACGGGTTCATACAGCCATCATTTTCATAGAATCTTCTCACAGAGTTCCCGGAGGATTGGTGCTGGACCTGACAGGGAACTCTGGTGGTTATCCAGTTTTCATAGAACTACAAATATATATGTAACTAGCATTCTATTCCATGCCTCCTAACTTCCAGGGGGAAGGGAATATTCCCCATTTGTGGGTACCAACCCTCCTTCACAAAGGGATCAATAGCTGTTGAGACTGTTCCAATGCAAGTGACAATGCCTAATGACATGAGTGCATAGGTAGTGTATGTCTGGACATATCAATGGCAGGCGTGCAGTGACCCATACCCCAAGAAGGATTGCACTTTAACACTGTAGCAAAATGGAAGTGATTCTCATTAAGCCTGGTAATGAGGAACAGTGAAGTAGTAATTAATGTAATGCCCAGGTTGACTGTATATGAAATGGACCAAATAAATAATCTTTTTGTACTGGATATGTTTAAGGTCCTAAGGCTGTGCTGGCTAAAGACAGTATGTTGTGCCCAGCCCTGAAGAGGAAAGGAGTTGCTGCAAAAGGGAAGCGAGCCTTCGCTGCAATCAGGGCCAAGCAAGAGCATCAGGCCCCTACTGCAATTGCTGGTCCTCCAATCTCCCCCATGCCTGCAAAAAGGTGAGCTAACCTCGTATTCAGCAGTACGTTTGGGCAGTAAAACAGTTCTGAAACCATAGCATCTGAACTTCTCGCCCACCTCCCTGTTGAAGCCACTATTATTTACCAGTAGAGACATCTGATTGACTCAGTGGAAACCAGTGGGAGCTTGGACTGTTTCTGACAGTTAGCGCATCAGAATATTTTTAATCAAGCTTCTGACTACTGAGAGTAGTAGATACAAGCCTTTTCATTTTCTCAATACAGTGTGTATACTACCTTTTTGTTTTTAAACTGACCAAAAATACATAATTTAACAAAGCAGTGTTTATCTCCGCTACCCTGGCATTAAAATTGTTTGTCGTCAGTTGGTTCAAGACGCTTTTCTCTTTCAAGTTGATGCAGTAGAGTGGTTTTTATATGGAACTAGACTTTAGGGAAGTAGGTTGCCCATTCAGATTTAAATGGTCAAATGAGTCAAATTTGAGAAGAGTCATACAAATGTTTCTCTGTAAATGTGTTCTGAGTAAAAGTCCTACCATGCTTTTTAAATAAATGTTTGAATGATGTAATTCTGTATATACATGAATGAGAGGTCACTGAGCTCCGGGTGTAGTGCAACGGTCCCAGTTGTTTAATGATTGTTGTTATGTGATCATTTATTTTCTACAGTTTAGAGGACACTACAGAGCTATGCAAGGAGGCAGCAGCGGTAGTAGCCCAGTGTGAGGAGTCTGTTCCAGCTGATTCCACCTCAGCTCTACTGCACACCTTTGCTTTGCTCGAGTCCCAGGATCGCTCAACCGCACCCCGACTCCAGAACTCCAGCTTTGAGGTGATCTCCCTTGGCAGTGGCTCATCCTCAGGATTCTGTGAAAAGTGGGCAGGCCCTGAGAAACCAGACGACACGCAACAGGAAGAAGAAGTAGAAGATTCAAGCAGCTGCTTCCTAGACCTGGACGCTAACGGTGACGCAATTGCACTTGCCATTGGAGAGCTGGAGCTAAGTGAGTGTGACACGGCTGAGCTCCTGCGCACACCATCGCCTTGCATTCTGGAGTCTGAGCCTGAAACCGAGCCCCCTGGCCTCCCGAAACACAATCTCACTGAGCAGGAATGTCTGGGTGTGTGCGTCAGTCCCTCACCGAAAGAGTCATCACTTTTAGAGGGAAATCCAGAGCAGTGGAGCCCGGAGTTGAAAAGTTCAGAACAGTACACTCCATTCTCAGAGCTCTGTAAAAGTGGGATGCTGTTATCAAGTGACAGACCAGCAACCTCCACCCCAAAAAAGCCTCTGTCCACCTCTGCTAGACCACTCTCCCCTCTCGCCCTGATACAAGAAGGCAGATTTCGAGCCAACTGCTACCACCGAGATGGAACGCCTATTGGTATAGGACTATACTCTTTATTACTGTCTTATTTAAAGTTTTATAATAAGTGAATGTTTTGTTTGGATTTTGAATTTTGCCCTCTGCAGCATGACATTTTTTCCATGTTCATGGGGAAACATGGCTCAAGGCTTTTCTTTACTCATATTCAAACCTAATGGACAGTAGTAGCTATCTAGCAGTGGCTGTGTGTCTGATCTCTGGCTGTATGCTTGTATTCCTGTCATGTAGAGGTGCAGTGTGACGTGCGCAGAGCTTCTCTCTCTAGTGGAGGCGCTTTGTTCTGTGTGTGGCTGAGTGGAAGTCATCTTTTCCTCCACCAGCAGGAGACACTGCAGAGCACACAGACCTCCACGGCAGAGTCTTTCACTGAGGATGGCTTAGCCTCCAGCCTGCGAGAGGTGAGGCCAAAACATATCACTCGGCTGTTTACTTGCATTTTCTAGGTCAATTTATATGGTGCTTGACGTCAGCAAATAAAAATAAAATCGGTTTGTTTATCCAAGGGGCTACTCCTCTCCTTTTTGCCTTTTTTTTTTAATCCAGGTGATCAGCGAAGCAGACCATGGTAAGGGTTTGCGCTGCTCCATGAGCCTGGAGCAGTCTGGAGCATGTGAAGGACAGTTTGAGGAAGACTACCTTCCATTACGGCCCATAGGGAAGGGAGCCTTTGGTGTTGTCTGGCTTGCCTCTCGACATCGCGACAAACAGGAGGTTAGAACTGAATAGCTGAGACGCTGAAATTTTCTAGTCTGTGTTTTTATTGTGCATGTTATCTCAAACTCTTGCTTTCGCGTTTCCTCACAGGTGGTAGTGAAGTTTATCAGGAAGAGCAGGGTGGTGGAGGAGTGTTGGGTGGAAGACCCTGAGCTGGGTCAGGTCACTCAGGAAGTGGCCATACTCGCCCGATTGCGCCACCCCAACATTGTCAAGGTACACACACACACTCTTTCAGCTAAGCACCATAAACTGATTCTTTTGAAGATCACTTTTTTTGGATGGATGAGATTTCCAGGCATATGTCTGTAATGATGGATTACTGGATAAGTGGTCTCTGTATAAATTATAGGGATGAGAGTATCTTCAGCTTGTGTGTATGGTTGTCATTCAAAAACTATACTTGATTTTATACAAATTGTTTGGACTTGTATTATATATGGCCACACAAGTTATGCTTGATCATTAGGTTACATGCCCATAACATATATGGCTTTATCTGTGTTAAGAACCCAATACCTTACCTAAAAGTCTTTTTCAGCATTACAAATATGTATTGTTCTGAGCTTTAAACTCAGCTGATACCTCTTTACCAGCATGTTAGTTTGCACAGAACATGCATTACTTGAGGTTATTCTACTGGTCAGTTTATATATGTCTGTTGCTGAAGCCATCTTTAATCCGTTTTTTGTTTTTTTTTTTGTTTTTCTCATTGTGAAGGTGCTGGAGGTGTTCGAGAATGAGAACTTCTTCCAGATGGTGATGGAGAAACACGGAGATGGCCTTGACTTGTTTGAGTTCATTGACATGCAACCCAGGCTGGATGAACCACTAGCCAGCTACATCTTCAGGCAGGTGTGTGTAAGCTGGCAAATGCGAGCCAGAGACCTAGTCAGAGTACACAAGCAGTAGCTGTTGAAGAAGGACCAGGATTTATTTATTAAATAAATACCAAGAATAATCCGAAAGTAAGTGTGTGTGTGTGTGTGTGTGTGTGTGTGTGTTTAAAACAGTTGGTGTCAGCAGTGACTTACCTTCGTGGGAAAGGCATATTGCACAGGGACATTAAAGACGAGAACATCATCATAGACACCGAGTTTCATATCAGACTGATTGATTTTGGCTCTGCGACCCCGCTGGAGCCAGGCAAGCTCTTCCACGCCTTCTGCGGCACGCTGGAGTACTGCTCACCCGAGGTGCTGCGAGGAAACCCGTATGTACACAGTATTAACATCCGTTCCCCACACACACGCTAAACATGCTCACATGGTAATATCCTGCGTTTGGTCTAATTTACATTTGAGATTTGAATTTTTTGAGACCTCGCATTCAGTTTTATTTAGTGTGACCTATACATAATTTAAATATACAAAATAGATATTCAAATACTTTTTTTTTCAGCATCCAAGCCCCATACTGGTAGAGTAAATATGCTTGTACTTTAAAGACAGGACACGGTAGTTTAAAATGCATTCATGGCACCACTGAACAAAGCCTAGGCTCAGAGACGGAGACCCTTCCCACAGTTTGAAGTTTGGAATCATCACTGAATCAGTAGGCAAGTTGTGGTAAAGTTACTGACGTGTTTTCAGTGACGCAAAGCATATTGTTTACACTACTGAGTTCTTAATTTACACTCCTGGGGCCTTGGTGAAAAGAGCTTGCATGCAGAATCTCCTCTGATTATCTCTTATAAGGATCAGTCATATTTTGGTAGATGCTTTCTGCTAAGGTTGCTCTGTTATATTGTGTGCAGGTATGAAGGACCGGAATTGGAGATGTGGTCTCTGGGAGTACTTGTATATACCCTGCTGTTCAGTGAAAACCCTTTCTGTAGTGTAGAAGAGACCATCCAAGCCAAACTCAACATCCCTTACGACGTCTCTCCAGGTACACTGTGTGTATGCATGTCAGAGATGTAGATGCCGTCAAATGTTTAACTCAAACTCTGTTGACCCCTATAGGCTCCTGGCTCTGACCCTAACCCTAACCCTAGACAGATTGGAATGTCCACCAAATGCAGATAGAGTTCTGTAACCATATTGCACTTAACTGCACAAACAAATACAGGCAAGCACAGAGGCGAAAGCTCTGCTCCCTGTGTTCTACACGCACAAAGCCACACCCATTGTAATGAAGAATGTCACTGAGTAGATGATGTCTAGTTTCTGTTGTGCTGTGCTGCTCTCCTGTAACCCTCTCTCTCCCCTCTCCCTTACATGACCCTAAGCTTTGTTCATCTCGGTCAAATTGGAAACAAGACACATGGATTTCTTGGTACAGATTTTAAAAAAATAAATAATAAATGGGACAAAACATACTGGCATGATTCAGTTTATGTGAGTGAGGCATCCAAGTATGAGTAGCCTAAGCAAGAGCCTTGTGATGCTATACTGCACTCTGGGCTCTTATGTTTTATTAAAATGTTTATTAAAATATCATGGCCAGGTGTTGAGTCCTGCACTAAAGTTCAAAAAAAAAAAAACAACACCCCATAGTTTGAGGCAGTAGTAAGTCATTGATTTTAGCAAGTGCTGACTCTACTACAGAGAGTAGAGAGTTAATAGTGTGTGTGTGTGTGTGTGTGTGTGTGTGTGTGTGTGTTTCTAGATGTGTGCAGTCTCCTGGCTGGTTTGCTGCACCGAGAGCCGACTGAGAGAATGACACTGGAGGAGCTCCTGCAGGAGCCATGGATCCGGCAGCCCATTAACCTAGCAGAGTACAGCTGGACTGAAGTGTTCCCCTGCCATCATGGTAACACACACACACACACACACACACACACACAGCTGTGTGTTTATGCTTGATTTTATACTTGCCGCGTGTGGACATAGCACCCACGCGAGCAGCACTGTCGTATGTAATTTATGCACATCTGGAGGATTAAAAGCAACATCCACTAGGTGTAGTGGCTGTTTCGTACGGACAGGTTGTCCGACGGTACAGTAGGTCATTTTACAAATCACTAACCTGCGGTATACTGTCTCTGTGCACCAGCCATGAGATGTTAAACATAACTTTCCGCAGTCATTGTGATCACAAATGGACAACTATGCCCTTCCGTTTAAACGCTTTTACTAATCTACAAGATCAGAACGCAAAACAGACTGTAGGAATGATGTGGAATTATCACTGTAACCAGCAGTTGAACAGATTTAGATTTTGGATCTGATCCAAATGGTGTCAGAGTCAAGGTCACAGCAAGGTCAAGTGTCTGAAATAGTCTTTACACAATAGCTACCTTCCTGTTTGAGGTTTATTTTAATTGTAGTTCTGGCATACAAATTAATAAAAAGGACTGAACTTGGTGATGGTGCAGACATCCCCATCAACCCGCTTCTACTTGCTTTTTAATCAAGCACTAGCTATAATAGGGAAATGGGAAAATCTGTTTGTTAATACTCAATCTGTGTAGAGTTGTATGTGTGTGTGCTATTTCGGACACAGCTCTAGTTTGTTCAGTCTGTTGCAGACGTTGCCTCACAACTCATTATACTGGCGTCGCTATTTACATTGGTATTGCTCTAAGCATGTGTCGTATATTAATTTTTTTCAGATGCACACAGTCAGTGTGCCAAATGAACACAGGATATGTGCGGCTGCCATTTTGTGTGCACATGTTGAAAGTATAAACTTGGCCTGGCATACAGAAGATGTGCAGACGAGTCCTAAACCTACCATACACTGACACTGAGCATTGTTCTTAAGCTCTTAACACCATCTTAATTCAAGCCTTATAATACTGGTGTTGGCTTTGTTTTGTGTAGTGAATCGGTCATTAGTAATAAGCAGCATGTTCAGGCTACACTCATGCTGCTTCCTAATGCTGTAATCGATGCCATCTCGACTCCTCGATCCTTCATCTTTTAGCCTGTGACCAGAAAATTGATGGAAGTCCACCTTTTCTAAGGATGTATTAATTCTATAAATGCACACAGAAAAATCAAGGAGAGGTCAGTGCTTCCTGAGGGGAAGTCTCGCTTTTAGTGTAGTTCATGCTTCATCTCACCTGAAGTATTTAATTTGAATTAAATTTTTTTAAAAAAACATTAGGCCCAACATGGAGAATATTCCAGATATTGGAGTACTGGCTTCTCTACCATTTCACTGTCCTCATAGTCACAGCAATTGTGACTGTTTGGCTAATTTTAAAGGGGGAAATCTACATCATCGCATAGTTTTCAAAGCTGGCTTAATGAGAAGGTTTTCCCCCTTCAGGTAGAAAGAGTGTTTGTTTTACTAAGCTTGGCACTCTCCCAAAAATTCAACAGCAACTGAAGTTAAAAGTTAAACCTGGTGCTCCATTTGTGTAGGTGATTTTAACTTCAGCACTCACTTTGTATTTTGTCCACATTTGTGTCTATTGTTTGAATCCTCTTATCCGTTTAATTTATTCCATACATGCTCTTTAGTTATTCTGTGGGAGATATGGGTGAGGTTGTGAGATTTTTTTTTCCTTTTCCTGTTGTATGTTATGTAACACTTCTTTTATATAAAATACTTTAAAAAAGGAAACTATTATCCAGATACAGATCCTTTTTGAATGTATTCAAGGCACATGTCCAGTTAAAACAAGCCGATGATGTTTTGAATGTGTGGGCTGCTTGAACACATCATGTATCTTGTAATTATAATAAACACCATGAATCTGAGTTTGGAGAGAACCAGGCAGAGATTTCAGTCTTCAGTACCACTTCCGAACAGGGTGTCTAACATCGAAGTGAAAGACAATGACACAACGTCTTGAGGTGGTAATACCTAGACTTTTGTCTTCCTTTTCCGTTACAGACTCTTCCGAGCAAAATCGGTACAGTCCTGATGTGCAGCAGGAGGCCAGCGCTCACGGTGCCGCTGTCGAGACACCTCTGCAGGACGAAGATGATGAAATAGAGGAAGAAGAGGATGAAGAGCAAAGGAGAACTATGGCAGCACTGGAGTCTGAACTAGTCAAGTATCTAACTGATAACTGAAGACAGAGGACACTTTAGGGCTGCTTTTGAACACAGCAATGGGAAAAGGTTAAAATTATGAAAAAACAGGTTTAAAAAAAAAATACTACATGCTGCTACTCTTTCTAATTATTTTTGATCTTGTGCTTGAAGACTTTGGCTAACGTGAACATTGTATTAACCGTCAGTCGAGATCCATGACGTCCTGCATGAACGCCAACCTTCAAAATCCCTCTGTCTTTATATCCACACTAAATCGTGTTGGAGATGAAAGGCAGAGAAGGCAGAGAGAGGACTAGTCCATGTTGTGAAAATAAATGTGGCTGTATTTGGCACTGGTAATGTAAATCACTGATTAAAAAGGCACTGAAGGTATGAACTGTTGCACTCTTGGTTTCAGAACACTGTTTTCCTATTGAAGGACATCATTACTGTTTTCGAAGAATGAAGTAGGTTTTTAGTAACGTATGGAATACTGTAAAAGCATTGAATAGTGCTGGGCCTGCTTTAAAAGATGCAGATGCACGCCTTGATCATTAAAGAACAGGCTTGAAATGCGTGGTTTGAAGAAGCAGTTGTGTAAACAGCTCATTTTAAGTTGATTTTTAAAACTAAATTATTAGCATTTTAAATATTATATAAAATATTTCACATGAATAAAATCGTGTCTTATGTTTTTTATATCTTGAATTTTTATTTTTATATTTTATTGTAATTTTGACTGAACTTGTAAAGAGGCCTAAATTTATTTTCTTTAAGTTTGTACAAAGAGCAGAAGAAAAAAATCCCCCGGAACGATGTTTAAAACCGGAACTGTATTCAGGGGAACATATTTTGACGCCGGACCAATGGGTAGCCAAGCACACACCGCTTTAAGGGTGAGTGAGAAACCTGAGAGGATTTAATCATGACTTTATTTTGCAGGGCTGTTGAATGAGATCTGAGGTTTAGTTTGGCAGACGCTGAGAAACAGAAGCAGGTTTCTGAAGCCTCGTAGCGGAGAGCAGGTCACCTGCGGCTGTAACGAGGCAGCGGCCCAGTCCCAAATGGGAGCAGGTGTAATACGTAGTGCACAACATAGTGTCTAGACACCATTCATGCATGTATACAGTAGTGTAGGACGCTTCTAAAGTAGTAACGAGGCATTTGAGATTGGCCCGTTGCCGTAAAGCACATTTAACCAGAATTTCAGCGATCACTTTACTCATTTAACTTAAAACCGCGCTGCTGAGTGATTGAATCTGATTGGCCAGAAGGTGTTGATTCATTTTCTATTACAGAAGCTCTGACAATAGCTCCAGCTGTGACTCAGCTCACAGATTTATATTAATGCTTTAGTTCTAATACCCTGTGATTTCTACTCTATATCACTAATAATCCAACTGTATATCACTAATTCACATAATCTGACTCTACATCACTAATTCACATAATCTGACTCTACATCACTAATTCACATAATCTGACTGTATATCACTAATTCACATAATCTAACTCTATATCACTAATTCACATAATCTGACTGTATATCACTAATTCACATAATCTGACTCTATATCACTAATTCACATAATGTAACTCTATATCACTAATTCACATAATCTAACTCTACATCACTAATTCACATAATCTGACTCTATATCACTAATTCACATAATCTGACTCTATATCACTAATTCACATAATCTAACTCTATATCACTAATTCACATAATCTGACTCTACATCACTAATTCACATAATCTGACTGTATATCACTAATTCACATAATCTAACTCTATATCACTAATTCACATAATCCAACTGCACATCACTAATTCACATTTTCTAACTCTATATCACTAATTCACATAATCCGATTCTATATCACTAATTCACATAATCCGACTCTATATCACTAATTCACATAATCTAACTCTATATCACTAATTCACATAATCCGATTCTATATCACTAATTCACATAATCCAACTCTATATCACTAATTCACATAATCCAACTCTATATCACTAATTCACATAATGTAACTAATGATTACAACATGATATTTAACCAATAAAAATGTATAATAGTTCATATGGTGAAGCTTTCTGTGAGTTTATTTAAATTACTATGGAAGGACTCTCCAGTGTCAGCCCTTTATAACACTCAGAGGAAGTCATTTTTTTTGGTTTTGGTTTGTTTTTGTTATTCACTTCAGGAGCTTCAAACTGGTGTACGTGATGCATTACAGATGTTCCACAGTTAAATGTAACTGTAAACAGATAAAAGTATGATGAATCCTTCTTTATTAAATAATAAAATGTAGCTATTGGTTGTTGGCTATTTGCTGTGGTATAAGAGGAATAAAACACTTCAGGACATGCTTCAGCACTTCAGGATGATGACACTGGGTCACACAAGATCCAGGGGAGTTAAGCTGATAATGTACACTGTAAACAGCTGTCTGTTTATTTTAAAACAAAAAGTGCATTCAAAATTTCTTCTCAGATTGGCTGTGTACTTATGATAAATAACTGTGATTATAATTATACTTCCCTACCACTATCCATCATCTCCATTCATACAAGAACACGGTTTCTCAGTTTTTTTTTTGTTTTTACTGTTTTTGTATTTTTGGACAGATTCTACGATGGACATGGAAAACCTGCTTACCAAAATGTATCCCTGGGAAAGAATTGCCCAGGGCGCCATTATTTCTCCTTCACCGACCACTCTGTTCATCACAGCTGGTCCCACCCCTGTCCACCCCTGCTCAGACCGTCCAGCATGGCAGGAGAGAGCTAAACATACAGTCTCTGGCTGATATGGGTTTCTCAGAGAGCCAGGCCGCAATGGTGTATGAAGCAGCCAATAAAAACCACTGCAAGCATGACGTGCCGGCATTGACTGTGCTCTTCAGCCTCGGCTTAAACCCAGGCAGCGTGCTGAAGATCCTGGAGAAATGTCCTGAGCTCTATTCTCTTAAAGAAGCTCAGTTACAGCAGCGGGTTCTGAATCTGAGGAAGCTTGGCCTGCTCGAAGGTGAACCGCTTTTACTTTTACTTACTGTTTTATTTTACTCCATACTAAATGTCTTTCATATATGGCTATTTAAATAAAATACTTTTCTTTCTGATGATGATGATTATTATTTTTTTTTAATAATGTAGCTAATCATGACTGCTCTGTATCAGCTTAAAGGAGCAGTTCGGATTTTTTTTTTTTTTTTTTACGGCCCATTACTACCTATGATGCAGATTGAAATTACAATGAAAACGTCAACAATCCTTTACACGCCCAACTCCCAGCAACCCACAAAATGTCTGAAGCTGTGTGCACAAAGCCACAACGTGACATGATAGACCTCTCTGACACTTATTTTAATGGGAAAACAGGATTTGGGGATCAAGCATGCTTTAACGGGGAAGTCTCTAGGTGAAGGGTCATGAAGTGTGCACACCTCTACGTCCACAAAACAGCTGAACACATGTGATTAAAGTCATGTGAGAGCGGCGCAGGGATTCTGAGATTTTCATGTAGTGTGCACGCTGCTTTAAGCGGAGCAGAACAGAGCATTTTTTTCAGAAGCCTTTTCTAAGGTGACTTTAGAAATGATTATAGGTCTTTTCAGTATTGCCAGCTGTACCATTAAGTGTACCTTTATTCTATTAAAGGTGCATGAATTTGTATATTTATGAATGTGGACAATTCAAAACATCATTGAAGGTTTTAATGTTCATCCCAGTTGCTGTATATTTCCAGACTGCTCCTCTTGTTCCGACATACAGTCAGGTCCATAAATATTGGGACATCGACACACAGTTCTAACATTTTTGGCTCTATACACCACCACAATGGATTTCAAATGAAATGGATGCCAATGGAACTGGTTCTCTGGTATTTATTGATGATGTGACTGCTGACAAAAGCAGCAGGATGAATTCTGAAGTGT
>CM074965.1:9857565-9869505 GCA_037577455.1 Pangasius macronema | reverse complement strand
CCCTGGAGGAGCTGCGGTGTCGTCACAGCTTCCTGGAGCGCCGTGGACTGTACCAAACCCCTGACAAGAAGGGCCAGACGCTTATACTCAACCCGCGCCTCAAAGACTTTCTCAGCGTCTCCGAGGAAATGTATCTCACCGATATTGCCAATGCCACACAGGAAGAGTTCGATGTGTTCCAGAAACTTGTGGCAAGAGAGCAGGAGGAAGAGGAGCAAGATGAAGAGTACAGCGATGATGATGATGATAATGATGTTGATGATAATGATAAAAAGGATGATGATGATGATGATGATGATGAGGTCACACAGAGACACATGAGCTCCAAGAAGAAAACAAATCAGAGAGCCAAGATGCCAGAAAGACACTGATCTCAAATGTAGCTTCACATTTCTGTTTCTGTGCACTGTCATACTGATATGGAAATAAATTGTCTCCTTGCATTTTATTGATTGCCTCTTCTAGTCTCGTGTGAATTGTGTGTGTAAGTGCTGGAAAAAGCAGGAAGTTCATGCGCAACATGTGTCATAAAACCTTCCTTGCACAAACAAATCCCCAATGATGCCAAAGCATAATGATACTGCCACCTAGCAGGCAGTGTTCTCTAATCAGGGGAGATTTCTCCTCTTGCCTGAAGGATGTTAGTTTTCTGAGATGTGCTTTGAAGCAAAGTGTTGCTGTGACAGGAAATTAGGCTAAAAACCCTGTGTGTGTAGCCATGGAGTGCCTGAAGAGCTGTGAGGTCGCCTGCGCGTTCACGCACCGCTTACAGCGCTGACGCACTGCTCAGGCGCGCGCCAGAGTGCGTGTGTGTAGTATGTGTGAGGTGTGTGTGTGCGTGTGTGTGTGTGTATCGATTCACACTTTGATGTGAGTGAACAGACGGAATGGATGTGTGAGACAAAGGTAAGCGAGTGATCATCATTTCTGTGGAATTGATCTGTGCGTGTGCGTGTGTGTGCGCGTGCCTGGCTGAAAGTGAATTAAATCGATAGAACAGACGAGTCTTGAACTTAATGGTGCTTTCAGAGGACATCCTTATGACTGTGTACACAGCAGCATGTGCTCTCCTAGAATCGCAGTATACCATACACGAGTACTACCGAGGTGCTCCATAAGGCAAACACAGAACAGCACAGAGCTACAGGGACTACAGAAAGTGCTCTTTCTAAATCCTAATAAATTAAATAAAGAAATTACAGCTGAGAAATTACATCCAACAGGGGGGAAAAAATGCTTCTTAATTTGTTAGATGTATATGTTGTGAACAGTATCATCAAGACTTGTGCATACTGAAATGCTTATGATGAAGCTCAGGTAAAGTTCTTACATGGAGAATACACTCGTGTGTTTAAAAAGAAAATGGGCCAAGCCCAAAATGGCATTTATTAAGTTTTTAATGGTCTTAACAACAAATCACTGGTCAGGAAATGAGCAAGAATTAAACATAGATCGTTCTAAAGAAAGTTAGTATGGGAAAAGTTAGTACTTTAAATGTTGAAGTCTTGTGGCTTGAATTAATCGTTATTATGCTTTTACCCTTGCATACAAGAAGACTGTATAAGTGAATTTCACTGTTTCTAGCTTTTCCGTAAACAAACAGCAAAAGGAAATGAGCAAATGGTGGCACAGCGGCTCTCAGGAGTGCATCTGCTTCATTCATGACCAATGGTTTGTTTTTAAGACTATTAAAAGCTTATTATTTTTGTCATTTTGGGCTTGGCCCACTTTTTAATTTTTTTTAAAAAAATTTCCGCCCAGGAGTGTGCGTGCTTATTAAGGCACAGAATACACAACACACGTACTCAATTACACACATACACACACACTAGAGCTTAAACAAATATGACCAAAATAGAATAAAATAAGTACATAAAAAATGCCATAAACAAAATACAATATACAGTATAACTAAGTGAGGGCAAATAGAGAGGAAAAAATGAGTAAACAAGATAAGACAAAGTACTGTAATTTGACACAAATGCTTGTTTTATAATGCTAACAAATGCCTTTCATATTACTCTAAAATGACTTTACCACTTTCCTTGTTCCCCACCCCAAGATTTTTCTAATACTTAGGCTACAGTAAGAAGGCAGTTTGTTACAACCTTCCAAACCAGCAGACGTGAGCATCAAGCTGAACTTTACACACGTTTACACCTTCACATCCGTGTTTGCTGTAATATGGAACAAGTCTTTTCAGAAGCGTATATTCTGGGGGAGAGGAAAGAGGGTTAGTCATCTGACCATATTCTCCATTATCAAGGTCAATATACACTAATTGACATATGTACTTGTGATAACACGAATCTCGGAAAGATAAGAACAATATCTCAAACCACTTACATGTACATGTTGATAGCTTGTTATTTAAAGCTGCAACATGCCATTTTTCATTGGGAAAAATTGTAAATTGAGCTGTTGTGTCAGATATACTGTGAGTTTGGAAAAAAGGAAAGTCTTAGTGTCATTAACAGCGTTGATGATAAAGTCGGTGTTATGCCAGACATTACAAGGAAGATGTTAACATGAANATGAAAAGCTGATGCTCTGGCATAGCAGAAGTGTGGAGAGCAGGTCTGATGCACAATACACTGGTGTAAATCATATTAGAAAACAAAGGACAGCTACTGTTAATCTTTAAGCCAACAATCTCCAGTGAAAATAAACCTGCCATAGTAGGCAAGAGTCTATTGTTAATGCTTTTGGGAATCTCTCATGGATTGTGATTTATCCATGTTGTTGCAAATCAAATACATGGACCAGTGATCCATTATGGTGATCCCTAACAGGAGCAAACAAAAGAAGAACAACAACTTTAGGAGGACAGACAACTGAGCTACACAGTTTTAAGACTTTAACATATAGGGCATCTATTCAACACTGTATTTACATATTCAGTTGACGCTTTTATGCAAAGAGACTTCCAGTTGCAACAGGATATAACTGAGCAGTTGAGGGTTAAGGGCCAGCAGTAGCAGCTTGGTTTGGCTTGAGCTCTTCTGATAAGAAGCCCAGTTGCCCAGTGGCACCTGAGCCACCACTGCCTTATTTATTCACATGCTTTCTTTACCTTAGCTCTTTGTATTTGGAATAAAACAGTGACAGTCTACTGGCTTAGTCTGTAATTTATTCTGGAACTTTTTGTTAACTTTTGTTTATGGATTTTTAATGAATATGACATTGAACTTCACAGAAACTTCATGAGTGGCAAAAGACGGTCTTGCTCTTTTTAAGGAGCTAACAGCAAAACCTGACTGTTTCAGATCATTGAAAAAATTCTTCTCACATTAAGTTTCTGGTGATTAATGCTTTGAAACTATGAGAGTGTAAGAGGCTAATGTTACTAACAAGTAATAGAAGTGTGACCAAAAATGTAATTTTTTTAAATTAGCCTAGAAACTTTAGACACCAAGCATTTCTTCAGTCCCAGGGCCCTTTAAGCCACAAGAAAATCCATTGATTCGACGTGAAGTGGTGAAGTAATCAAAGTTGGAGTAGTCACTGAAAAAGAAATACCTTCATGCAAATGTTAACTTTCCTGCGTTTTTGTCCTTTAGGTAGAACCTGAACCTGTTCATCCTGAAGGCTCCTATCTGAAAAGAAGACAGTAATACACAAAGATGAATCATTCTTTTCTCTCTGATATGACTCATAAGTGGTTCCTGGTCATGCAGAGTGAAAGAATTAATTTCCTCCTCATCCCTGCTGTTCTCCTCACTACTGCCACTCTGGTGATAAACCCATTACTCCTCTTCTGCATCTTCTACAATCCATCTCTCCGACAGGAAACGCGTTACCTCCTCCTGGCCAATACACTGCTATCGGACAGCCTGTTCCTCATCTTCAACCTCACCAACATTTCCTGTAATGCGCTGGACATGGAACTGCACTACATATTCTGCGATTTCTTAATGGTTCTCACTGTGACTACATACTGCTCCTCTGTGTTAACTGTCACACTGATGGTCATTGACACGTTTATGGCCGTGCGTTGGCCACTGCGCTACAATGAAATCCTGCCTCTGTCACGAGTAAAGAAGATAGTCGTGTTGGTGTGGGCCATAGCCGCGTCATATCCACTCTCACTGCAGGTGGTGATGGTGGTCAAAAAACAGGGCAACCCAGAGAACCTGAAGGTGTGTCTGGTGCTGCTCACTCTAGTGTCCCTGGAAAAAGACATTCAAGTCAGCCTGCACATCTACTTCAGCGTGTGGGTGATTTTCTGCACTGTGCTGATCCTCTTCTGCTACATCCGTCTCTACATGGTCACAAGGAGCTCTGGGATATGGCGCAGTCGCCACTCACGAGCCCGGCTGACTCTGCTAGCACAAATTGTTTTGTTGCTAATATACTTCACACCCGGTTTGGTGTTTACAGTGGAGCTTATGCTGTTTGAGTTGTTATTTAAGAATCTGCGCCTGGCTGTGTGGATCAATACAGTGAATCTGGCTGTGCTGATGGTTGTGCCATGTGCTTGCACCCCCTACCTTTATGGCTTGCGTTACCGGGAGGTCTATGAGACGGTTCAGCTGGTGCTGTGGAAAAGATGGCTCAGCCAGAACAGAAACACTCCACCAACACCAACAGGCCCTGAAAGAGAATAATTACACAAAAAAACAACATGGCCAAACATGAATGGCAGGAATGAATCTAGCAGGGTGCAAAACAATACAGCGGGATTCTTGCCTTGATCATTTTTACTGTTATATAAAGAAATCTAGTCAAAAATGATCACGTGGCATTGAATGAAAAATTTGAAAGCCAGTTAGTGTTATCTATGATTGCTCATGATGCGTAACAGACTGTTTGCCTGAAAGCTTTACACCTTTCATTACCATGCGTGAGGAAAGTGACTCTTTTTTATCATCATGTTATTATGTTAATCTCCCTGTTGTTAAGAACCGCTGCTTTAAATATAAAGACTGTCCTGTGCTCATCCCAGGTCTCTTATTCAAAAGATACTCATACTGAACATCCTTTCAGCACACTTTGTCCCGTTTCACTTTTTAATATACAGTTGTTAAAGAGTAATGATTTATAAACGCACCATCAGGTGTCACCCAGGAGGGGTTCCCTTTTGAGTCTGCTTCCTCTCAAGGGTTCTTCCTCATGTTGTCTCAGGGAGTTTTTCCTTGCCCCATTGCAGCTGACTTGCTTATTAGGGATCTATATCTATATCTGGATTTCTGTGATGTTAATTCGTAACAATCTTTATGTCATGTCAATGATGGAAACAGGTATGGCCGCCACAGATTATAGCACCCTACAGCCACAGAAACTGTCATGTTCACGTTCACCAGCTTACTAATCAGATAAACCTGAACTCATTCACTAATCACAGCATGCAAGGACTACCCGCCATGTAAGGACTCTCACACCAACCAGTCACTGCGAAGTATACGCTCTGTGTTCTCATACCAGTCGTTACCAAGCCTTGTATTCAGTCATAGTCTCTTCTGGTTTTGATCACGTTTCTGGTTTTCACGTTTTTGCTCATTGTCTAGCTTTGTTTATGCTGATCGTACATCGCCTGTCCTTTGCCTGTTTTCTGACCTTGTTTTTGTCATACGTTTTGGATCTGCCTGCAAGCTTGATAAATAAAGCCTTTGTTTCCCTGTACCTGCATCTGTATCTGCTGCCTGACACTCTATCTGTAAAAAGTGCTATACAAATAAAAACTGAATATAACAGTATACGATTTTTTTCATAAACTGGTCACATTTGGCTCTTATGGAGCCACGGGAAAATGTCTTTAACAGGTTAATTTTATGTAGTTCAAGCACAAAAATTCTTCTCTGCGTATATCAACAGGACGACTACACAACTACAAAGATTCTAATGTTACCTGTTTTGACTAGCTGCTATCTGATATGCTATTCGTTGTCTTACTTTCACTTTTATTTGCATTTATTTGCTTATGTACTAGGTTTTACTTTTTCAATTAAATAATATATTTTTAATGGCTACATAGTCAACATAATTGATGGTTTGTTAAATCAATGTCCAACAAATTGTGTTTTAAAAACATTTCCTACTTGTACTCAATTACTTTTTTAATAAAGAACTGTCGACATGCTTTAATTTATTTACAGGAGTAGATTAAGTTATACAACAGACTTAGTTATGGCTAAGCTATCTGTTTTTATACCCCTGTGTAGTGGGAGAGCTCACTCGGCTCTGTTTATCTGCAAAGTGGTGTTTACCCTCATCTCCACCTCCATGGAAACATGACCAAAACCGTTCAATATCACCTGGCTCACACGCTTGCTTGTCTTTCTGCAGTCAGGAGAAGCGTGAACTGCCAGTGCTGAACACTTGCTTACTCAGAGTTAAGTAGTAATGGAGGCTCTTCTGCAGGGGAGAACAGAGAGGCTCTTCGTGGCTGCGGAGGATTTCATACTGTCTCTTTTGTGTGCATTTGGTGATTGGTACAACAGCTCGGGGCAGGCGGAGCGTCTCGGACAACAGTTTGCCCTGACTAACACCTCTGGTACTGCAATGGAGTTGTTTGTTCAGGAGTGGCAGGTTTTTCTCCCTCCTCGGCATATGAGAGTATTCCAGATCTGCCCCATCCTAGGATTTCTGGCTGTCTTTTTAACCACGCCAGTCGTCCTGGCCCGGATCCTGTCCCAAGCTCACTTGCGGCAGCAGGTCCGCTACCTCCTCCTGGCCAATGCCTTGCTTAGTGACCTACTCTTTGTGGCTTTCTACATGCTGACCACCTGTTTGAATGCAGCCACTGTGCTGATGTCAGACTTGGCCTGTGCTGCCATGCTCTTCCTGTTGGCCACCTTTTACAGTTGTGGGATCTTCAGCGCCACTGCCATAGTGCTGGACACCTCCTTGGCTATATTAACACCATTACGTTATGCTATGCTGTGGCCGGTCTCCAGAACCTATGCAGCTGTCTCCACTATCTGGGCTGTTTCTGTCTTCTTTCCCGCTGCATCTGTGGGTCTCTTCCTGTGGTACCATACGATGGGCCCCTGTGCCCAACACATCTGCTCTCTGCCTCTGGTGCTAGTGCTAACTGTTAGCCACTCGAAGCCCCTCCAGGTGTGCATGTTGCTAACTGTCACGGCCTTACTAATCACTCTGCTGCTGGTGGTCTCTGGTTATGTGGTACTGTACTGTTATACCAGCAAGTCCGGAGTGCGGAGAGGAGAGCGGTCATCCCGGGCTAAAGGAACGTTTCTTGTGCACTATCTCCACCTGTTCCTGTCTGTGTGTCCCATGCTGCTACTGGTCATCGAGTTGCTGCTGTACAGCTATAGCAGTGAGCTACATCCCAGTGCACTCCTCTGGGTCTCGCTGGTGCTGTGCAACATCCTGCTGGTTTTGCCCAAAGCCTTGGCACCCTACCTGTACGGACTCAGGTACAGGGACCTGCGTGAGGCTCTGCTGGATTTCTTTCGTCTGAATAGACCTAGGGCCATCACACCTGTGATGTGATTCCTAAAAAATACATTTCTATCATTTTTATGAAGATTGTGTAAAGGGGTTCAATAGATCATTTAAGCTTCCTTAGACTTACCCTGCTAATGATTTCAACTGATGGCCTAATTCTGATAAAAGCCTAAAGCAGGTAATCATGGGCTAAACATTCATGTGACTACCAATTACTCACCCATAGATGCAGTTTCAATAGACTTAGGGACTGTGATTTTTTTTTTTTAATTGGATACATGATAATGGAGTGGAGCAGATCCTCCACACTGGCTTTGGAAGCTTTTGGTTTCACTCTGCCTGTTTTTATCATGCCCTCCTTTATCTATATGTGCCAATCTACTACAATTCTTTCTAAGTCTTAAATAAGTGTATGTGTCCTGTGTTTTGTCTTATTCTAAATTAAGAGTATATCCACAACACTGAATAAAACAAGATTCAAGATTTGAGGTTTATTTGTCACATGTGCATTCATTGCAGGCACAAATACAATGAAATGAAATGAAGTAACTCCAAAAACTAGAAGAACATCAAACAGGATAACTATGAGCTCTTGTTAGTTAGCATGATTGTGTTCACATAGGCTATAAATAAACTAATGTATATTCTTCAGTTACGTACAACATTCTTTTGATGATATCTTGGCACTATAATAGCTTTCACGTGTCTAATTGCTGCCATTGTTGCTTCTCTTGAATAGTTTGTCACTCTTCTTGTGAACTAGCTGTGCGCTTGGAAAATGGGTTGTACATCTTCTGGATGTTTTTTATTTATTTCTTTGTGCATACTGTGAGCATTCATGTTGTCCACATGTTGTGTACTAGATACTGCTTTTGAATAGGGTATGAATAATATGCATGCTTCACTATACTATAGTAACTATAGTACTATACAGTACTAGAGACCGGTGACAGTTTAAAGGAAAACTGGTGTCTGTGTTGTGCTGTAGTGGTCATTTTACTCTCATGGTCTACTTGTCCCCTTAGAATGAAGAGTCATTGTGAATTAATACTAAGTTATTCTGACCGCTCTCCTTTATCCCATGAAGAAACAGTTCTAGTTTGAATGGAGTGGTCTCTTCCACCATGACAGTGTGGTCTTCACACTCACCACATCTCAAGCCAGTTGTTCACCTACAGGAGGTTTCAGACCCACTTTAGATTTTCTGGCAGCTTGTGGTGGCCCAATATCTTTCATTTGTCACTTGTCTGTATGTTCCTAGAGAAGAGAAAACGTGGACTGGCTGGAGGACTGCATGGACTGGTGTATGAAAAATGTTTTCTGTATCGGATCAGCAATTACGAGCTAAATTTATTATTCAGGGATATGTTTATGAATATGCAGTGTTTCTGAAGAGTGCAGCGGCGTTGGGTTTTTTTATGGCTTTTTCCACATGATTTTGTCATTTTACTCATATGATTCTGGACAAAATTAACTGTTGTTATTGAACTGATATTTTTTCCTTGCCACTGTCAGCTCTGGCTTAATCATTAGGGACCTAAATCTGGATTTCTTTAAACCTTCTTAGTGACAGTGTCTACTATTAGATTGAAAATGAAATAAAAATAGCATAGAACTAAATACAGATTAGCACCACAATAGCTGAATTTCTTAAAGAGAGATATCATAAGCATCTAAAAGCTGATTCTATAAATGAATTACATCTATATAACACTTGGTAGATCTAGGTTTATGGAACATTGGTTCTATTTTTTGGTTTTCACTTCATGCATGTGCAAATATGCTTCCTGAATTTAAATTAAATGGCCTGCACCCACTGGTATCTATTTCATATTTCTGTATTTCCTCTATTTCATATCAGCATAACACAGATAAATCAGTATATTTAAAAAAAACAACAACAGAGGGCGATAGAGGCTTGCGTTACACGATGCTGACAGATAAACTAATTACGGAAGTGAGGTTAATTTCAGTGGTAACATTTAACTTTCCACTATGTGGGAAGATTAATCTGTCACGGTCAACAGTTGCTGAGAGTTATAACCCTCGCTGTCCCACTAACTAGCTGTAAACCTTCCTATTCCGTCAGAAGCATGTGAACGTAAAATGTGAAATGATAAAAATCTAGTTTTCCAAAGTACTGCACGCAACTGCATCCAAGCTTGTGACCATGCAATGATATAAAAAACTAGTGTAAGAGAACCAGAACCTGTTGGATAAGCTGGAGAAGGCTTAAACGTCCTGCAAATGTGTGCTGTGTTGCCTATCAAATATCCCTGTAATCTGCTAATTCCTCTGACATTAAACTGGAATATGGCAGGTTTTCCTGCTGTTTTCCTGTCATGTTTAATCAGTATCGAAATCCTGTGCCCTTTCATTCTGTGCCTTTTCACTGAAAAATATAAACCACCTTCTGAAACTTCAGATAAGACATGCAGTGGCTTTAGCGATGAGATTATGAGAGTTCTGTGCATTGTCAACTGCAGGCCTGGCCACCGGAGACATTTCCACAAGCATTTGCTAAGCAGTAATTCAGCCATTATTCAAGTTATAATGGTTATAATAGTTTTTTTAATAGTTCAGCCAAAAATTTCATTTATACACATTTTCTCTAACCCCATCAATAAAACAGACATAACTTGGCCAGTCTATGAATACAATTTGTACATATGCTGTTTCATAAAACAGCAGAATAAGTCAAATATAAAGATTAAATTGGAAATAATATTTTCTCCAAATCCACCTTCAGTTTTTGGAAATCATAAAGTGGCACCTTCTCTATAGGTCTGCATGTAGTTTGACACGTAATGATTTAGGCATGTAATTTACCTTAACCTTATACCTCTAATATAAAAGTACACGAAATAAGCAAATATGTTCAGCTGATGACTACGTTTGGTTCGGCTGATGGCTACATCCGGTAGCGTTTCTTTAACTTAAGGGGAATTTGAAATTCCTCTCACAGGCTTGTCAGGATGCCTTTCATATATAGCTGGGATTAAAAGGTGGCAGCAGAGAACCACCAGCGTTTTTCTGTTTTTTTTCTGTTCACTACCAAGTGATACTGACTGCTTGAAAAACTGTTCAGGCAAATTATTAAGCAAAATGAAACATTACTGTAACTGTTCCCAGTGTTTTTGATAACATGTGATTACTAATCTGGGTCAGTATCAGGATTACTAAGGTTTTACTAATCAACAGCCGACTGTATGATGTCATAAATTTCATCCATTCATTGACTCTCCTGCCAATATAAACAGTAATCAGTATACATTAGTGTTACTGTTCTCCACATTGACCCCTAGTGATCTGGGTTTTTTAAGCAGCTGAGGCACTATTTAAGCTCCATCAACTACTATCACTCGTATCGAAACGTGTTTAATCTAATGCTCAATAATTAAACATTAATAATTGAGTTACGATATAAATGTTTTTCAGACTATAACCACACAGTGGTTTAGGTTACATGAGTGGAAAGTTCAGGAAGAAGAAGCTCTAATGGCTCTAATTAATAATTATGACATTAAAGTTGCCTAATGTGTCATTTTCAGTAGGATTATAGTTTTGAAATTCATTTCCGTTGTGATCATGAGAGGGGCTTGTTTTCTTTATTATTTACTTATTTATTTACACAGAATGTTTAAGAACCAGTGTGCTAAGCTATTTCACTTTAATCTTCTACAGTTATCAGATTGCCTACAATGTAACTTGCATACAAGCAAAAGCGCGTAAAAGACGTTGTATGTTTTTTATTATTAATTCCATGTACAAGAACAATACAATGAAAAATATTCATTCAAATGTAAGAGATAACAAAACAAAGAGATAGTAATAGGTACCAGGGTACAATACAATAAAATAACAACAAAGAGGAAAATGAATAAAAACAGGAAAATAAAACAAAAGAGAAAGGGCTGCTACTTATGCAATCAATATCATATTTGCTTACAGTGTACAGCTTTAATCACCTTTTTACCTTTACATATGTATGAAGCATTACAATGATGCTTGAAATCATTTTTAAAGTGAAAATAATTTGGTTTGGAGTCAGAAAATTTCATTCTAGGAATGTGAAACTTACCCATTCAGATTAACCGTTGGATAAGATATGCTTTTTCTTTCTCAGTTCCACGGATATTGAAGTGTATCAATATGTCAAATCCACTCAGCTGTAAAGCAGTGTTCGATTTCTTGTTAATTAAACGTTCCACTTCGATCCTGAATATTTTTGTATGTATGCAATGGAAAAATAAGTGAAAAATGGTTCCCTTGTCACCTTCACAGAAGTTGCAAGAGTACTCAGTATTTAGTTTTTACTGGATATATTCTATGCATTTGATTCTATTTTAAAAGAAACTTCATTTATTTTGTTATTGATGTAAAAATGTTTCCACTGTTTGCCAAGCTTTACGCCAATCCAAGTCTCCAGACAAAGAAACCAAACAAACAAACATATGAAGTGAAGTGACTTTGTGGCCAAGTGTGGTGACCCATACTCAGAATTTGTGCTCTGCATTTAACCCATCCAAG
>CM074965.1:9836426-9857465 GCA_037577455.1 Pangasius macronema | reverse complement strand
ACTCCCCCACCTACAATCCCTGCCGGACCCGAGACTCAAACCCACCACCTTCAGGTTCACCTTCAGGTTACAAGCCCGACTCTCAGACCATTAGGCCACGACTATATCAAACAAGCTGGATGATGTACAGTGTTATTTAGTAGATTTCTAATGGAGTTATTTGAGACTCTGTTTTGCAAAATATTTGCTGTGCTGAATAATCAATAGAAACCCTCATAGAATTTGTAATGGTTTTAATGGTTATAATGGGAATTGTATGGGGGTCTCTACTGGTAGTTTGTTGCCTTCTGTTGGTGGCATGTTATGTGTAATGGGTACCATTAAGGACAGTATTGGTAATGGTTTTAATAGTTAGCTGATGGTTTGTAATGGTATTTGTAGTGGAAACCATTAGAATCTCTCTGATGGTTTCTACTGTAGTTGCTTTTGTTTTGTTTTGTTTTTTGTTTTTCCAGCAGGATGTATTACCATTAAATATTTTACTGCTGATGTCAATAAGGACTTTGTATGCACCGAGTCAGAAATCTGGTCCATGCGCTCTGATTTGCTGCTGCAGCAGTATGTGCCTGAAAAGTAAGCGCACGCGCGGTGACTTTGTTTTCAGTGTTTGGTGGATGTTGGCTCTTCATCATGACCCCGACGAGTCACAGTGACTTCCGGTTCGGTCCAGCCGTCTTTCCAGCACGAGCTGCTCGGCGAGACAGCCCCCTCCGACTGTCCCTGTTTTGTTTGCAAACAAAGTCAGTCACGTTGGCAGCCTTGTCGAAAAGAATTGTGGGTAATGTTGTTCTCGCGCTGCATTCAGCTCGCCCAGCTGCCGCTCTTTAAAACTACATTTCCCAGTGCCGCGGCTTCCAACAGCTGACCGTTGAGCGTGTTTTTTTCACATAATTGTTTATAAAAACTCCGTGCGTTGTTGACCTTAACAGACTCCTTTGTATCAGCGCCGGGGGAAGATATGACGCGGGAAGTTTGGGGAAGAAATATATTTTGTACTATTCTGCCAAATTAACCGAACTAGCTTATTCTTGCTAACTCAGTTATGCTTCTCCTCTCCTCTGACATGGACACGCCGTCTTTGTTTCTTTTGTTCGTATAATTGGTAACTTGGGAAGTTTGTCTCTTTTGTTTAAGGTAAGTTCAGCACCTCAGTTAGTTTTCAGTTTAAATCTGTCTCTCTGATGTATTTAAATATAATATTTATATGTTTATGTTTTTTTTTTAATATCACGAGCGTAATATCTCTTTGTTGTGTTCCGTTCAAGAGCGCCAGCGTTTCTCAACAGGTGACTGCAGCGTGTTACACACTGCATAACCGCTTCAAGCAGCAGCGTAATAATAACTCCGTCTTACTGTAAACATTCATTTCAGATTAGTCTAATGACATTGACCTACTGAGCAGTCTAATGAAATTACATTCAGTTATCTTCATTTTATATTTCTATATGAAACTTATTTGACTGCACCTATTGTTACCTGTAGGCCTACACGCTGCTAACTTGTGCAGCGTTCAGAGAGCATTAAAAGTTGGTGGCATTTGATTTTCAGTGCAAGGAGAAGTACTACACACAATAGGATCTGTTCTCATGCGTTGGTACCTACCTTCCTCTTTCACTGCAATATAATTAGCTGGTCTTTTGTGTTGATCTGCGTTTCTTGGTCACTGGTAGAGTACAACGTCCTTGAAAAGTGAACTGTATATATAGAGTTAATATATAGAGTAAATCAGGGTATTCAAGAAATGATATCAATCTCAATATTAGGATTGTTAAGTTTTTACTAATTGACAGCTTGCTGATTAATGAAGGAGTGGAGATAAGTCATTTCTCCTAACTTAGTTTAGTTTGATGACAAATAAATGTTCATCTATTCATCGACTCCACCACTGTTTTATTAGTGGCTATTTCACCACTGTTTTCCAGCATGTTTAGAGTAATAAACAATGAGCATTCAGGTATGATACGGTTTAATACATGTGTTATAATCACATTATTAACACTATAACACCATGTTTCTTGTTGTAGTTATCTGTACATTCGCACCAGCGCAGTCGTCTTTAAAGTTTGCTGTCTGTTGGGTTTTTTTAGGTCATTTTTAAGGGCTGATTTCTGCTGTGTGTATATGTATCTGACTTTCTGTCAAGATTAGTAAAGATTACTCAACACTTCACGTTCCAAAATCCAAAACAACCCAAGCAGAATGTTTTCAAAAAAAAAAAGAAAAAAAAAAAAGTTGTGCAATTTGCTCACTTGCTGTCCCCCTCTGAATGATGTATTGTGCAATCTTTGCACGTGTGTTACTTCGCTACTGTGCTGAACTGAGGTAGAGGTGGTGTTGGGTTTTTTTTTTTGGCAGTGATGCAACAACCTGAGTGTAATGTATAGTTGCTCAAGCACAGGAGGTTAGAGCACTGAGTTCAAATATTATTACAGTCATTATTACAGTGATATGAGCTTAGAATCCAGTGTTTTGATCACAAATACAGATAGCATTATCTATTTCTAAGATTATTTGCATCTACGTTAGTGTTTCAGTGTTTCCCAACGTTCGCACTGCTCTAACACTGGTGCATGTGTCAGGTGGGTGCATAAACTTTTGTGAGTCAGGTATGTTCGAGCTCTGTGAAGGACTGCTTGATGGGAAGCAGTAATGTAAGGACATTCCTTCAGTGCCTTGGATTGGATGTCAGAAGTCGTATGAAGTGTAGATTTGCATTTTATGTGCATTTAAGATTAAAAACAAAACTTAATGAATGTTTTAGTTTAATAAATCTGTTCTGTGTTTGAGGTTTAGAGGTCTTTAATTCTGTAATTCTCAATTCTTAGATGAAATGTAATTATTATTTTTATTGTTTTTCATCATCTCAAACATTGGTATCAGAATTTAAATAGCATATTGATTAATATTGCTAGGATATTGATATACTTTATCACTACACAGGTGTTTTCAGTGATTGATCTGTAGTAACCTCAGACAGCAGTCATGGTGTTGATTCTGGGACGACGTGTAAACCGCGAGGATCCGGCAGTCGTACGCGACTTGCCTGCTGTCAAGCGCAAAGTCTTTGAGATGGACTCCAAGAATGTAGACGACACCATGGACTTCTCTTCAGGCTCATCGCATGCTGAGAGCGTGCTGCACATCTTTGACGAGTTTCGCACAAATCGGCTGTTCACGGATGTTGTGATCGGTGTGCAGGGGCGTGAGTTTCCATGCCACCGCGCCATGCTGTCTGCCTGCAGCGGCTACTTCAAGGCCATGTTCTGCAATGACCACCGCGAGAGCCGGCAGACACTGGTGGAGATCAGTGGCGTCCAGGCCGATGCCATGGAAGTCTTGCTGCAGTATGTCTACACGGGCCGTGCCACAATTACCACGCAAAATGTGCAGTATCTTTTTGAGACATCCAGCCTCTTCCAGATTGGGGCCCTGAGGGACGCCTGTGCCAAATTCCTGGAGGACCAGCTGGATCCGTGTAACTGCCTTGGCATGCAGCGCTTCGCCGAGGTGCATTCACTCAAGCAGCTGGCTGGACGCTGCCGAGGTTATGCGCTGCAGTATTTTCCAGAGGTGGCCCAGCATGAGGAGTTCCTGGACTTGCGCAGGGAGGAGCTGGAGGAGTATATAGCGAGCGAGGAGCTGTGCGTGAGCAGGGAAGAGGTGGTGTTCGAGGCCGTCATGAGGTGGGTCTACCACAGCGTGGAGTACCGTCGGCCAATGCTGAAGGAGCTGCTCCAGCATGTCCGGCTGCCACTACTGCACCCCAACTACTTTGTACAGACGGTGAGTAGAATAAATTATTATTAATATGTTGTGTACAGTAATATTCCTATTCCAGTATATCATGCCTGTAGTGTCTAGCATCCCTATTATCATGTTATAATGTTCCTGGCACATTCTCATCTCCCCATTTCAGTATATAATGATCTTTTTAGAGTATACCATGATTTGACTCGCAAAGGGAACCCGTCTTCTGCTCAACCTGTATACAGTTGTAATAGAAGGAAACAATACTGAGTGTATTGAAAGGATATTCAGTATAAGATTATTGTTAATAAGAGTCCTGGGATGAGCACAGGACAGCCTTGATGATTACAGCAGCAGTTCTTGGGTGCAAATCTACAGTATCCAAGTCAGAATATTTACTGAAGCCAGGTTGAGTCTTAGGCATAAACTTTTGGAAAGTGCAAATCTTTTTACAGTTACAGTGTGTAATGCCCTGTGGCGTTGTAATTTCCCTGGTATGACATCTGATGTGGAATGCCTGTTGTAAACATCATGTCCTATCTGCAGTGTGAAAGGTCCATCTTACAGCCTCTCATCACTCTTTTATTATGTCTAACGTTCCTTTTATAATTCTCTGGTACATGTATATGACAGCCTATGTCCATTTGTAACGCTTTGTATTCATACTGTCCATTATACAGAATCTAAAGTCTCTCTAACATGTCTAATGTCCCATAATGTCCATCTGATGCCTGCTCGTACACTATGATGTCCCTTATATGATGTACAAGGAACCCGATTTTGATTCCCGCATTACAGTATTTAATGTCACTGTTGTAACTACTTGTTAGACTTTCTAATGTCACTTTTAAATGCATAGTACGGATGATGTGCTGTCTGATGTTCCTGTTACAATGTGCAATGTCTCCGTGGAAGGTGGAGGGAGATCAGCTGATCCAGAACGCTCCGGAGTGTTACCAGCTGCTGCACGAGGCCCGACGCTACCACGTGCTCGGCAATGAGATGATGTCGCCTCGGACCAGGCCACGCAGGTACGGCATGGATACTTAAACACTGAAGACGATGTAAACGTGTTTTACTCTTGATTGTGTTATTGTACTACAATGGAAGACCATTGGCTAAAAACAGCCGTTGCAACCCCAACATGAAACATTATGAATCATCATGATGAGGTAGATAAAGTGCAGCAGATAGTCAGATCGTATCAGTGAGTATTGTTTCCTGAAGTACAGGCATTCAGTTACGAAACTGTCAAAATAAAATTTTGCTGACGGCGGTTACGTTTGTGTGTGTGTGTGTGTGTGTGTGTGTGTGTGTGTGAGAGAGCAGAGAGCTGTCTCTCTTCTCATTTGTTTACTTTCTGACTTGACCTTCTCCCCACTACCTTGGGCCGTGTCAGTGCCAAGTCGTTTGCAGCTCTGTTCTCTAGATAGCTTTAGTTGTTTACGTCCATGCAGCTTGTCATGAACTGGTGTGTTCAACTGTCCAAAGCCCCTCACACACACACACACACACACACACACACACACACACACATTCTTTCCACTGAATCAAACCCAGACTATGCACGATCAGATTTAATCATGTTACTCAGGTTATACTGTTGTTCATCTCCAATCATAAGCCCCATAAGGAACCATTTGTAGTGATTCGAGAACAAATTGGAGAACAACTAGTTCCCTAAAGCCCAACAAACGGTAACAGTGGGTTGGAGCGCTGTACCTGTGTGTGTGTGTGTGTGTGTGTGTGTGTGTGTGTGTGTGTGTGTTGCTGTGACCTCTCTTGAAGTTTCTCCCCCATTCACACTGGTTCATTTGACTTCCTAGTGGCTTGCTAATGGAATAAGTGCTTAGTTTATTTTTCCTCATTTTTTGTACAGCCTTTTGCTGCATTTTCTTTGTCTTAAATTTATGTGGAAGATTAGCTGCTGCTCAGGTGACAGCTAATGGGGATTCTCCTAACTAAACAAATATCTTCTGTGACTCAGAACATTTTCCATTAGTCTTAATGAGACACTTGGCTCACACATTTACAATCTGACAGTCTCTCTCTGTCTCTAATTTAGGTCGACAGGTTTTTCGGAGGTCATCGTGGTGGTTGGAGGCTGTGAGAGGGCAGGAGGCTTTAACCTGCCCTACACAGATTGTTATGACCCTGTTACGGGTGAGTGGAAGTCGCTGGCCAAGCACCCCGAGTTCACCAAGTCGGAGTATGGAGTGTGCTCCCTGCGCAACGACATCCTCGTCTCAGGTGAGCTTGTTGTCTGAAGCACTTTCAGTGGCTGTGTTTCCATTGCACAGCCTCACAGCTCCAGGGTCCGCGGGTTCAACCCTGAGTCCAGGGTACTGTCCCTCTGTTCCATCCAGGGTGTATTCACACACCTAGTGTTCCCAGGATAGACTTCAGATCTGCATCTAGATCCATAGACCAAGATAAAGCTTAGTTATGGCCTTTTTATTATATATTTATACATATTATTTTATGTATTTCAGGCAGGCAGAGTTACTCCATATTTAACAGTGTATTTTTTTTTTCCTTTTTTATGTCTCTGTTAATTCTGATTAGACACAAATGCATAAAAGCAGGTGGACAGAAATCCATCTAATACGAGTTCTGCACTAAGGGTCAGATATTCTCTGTTCATTCACTGGAACAAAGATCTTTTGGGCCCTGGACTATAAGGGTTGCGTTCTCTGCTTTGTGTGTGTTTTTGTATGTATGGAGTACATCTTCTAGATCCTAAAAAGGAAGTCCCATTGCATTGGAGGAGTCAAGGGTCATTCACAAAAACAAGGTAGACTTCTGTTATGGACTGTGTATATACAAAAAGAAGATCTAATGTTGTTGTGTGGCCTGGTCACAGCTTGAACAGTTTTGTTTTAACTTGTAACATTCAAATTAGTTGTTAAATCCTATCAGTCAAATGAATCACTATGCCTTTAGGACTTCTGTGTGGCTCTTCAAAGGTTTCTTCCTTATTCCATAACACTGCCGACTCCGGCTTGCTGATTAGGGATCTAGAGCAAGCTCACATTTCTGCTTTGAATTTGAATGTAATGTTGTTTGTGTGTTCCCTCTTAACTGAAATGAGATGTCAAGAAGGAAGCGCTTCAGATTTTCTTATAGCCGGGAGCTAATGACTAATGGTTACATTTGAAAAGAAAGATTTGACTTTTTGTTCCTTCATTCAGCAGTGTTAGTTTACAAGGATGTCACAAAACAGTGTTGCATTGCACGTTTTCCAGCATAAACATCATATAAGTAAACCTCCGCCATCAAAACACACAGCTCTGCTCGAGAGGTTGGCTCACCACATTTTTTCAGAAGCAGAGGGATCTGCCCTCCGGCAAGCTTGCATCTCTATACCGTGTTGACGCAGAGGATTTTCAGGCACGTGCAGAAACAGTTCGTGGAAAAAAGGAAAGCACATCTGTTTCTGTGAGATCAGGAAAGAGCTGCCTGGGAATATTCCCTCTTGGCAAGACCTGGAGTCTTATTAGTGCAGAGGCAGGCTGGAGTTAACTCTGATTGGCTGTTCATGGGGTCAGTGGAGTTTTTTGTTTTTCAGTTCCAGCCCTCCCTCCATCAGCATTCCAAGTTTCCTCTGTAAAAAGTGCTTGGCTGCACATTTGGGAGAGGACAGAGCGAATGACATCATGCCTGCCATCTGGAGGTCATGATTAAGGGAAAGATAGTATTGTCCAGAATTTGACTACATCGCAAGTTTATTATTAGTGATATTTTAATGGCGCCTCAAGTCAGACACTGAGTAGGAATTCGGTGCTTTCGGTATCAGATCAGATGGAAGATAGATAGAGTACTGGATACATGGTTCAAACTGAAATAAACAAATAAGCTCTGACTCACAGGTTGATGTGTTTGAAAGCCTGACCCGTTTCACCACTAAAAATATGAGGAAACTCAACCGTTTTTCTGATCATTCCTCCTAAAGCATGAGCAGGTTTAGAGTTACGCACGAGGTTTCCTCAGAACACACAGTTTCTACGGGGCTTAGCTAGTTACACCGGCGTAACTAGTTAATTGGATAGGGTATTCAGGAAAACACGTTCCCTGAAATTCACCGAAATAGTAAAGGAATGAGGCTTAAAATTGTTTACAAAAAAGAAATGCACACCAGTGAACTCTGGTTTATGGTGTGCAAGCTGAACTCAGTGTGCTCGTGCCTGCCAAGAATAGTGTTTCTGTGAATTTTGCACATTCTGCTTCTCCCCCTGCATTAGTGAAGCACCTCAGGCACAGAAAGAATGTAAACCAAAGCCCATTTCCTTTATTACATATATACAGTTGAATCCTAAGATCCTAAAAGGTCTCTAACTAAAAAACAATTACATACAAAATACATTACTTATACATTATTTTATTTTATTCTTACATGGCAGCACAGACCCAAACGTGACATTGACCTGAATACCACAGTCCTCTGCACGTTGGGTTTTATTGCTACTACTGCGTTCAGGAAACAAGAGCTTTATCAATGAAAAATAGTGAAGAATGATTTGATCTTGTTTGTGATAATGTAGTTTATGTCAAGTCTGATTCACACTGAGCACAATTCAGAAGCAGATACGCTATCATTTCGATCCACAGCAACTCTGTGACATGCCTCTTACTAGCACAAAGCGTGATCCTATCTGTCCAGACGTGTTTTTATACGTGCAGCTCTGTGATGATTATAACAGTGTTTGCACGTTAATGAGACTCATTACACCAACCATAAAAAATGCACATATGCTATTTAGGTAACTGTCCCACTGTCATTTATTACGTGTGTTTGTAAACTGTGTTGTAATTTCAGCTGTACATCAGAGGGACAGCTCATGTTGGNTATGGAGGTAATAAATGAGGAGATGAAGCTAGTGGGTGCAAGTGTTGAGGATGCAGAAGATAGGGACAGGTGGAGAGAGATGATTCGCTGTGGAGACCCCTGAAGGGAAAAGCCGAAAGAAGAAGAAGAATTTCAGCTGTAATTTCAACAACTTCTGGACGTAAACTTTTTAAGCTTTTTAAGATATTTCTTTTTTCAACAACTTATTTGTAAAAATCATGAGCATTTGAGCTTTTACTGGAATCTCACCAGTACGCAAATTTCGAGACATGTCACATTAAAAGACTGTTGCGTTTTCATTCAAAATTATACAAAAAGTGTTTATTTTCCTCCCAAAAAAATAGACATATCAGTCGACATATGAATGGGGAATGACTGACAGTTCCGCAGGCGTTTTGAGCTCTCTGTTTCTAACTGAAACATTAACTGAGATAAGTAATCTTTCATCTTGTCTCTCTTGAAAGATGCGGCCCTGCCAAAACATTTATGCTGGAAAAAAAGTAATAGGTGTACACCCAACTGTCAAATCTATGACTAAATATAATTTAACAGTAGTGACAATTGGAAAATGATCAGGCCTACCGTGGTAGAAACTGGAGTGCACGTATATACAGGGTTTTACAGTAACCTGAAGGTGCTTGGGGGGGTATGATTGTCATGCCTTTTGTGTGTGAATGGACTTTGGTGTGTGTATCTTTTGACATGGAAGGATGCTGAGTGAGAGGTTGCACGCTTGTGTAACTGTCTCTCCTTGGTGGGCAGAGATGAGTGGAGGTATACCGTGTGTGTATGTGCTCATCTCTCCAGCTGTAAAATTGCAATAAAGCTCAAATTACTGGCATAGATCTGGTCTTCTAACTATTGATTTATTCAATTTCTTCCACAAGATTCACTTGGCTGCGTGGAAAGTGCCTGCTGGTTACTGTAAAACACTTTATATATGCGCACCTTTTACCCAAAACAAGTGGTTTGTGAAAGGGCTATAGAGATGTAGAAATGTTGTGTTTTTTACCCAACCCCAACCCTACATGATACACATTCCTCTTCAGGGTTGGCAGATCTGAATTACTTCGTTAAACGTCTCCACTTTTTTCACAGAAGTACAAGAAGATCAGTTTACTCATGTGTTACATGAAAGCATACCACAGTGAGTGGATTCACAGCAATCACATGAACTGCAGAACACAGATGAGCTCAACGTGCATTAAAAAGGTTTATACCAATAGTGCTGTTAAATTCCTCAATCTGATTGGTCAGATGTTGATTAGTTTTCTATAACAGCAGCTCTGACATTAGTGCTGGCTGTAATTCACATCACAGGTTTATATTAATGCACTTGTGATGTGTTTTCACTTCTGTAGTAATTAATTCACCAAGACTTGTAAGGCAGATGTTCCACACATTCAAAGGCTAATAGATTCAAAACAACAGATTTTATTTAGCAAAGATGTTTAGTATGGTAACGCTTCCTGTTATGAGAGTTTGTTTAACATTTATGCAAGGAGTCTCATGTATCAGGGCTCACAATGGCTAGTTTTCCACCACAGGAGAGTCTTTGATAAATGCTGGGGGGATTTTTTGTTTTGTTTTGTTTGTTTTTTTTTTTGTTTTTTTTTGTCTACATAACTTCAAGAGATAGAGGTGGGAAAAGAATTATATGTAATAAGTAATTACAGGAACTAATTTTAAACTTTAAATGTCTGACATGACTTTCTTAATAAATTTTTAAAAATTGGCAGATTGCTGTTTTATAAGGGGAATAAAATACTTTGGGAGTTGTTGTTATAGGAGAATAATCAACTTTGGAGTGCTAACACTAACCCTGCTTCACATCAGTTCACATCACACCACTCCGACGCTGATGAGTTTCCTACACCAGCATGGCCCATCATGTTTTATTCCATGCATAGTTGCTATTCTTTCAGTTACTTTGCCATGGCTCTTACTGACTGGCATCATATGGTATTGTTTCTTTCGTCTGAAAGATATAGTATACTGTGTATGGTATATGAAATGTCTAGCTATTACCTGTAACGTCTGCAAACCTGCCAGTGGTTTAGGGTCACTGCAGCAGTTGACATGTCCTGTAAAGCCTCTCAGAGCTTCACCTCATTCAGCTTAACATTCAAAACAAAAGAGTCTCTCATCTCGTCATGCTGATGATTGACAGGCTGGTGATTGACACGCTTCCTGTGTGTATTATAGCTGTGTTTTAGGCCAGACAGCAGCTTTGTGGTGACGTGAGTAGCTTCTGTTAGAGAGTGTTTTGTAAAGGCCCTGAGACAGTAACACAGTCTGTGTCTGTGTGATCTTTTGTGTTGATCCTGCTGCCATGTAACAGACACTCGCTCTGTCCTTACTGTCCATTTTCGGGAATTATCTGTGACAGGTGTCCATGATCTGAAAGCCCTGGATATAGTTGTCCAATCAGATTGAAGCGAGTGCATCTGCTCGAGTTACAGATAATAATCTAACTGTGGGAGTCTCACACAGCAAATTGCTGTCAGAAGTTTAAGTCTATAAATGGACGTTTGTGTATATGACTGTGGGTTTTAAGCATTGTTCTTATTTTATACAGTTTTCCACTTCTTCTTTTGACTTCCTTGTTGTGTTTTTTTTTTTTTTTTTTTGGTTTCCAGTTTTCAGGAACTCTGATAGCAGACTTTCTATGCATGTTTGTCCTAATAGGTAGGTTCCTTCCTGGTAAAAGACAAGAGCTATACTCTGTGTGTGCACTCTGTATTTTCTCTCTCTCTGTCTGTCTCTTTCTCTGTGTGTGTGTGTGTGTGTGTGTGTGTGTGTGTGTTTACCTGCATCAACTCTTATTATTAGACTCCTCTTGATAAATGCTAAGGCAGTTTGTTGACAAGACACAGATGCTGGCTGAGAGCCAGGGTACATATGCAGTATGTTTATGAAAGAAAGAAAAAGAGAGGTGTGTGTGTGCATATTTAGAATACAGAAGAGAAAGAGTGTCGTGCAAAATACAATCTTGTATTTTAACTTTTTTTGTTTGTTTGTTTGTTTGTGAACCAGTCACTTTGACTGAGCTAGTGATCAGAGCATGTAGTCAACTAACTCGTGATATAACTATCTCATCAATGAATAAAATATCACTTGAAATGTGCTAATTGATTTTCTTTAGCTTGACAAAAAAAAAACTTAAAACTTAAACACACCTTAAACAGTTTTCTGTTCAACAGAGCAATAGGTAGGTCCTGTACCGCCTTTCTGTGATACTCTATGTGGTGAGCATATGTATAGTGAAAACAAAAAATGTATTCAGTCAGCTGCTTAGCCAACAAAGGAACATGTTAGTTTTCTGTTTGAACTGGTGCTGTTACATAAAGCATAATAGTGTTGTGTGTGTGTGCATCTGTTTACTTTAAAGTTCATTCATCATTTATTATGTGGTCCAGAAGTCAACTAAAACTGCTCAATTATGAGAGCAAAGTGGTGAATGTTAGCTTTAATCTGTGGATATTTACATCCATCTTGGGTGAATCATATAGAAATGTAGCATTTTTGGTCAGTCAAATCAAATCCTGTGAAAATAAAAACTTCCTGTGACCTATAGACATCACCAGATGCAGTGATGCTCTGCCAGGCAGTTCTGCAGTCGTTCCTATGTCTTCTAGCGGAAAACAAAAGAGAACTGAGGTGGAAGAGAAATGCAGAGGGGAAGTGTCAGGGCATGTCTCAGTCACTGGGATTAAAGAATCACCCACTTGGCACAAGAGAGCCGCAGTGGAGGGAAAAGCAGTACTGGGCATGCTCAGTCTCGCATAGCTAATGACTGGAAAGTTCATCCAAATGTTGTTGTAGACAGGCCTAATTTTTATTGGGAGCATTCGAGTCAGTGCTTATCTAATACATAGATGTAAAGATTTCTTAGATGTATAGTAAACATATTCATGTTAGACTTGACTATTTCTTTGGCTTGACAAGATGACAATTTATATCAGCACTGATAAGTTAGCAGTTAGTGTTTTGAACTAAAACTGGAAAAACATCTCTCAGAATTATTAAGGAGAGAATCGATATGTAAATAACACAGAGCTGTTCTAGTTACATGGTTGGATACATGTAATTCATGGCTTTAGGCACATTTTCCCCCAGAGCTACAGTCAAATCCAAACAAATATACTGCAACCGTCACTTAGCAGCCCCGCCATTTACTGAGGAATTTCTTATCACTGACCTCATCGACTGTTGCTTTACAGGTGGACGCATCAACAGTAGTTATGTGTGGATGTACAACTCTCAGCTGAACCTGTGGATCAGGGTGGCATCGCTCAACAAGGGCCGCTGGAGACACAAGATGTCCGTTCTGCTTGGAAAGGTAAGAGAGGAGCTAATAAAGGCTTACAACTGCACAAATACCATTATTCACAATCATTTCCTGGTAGCATTGTTTTGCCTGTTTGGACCACATATTGAGATATGTCTTCCAAACAGGTAAAACATTGAATTTTTAGATGGAAGACCTCCAAGTTCTGGTCAAATAGGTATATATTCGGTAGCCACACTAATACAAGAATAAGAATCTAGCAATATCATATTTGTTCTTGAGCTGGGATATTATGAATTTGTATGATCTCACAGATTTACAGGCTGTTATGAACCCTCCAGTATATTTCATAAGTTGGGTTCTGTGTACTCGCTTGCAATACATCTGCAATTAACATTCAGTTTACTAAGGCTGTAACTCATCATCCAATGCGTCCTGCTTGAAATGCAAATTGCGGCTTAAAAGCCACTATGAGATGGTGGAAATGGTCAGCGAAAGAGCCTACAATAAAGACTAAAGAGGAAACTGACGTATCAAAGTGATAAATATTTTAAAATTCTTATTAAATGAAGACTCCTGTGCGAGAAGAAGTGTGGTGGTGATTAATACGGCCGTTATGCCATTTGATTCCCATTAGGTTTTATACTATTGGGAAAAACCACATTGTGACATTGTGTAGAAAGTGTGGAAATAATTTTTTTCCACTTATATTGTGATCATTTGTGGTTTCTGTAACTTTTAGACAATTGTCAAACATCCTGTTTAATGTGTTGACATACTTTGTTAGTAAAATCAAGTTTGTGTTCATGAATCATGAGCTATAACCAGGCTTGCCAGATCTGTGTGGCAAAAGTAGCCCAAAGCACAAGCAGGAAACAGAGTAAAGTAATTACTTGGCACAAAAAACATTCATAAAGTAAGTTATAGAGATCTGAGAATGGAATCAAGTGGAGGGGAGCCCACTTTGCATGGTTACTAATGCATGATTACAATGTTTGCATTTATATTAAATGTATGCAAAATGTCTAAATTCCCATCTGTGAGAAAAAAAAATTGCTGCTCTACTTCAAAGGAAACCTTTATTTATGTTGGAAGACGATTCATCTGGCAGCACTGACAATATTGTTCTATGCAGCACATCTGCTGCTGTTCGATGTCTGGTTTTGGTAAAATTTTAAAGTTTAGCCAGTCAAATGGAATATGTCATCAGTCACTCTTCCAGCATCCCCTCTCTCCACCATTTGCACAATCCCAGTGTACTCTATATGATCAAAAGCATGTGGTCACCTGACCATCACACCCATATGTACCCAATCCAAAGCCATGGGCGTTAACACAGAGTTGGTCTTCCCTCTGCTGTTATAATAACCTCCACCCTTCTGGGAAGGCTTTCCACTAGATTTTGTATTGTGGTTGTGGGGGTTTGCCCACTCAGCCACAAGAGCGTTAGTGAGGTCAGGAATTAATGTCAAGTAAGGAGGCCTGGTGCACACTCAGCGTTCCAATTCATCCCAAAGGTGTTCAGAGGGGTTGAGGTCAGGGCTTGGACCACTTGAGTTCTTCCACATTAACCTTGGCACTCCATGTGTTTATGGACCTAGCTTTGTGCACAGGTGTGTTGTCGTGATGAGTCCCTTAGTTCCAAGGGAAGGGAAATTGTTATGCCACAAGACATTCTAGACAATTGTGTATTTCCAACTTTGTGGCAACAATTTGGAGACGACCTACATATGGGTGTGTTGTCCACATACAGTACTTTTGACCATATAGTGTATGAAGGAATTAAACACAGTTTTTATATTGCAATGAACATGGTGTACAAACTGCTCATTTAGGCTCATACATGTTTTATACACAACATACATGACATACATATGTACATATGTAAGTAAAGTTTTTTTTTCAGGCAGAATGTGGCCTAATTAATATTAGTAGAAAGCCACTCTAATTAAATATCATTTAACAATTCGTACGCGATGCTTAGGTGTAGAGAGAATGGTCTTACACAATAAGTACCAAATGAGGAAAATGCTCTATTTTTCATAACCAAGATAAAAACAATTGTTGGTTGGTTTGTACTTATACACCACTACATACATTATTGAGCTAGGATAGATTATATTATGCTGGATCAATTTATTGTATTATTAAATGGATTTTATTACAGTTGTGTTAAATATTCTAAACCCCAACACAGAAGGAGAGTAAGAAATGGTGGTTAAGGAAAGTTAATCAGATGTATTGTGTTTTTGTTAAAGTACTGTGGAACAGATGTTGCAATTGTCTGCCTCCATGCCAGGACTGTGGCATGTATGAAAGAAGCTCATATGTTTGTCATTATTCTCGCCATTCTCTCTCAATTACTCTGCTGTCTCAGTTTAGTCATGAATGTTTTTGCCAGAATGTAGGGTAAGTCTTTTGACAGCAACATACCAATCAGATATTTTGATATTCCAGTTCCTGGAAAGAGGCTGTTTCTGCCTTTTCCATGAATTTCTGTATCCTGCACTGACTCTGGCACTGGCACACTTTCCCCCCTGCAGTCTAAACTCATCTCTATGTATATACATTGGAAAATACAGTGTATCTCGAGTAAACAAGATGTGTAGCTTTGCCAGTAAGGAGCTTCTTCAGCTGTTAGAGGACATACAAGTAAAAAAAAAATTATAAAAGTATATCAGTCCTTAAACACATGGTTATGTTTAAATTAACAGCAGTGGACAGAATGCTATTACTGGCAGCATTGGTAGCTGTTACTATGGCAGGAATGAAGTGAGGAAGCGAAAGAGGAAAGAGCCTATTTACAGTCTTGGAACTTTGGAATTGCACAGAATTCAGCTTCCGTCTGAAACATCCTGTTTCCAGTATTTGCAGCATGTTTTGTGCATGCTGAGATGCTTTTCTGCTCACCACAGTTGTAAAGAGTGATTAAGTGAGTTACTTCACCATTCCTGGCATCTTGAACCAATCTGGCCATTTTCCTCAGACCTCTCTTATCAACAAGGCATTTCCACAACTGTGGCTCACTCAATGTTTTTTTGTTTTTCGCACCATTCCGTGGAAACTCTAGAGACTGTTGTGTGTGAAAATCCCAGAAGATCAGCAGTTTCTGAAATACTCACAGAGTCACAAAGTCACAGAGATCACCCTTTTCCCCATTCTGGTGTTTGATGTGAATATTACCTGTAGCTCTTGACCTGGACCTGCATGATTTTACGCATTATGCCACATGATTGGCTGATTGGACAACTGCGTAAATGAGCAGGTGTACAGGTGTTGCTATTAAAGTAGCTGGTGAGTGTGTGTGTGTGTGTGTGTGTGTGTGTGTGTGTGTGTGTGTGTGTATCGTGCACTCTGTCGGTCCACTGCTGTGATCCCGAGATGCCATTGTCTGCATTTGATCCTGACTGATCCCTTAAGAATTAAGTATTGTTGGATATGTAGTTGGAATCTTGGAAAATTCTTCTTTCAGAATGTTCCTGACTTTGGTAAAAAACAGGAATCAAAAATTGGTAAAAAAAAACAGCAGCTCTGACAGTAGTGACAGCTATACGTTGCTTTTTTTATGTTTCGTTTATTTTTTTTTTTTATTGAACAGCACAGGGATGCACATTTCACTAAAATGCTGCCAACATGGTATATTGTATCTGGGTTCTTATCATGTGTCTGAGTAGCAGTGCTTTTGTCAAGACTTCCTGCTGAAGTTGAATCCGAAGTATTTCCAAAGTTTAGATTTGATATTCTCTCTTTCTTTCGCTCTCTGACACGGTCATGCATGCGCTCACAACCCAGGGAGCATGCATCGGTTTTCAATGGCAGTAACGGCTCTAACTGTTTTTCTCTTTTATTCGATCCAGCTCTAGGCTTGTAAACCGACGCTGCTGTGACCACTGGACTATTTTCTGAATAGTCTTTCTGAATAGTTTTCTTTTTTCTTTACAGACCTAGTCTGGCTGTGTCTCTTTGTCTCTTTCTCTCTGTCTGTGTCTCTCTTTCTCTCTGTCAGTCTGTATCTATGTCTGTCTCGCTCTCTCTGTCTGATTGTCTCTCTTTGTTTCTCTCGCTCTTTCTGTGTGTGTGTGTCTATCTGTCTTTGAGTTCAGTTAGACAGTGTTTTATTGGTGTGATTTGTTACGTCAGATTATTTCCAAGGCAAGTAAACAAATGAACAGATTGTAATATACTATGTATAAATATTAACAGAATTTGTGCTTATACAGCGCACACACATACACACAGCACACACAAACACACCATTATATTAACACTTACAAATAAACCAGTAAAGAGGCAAGTCATGAAACAGCTAACCTAACTAAATAATGAGCTCAGGACATTCGGTGTCTCACCTGGTGTCTCACCTGGTGTCTCACTTGGTGTCTCACCTGGTGTCTCACCTGGTGTCTCACTGTCCCTCAGGCTTTGACATTCTGCAACATATTTTGCAGCGAAGGCTGCAGCGTGTCTTTGCATGTGCTCTAGATACACTCTTCTCATCTGCTTAATAATTTGGTTGACGCTGATTTGGCTTTGGTGAGCAGTGAGCGGTGCTGGTCTGACAGTGCTGTGTGTTAGGGGTTGGTGTGTTAGTGGTTAGTGAGTCTCAGCTGACAGAGGGGACTGGTTTCAGTGCTGAGCTCTTATGTATTCAGTGCTTCATACTGCAGTGTGTTTTCATTACTTTCTTTGTCTCACACATTCTCTCTCTCTCAGTGTCTGTCTCTATCTCTCTGTCTTTTTGTCTGTCTTCTCTCTCTCTCTCTCTCTCTCTCTCTCTCTCTCTCTCTCTCTCTGCTTCCTGTTGGACTGGTTTTCTTTCTGATGGCCTAACGTGGACTAGCTGGCTGTTTTTCCTCTCCGATTTATCATTACGATTCAGTCACATGCACAGGGCAGATGACAGTGTGAGAGCTGTGTGTGTGTGTGTGTGTGTGTGTGTGTGTGTGCGTGCTTAACAGAGCTCTCATTTGTGTCTCTGCATAACTTAACATCTCTTCCACACACACACACACACACACACACACACACACACACACACACTCACACACACACACCCCAGTGTCAGGTAGCAGCTTCATAAGCTGAATGTTCATAAGTTTTTTTTTTCTGTGTCTCTTATAAATCGTTGCTAATAAATTGACAATAAACATTTTGTCATGAACAAAGTTTATATAAATCTGACCAATTTAACCAATAATAATAATAATAATAATAACATTATGTCTAATGAGCATATAGAGTTTATTGCTACCAAAATAAAAATGATAAGACTAAATATCAGCACATTGTACTCAGTGCGTCTTATTGCGTCATCTTGTCATTGATCCAGCTACGTAACGTGAGCTAAACGAGCTTAAGCTTAACATGTCTCCTGAAGCCAAAACACAGGAAAGCAGCAGTAAAAACTGTCAGTCTCAGCTAACCGCACGGACATATATACACATATGTTCACTACAGCAGATAGAATGAGCGTTGAACCAGTGTGTATCCTGTGCTACTGCTGTATGAGTACTATACTACACTTGGGAAGTGAAACGGATGAACGTTGCTATTTTATGTCTGTAATAACAGGTCTATTATGCTCAATTATAGAACTGTTATTTGTAGTCTTTTTCTGGCATGCTCTGTATACAGCATGTGATTTCCCATGTGGCCTATTTGTTAGTCAACACAAATAGCCCTTGTACAGAATTGTTAAACATATCCAGTCCTATTGGCCAGAATGCAATGTACATGGAAACTGCCCATTGTTTTTGAGCTGTGTGAGGGAGGACTTTGGAGTATGCATGTTGTGGTTTCTCAGTAACATGAGAATCTGCTTTTTGTGTTTTATTAGCTTCAAGAGAGAGAGAAAAGAGAGGTTGGTGATGGAACGACTGTTTATAGACACTGTAACATAAGTGATTACAGGAACTAACATCAAATTTCAATTTATTTTTATTTTTCAATATATTTGTATAGTGCTTTTAACAATGAACATTGTCTCAAAGCAGCTTTACAGATCGTAAGAAACAAAAAAACATGCAAACAGTCCTAGATGTTAGACAAAATTATCCCTAGTGAGCAAGCCTGAGGCGACTGAGGCGCTACCTATAAATGAGAATCTACCTATAAATGGACAAAAGTAAGGCAAGTCTTTAATAAATAAACAATCGTTGGCACATTGCTTTGGTATGAAAGGAAGAAAACACTTGGGAATGTGTTGTTATAGAAAAATAATCAGTGTTGTGGTGGTGGGTGAGCATCTGTGAAGCAGCTATACTGCCATGTTATACAGTATAATGTATATAACTGACAGTGTTGCTGTCTCGAGTCCCCTTGGCACAGTAAGTGTAAAATGAAAAGGTGTTTGGAGGCGTCGAGATACACTGCCAGTCAACAGTCAAAAGTAGACTTTCAAAAGTAGAGTAATTTTTATTGTCTTTAAGACATTTTGGTAAAAGTTTTGAAAGTTGTTTGTAATACAGATGTAAATACTGAAGTTAATGCCCATGTATACATATTATTTCTGAATCAAAATGTTTTTAATAAGTCATTTTCACCTGAAAGTAAATTGTTTCCCCCAACAAAACGTTTGGAGTAGGAGCCAACAAGAGCCCTGTCGGAAGTGTTTCATGAAGCTGGTGCCAAGAGTACACAAAGCTTCATCAGGAATACTGTTAAAAATGTAATACTGTATGAGCAAGTGTGTATAAACTTTCGACTGGTAGTGCTTGTAGACCTACAGTGTTGACCCTTAATCTATTGAGGGCATCTTTGCAGCATTTTGACGTTTTGGTATCTGATTAAAAAGAGAGATTATGGTTATCCAGGCTACTGCCGTTTCTTATGGGATCCTAACAACAGCTGGACAACTGCATTCACTACACACACAAAAGCCAAACCTGGAGCAACATCAGTCGCTTGGAACTTACCAGTGCGCACACAGGGTTACACTGAGATATTTCTGCTACACTGGAATGTAATGACAGCTTTGCTTTCTTTTCTCTGTTCCTTCAATTTATCTCTGTCCTTTAATCTATTTTTATTATGAACATTTGGCTGGAAAGCTCTGCTAACTATCTGCAACCATTTTTCCAATAAGCACAGAGGGGGGGTTAGTGTAGAACGCTACACCCGTACTCCACACATGCACACATGACTGTGATCTCCAGCGGCCTGGGACTTTGCTGACTCCACTTGGGCTGAACAAGACATTTCTCTGGAGCATAAACCAGATCATATCTCTGACCCATTTCATCTGTTTGTTTGTTTTCTCTGCATTCTTGTGTGCATACAATCTACCATCAACCGATCTTGTAATATTAATAGCGTTGCTATAAATTACCTTTCAGACAGATCTAGTGAAAAACGATTCTAGTAGTCTAGTAATCTTGGAAAGTGACATCTTATAAAACCAGAAAAGAAAACCTTCTTTTCTCCCCCTGCAGTAAACCCGTAGTACTTCACAGGCTGTCTTCTTGATATCGCTCTGCTCAGAGTGGAGCTTTCTGGCTTTCAAACAGAAACAGGAAGAACGCATAAGCAGCTGGTAGACAATAAATTGTGATTACACATAGTAAGGGATGCCTTTGTTTGTTTTTGTTTTTTTTGGCAATTAAATGTTGAAGAATCATGATGAATTGGTTGATCTGTTAAGAACATCATTATAACTCCATTATTGCACAGAACATGTTATCTGACACCTATATAATGATCTGTGCTGTATGTGAGATAACCATGAGTAAGCATCTGGAACTGTCCTAAAATATTTCAACGGGGTTCATTCTTGAAATCCCCCCTCCCCCATTAGCTATGCCTCTGGTGTGTGTGTGTGTGTGTGTGTGTGTGTGTGTGTGTGTGTGTGTGTGTGTGTGTGTGTGCGCGTGTGTGTGTGAGAGAGAGAGAGAGAGAGAGAGAGAGCTCTTATCAGGTGATGTACAGATAGGAGTCAAGTTCTGTGGAACTCATTTAAACAAACTGAAATAATAGATGAGTTTGCACTGCCATGAGCGTAATAGTGAGTAAACTGACAAAAGCTACCTAATGTTATTTAGAAATTTGACATTTGTGCATGTGAAAACAAATATAGGTGTGAGTGAATGATGCTAGCGTATAATCATTGATATGGTGTAGTTTTCTTTTAGGAGACATTTATTTAACACTTATGAAAGGC
>CM074965.1:9764047-9787082 GCA_037577455.1 Pangasius macronema | reverse complement strand
ATATTATGTTTACGGATTATGTTACCTAAAGGGAGCATGTATAACGTGAAAAGCAGTGGGCCTAAGACTGAACCCTGTGGAACGCCACACTCTACTCAATAACGTGCTGAGTGGTCACCGTTTAAATCTACAAACTGATAACGATCGGCTAAAATTGGGTAAAAACTTTGAAAGCAACCCAAGTCAGTCTCCTGATGTGAAACCAGTTGAGCATGCATGTCAATTACTAAAGGCAAAATGCCCCCAAGAACAAACAGGAACTGAAGACAGCTGGAGTAAAGGCAGAGCATCACCAGGGAAGAAACCCATGAGAGTCTCATGATGTCTGTGGGTTCCAGACTGCATGACTGTTCATTTGTCCAATTATTTTTGTCCCTTAAAAGGGGGAACTACGTACAAAACAAAATAGCTCAAAGTCTACATTTTGAGCTTGTGTTTATGATATAATTTTAGCAATATACTGTGGTAGACAGCTAAAATAACAATAACTTTGTCAATGTCCAAATATTTCTGGACATGACTGAATATATATGTGGCCTTTAACTTCCTATGTCTTTTGTATGTATTCTTAAATCATTCATCATATTTCTTTTTCTCTGCCTTCACAGCTCTTTAATGTATTTTCATTCCTTTATCTACTCTCAGCTCTTTGTCCCTCTCCATCCATACTCACCTCTTTTTCTTTTTTTTAAGTGGCAGTTAGAATTTAGAATAAAACTTCCTTTGCAGTTTTGTGTGAAGCCATCTTACATATTTCATCCTGAGAATTATTCATCCTACATACTTCATAACTCCGCCTACATTCGCTCCAACAGTTAGTAGGTTTGCAGGTTTTAAGCCCACATCACCCTGACCCTGTGAGGCTAGAAGTTGAGTTAGAGTGAGGTACCTGTATGTGTATGGTTGTTGTGAAGTCTGCAGAATGTTCTGTCTTGTTCACACTGGCTCATTTGGCTTCTTTAGTTATTTTTCTGAAGAAAAAAATATTTGGTCAGAAAATGCACAGAGCAGGAACTGGTGTGCTTTTTGTGTTCTCCATTAAATACCACTATTGAACCTATTGCCTTCTCTCTCTCTCTCTCTCTCTCTCTCTCTCTCTCTCTCTCCATATCCCTCACAGGCTGTAATTACAGTACAGATTGATTTGTTCCTCTGTCCAAAGGCAACATGATAGCCAGTTCTGACTCTGTGTGTGGGAAGGGCACATGAACATCATAGTGTTAGATGAACTGTTTCCTGTAATGGCCCTCTCAGTTGCCATAGTGATGGAGTATAATAGAGAGTAGAGAGACTGTGTGGGGGCAAAGAGATAAAACCATATGTGTCATGTTTCTTAGACGTAGATCCATTAGAACGCTTCTAAAAAAACTGGGACTTTGTAAATTCTAAAAATTGTGCAGAAATCATTACAAATGGCAAAGATTGTGTCGGTAATAAGCCTGTGTATGTGTTGTACAGTAGTGCAGTCTGGTTCTAAAGCTGCATCCAGTGCTCAGAGTGGAGTTTCTCCTTCTACCACTGCTCCTTTAGCTCAAGGTGAGATACATTTCCTACAGTACTCTGTTAATAGACATATGAATATGGATTCAAAATACAAAATGTCTGATGTTTATAGAATCACATTGTGCTTTTGTCTGTATATATAAATCTGTACTATAACTAATGCTTTTTAATATTCCACTGTTTGCCTTGTTTTTGTTTTTCTTTCGTGTAGTGAAGACAGAACCTGGATTGTCCAGCTCCTGCACTACCCCAGTAACGCCCACGTCTACGCCTTTATCTGCAGTATCTACCCCCCTGCCCACAGCCACCTCTGCTACTGTTAAAGTGGAGCAAGGCACAGAGACCACTACACATGAACTCATTAAGTAAGGACAGTCACAGGATTGTCACAACACACGAAAAACCAAGTTAATAAAACCCATAAGCACGTGTAGCAGCCCACAACACACAAAATCAAGAAAAACACACCCATCCACTTTGTGCATTGCCCTCGACACTCCACTGGTCACAAGTCAAATAAATAAGATAACAAGCATAAACCCGTAAGAATCCACAATTCATTTATTAGACAAAATCGTTATCATGCCCACACACTAACATAAGAATAGTGGTTATAGCAAGCAGTTAAACTTCTTCAATGAGAATCCGCATCTTTTACATGGTTCTGCACTCACTGAGCAAAATCAAGATTAGATTGCTTTGGGGAAAGAAATAATAAACTGCTCTATGTGCCCCACTTCCTGAGCCACACTTGTTCATGGTCTAAGCAGAATGAGGGAGACACTGAACTGGCCAGTGCAGAAGCTGATTTATGCTTGCAATAGGTGCTATACAATTTGCTACCATTTTCAAATGTTAATTTGATTTGTTGCAGCTCCTCTAAGGAGTCATTGGTACCTCTGTGATCAAAACATTGAGGGTGTTGATTGGACCCTCGAGCAAAGCCTTCACCACTCAACTGCTCAGCTGCTCATGCCTCCCTAGTTTTAAGTTGGCTGCATACTAAGAGGAGCTACTACATCATCTTCCTATAATACAAGGAACCTGATAAAACATCTTATGATGTTAAAACAGTATCTTCAGTAGAGATCTAGATGGAAGCTAACCTGAGCACACAAAGCAGTATCATTAAATTGAGCATACCGTGAATTGTGCACACACACAGGTATTTGCAGGTGTGTAGCGAGTGTGCAGAGAAACTGCCAAATGTGAGAGCACTTCAGCTCTGCAAGTACTGAGCACTGAGACACAAGCGCTTCTTTTGCCAGGGTCTACACAGGTCACGGTGCGTTTCATGGCTTGTTGTGCTCATTTTTAATGGCCGTGCTCGCTGATAACTTAACAACATAAAAGATGCAGCAACCAACATAAACAGAGCTCAATGACCCATGATGTTCCTGACTGCTTAATACTAAGTAGGATACTCAGTTTGGCATCTGTATTTGTATCGATGAGCACCAAAAACATGTATTCGTACGCGGTCTAAAAAATGGTATTGATGCATCGCATCTTTAACACAGATATTTAAAGTCAGTTTTCCACTTTTCCATCTCTCAGAGGAATTGTTTACATCTAACATGTTCCGTAAGGCTACTGATGTAAGTGCAGTTTGTATAATGTGATCTCATCAGGTTGGCATTAGGGAGAAGGTCTCTGCTCACAGGATGCAGCACCATTATTCCAGTGCAACAAAGAACCCTAAAAATGGATGACCCTCGTCCCTGGAGCATTTTCCTCAGTTTGGTGGCATTTACAGTTAAACCTGTCGCAGTTAGAGTAAATGTTGATTGCTGTTGTTTATATTGCTTTGTAACAAGACAACTGTTAATGATAACTGCTTCTCTCTCTCTCTCTCTGTCTCCCTTCTCTCACGCGTTTGCTCTCTCTCTCTCTCTCTCTCTCTCTCTCTCTCAGTACGGAACATATTGAAACCATGTTGCAACTTTTGACGGCTTCAGTGAAGAAATTTCCTTTGATTGTCCCAGAAAAAAGTGAGCCACTTCTGTCCCCCTTGCTCTCTCTTGCTTATATTTAAACTGAAAGACTCATTTATTGTGATTCTGCACTTTAGAATCTGTGAGATTCTGGGCACAGGTTGTGTTTTTTCACCTGTACACTTTAATTTAGCTTACGAATAATGCTGTGTGTGTGCGTGCATGTTCTTAGCTGAAGATTCCCACCCGTTCTGTGCTACCTCTGTGGAGCAGTACTATTCTTGGAACATCGGAAAACGCAGAGCCGCAGAGGTATTTTGTGTGTGTGTGTGTGTGTGTGTGTGTGTGTCTTAGAGAGAGTCAGAGAGAGAGAGAGAGGGGATCTTGCTCTTTCTTTCTCAGCTTCAGAGACATGACATTGCACTTTAATATTTTTCAGGTCAGCATAATGTCAAATCTGTGCTCACTCTCGCCTTCTCTTTTCCTTGCGCGTGTGTGTAGCTCCAGAGGGCAGTAGCAGTGAAACGTCTGGTTCAGGATATTTTAGACCGTAACCCACGACTGCAGGCCCTCAGTCCCCCTAAAACTAGGGAAGTGGTGCAGTGGTGCCGCCTCCGTGGTTACACACCCCCTGACCCTGAACCCCAGCGCATAGAGGAGGACTCCATAGAAGACATTCTCACACAGATAGACAGTGAGCCAGGTCTGTGTCTGAGTGTGTCTGTGTGTGTGTGTGTGTGTGTGTGTGTGTGTGTGTTTGCAGGTATGCATAGCGATGGCTGCTATAAACCTCATGATTGAGTGATTTGATATTTCGAACACACAGTTATGATGCCCTGTTATATGTGATTGATAAAGATGCTGAGAATGTTATTTGTAATTATGCTCATTTTTATGCAACCAACTTATTTTTTACTAGCAATGAAAACTCTTTGTGACGTCAGTTCGCACTCACTAGCTACAACAGCTACACACTAGGCAAAGCGAAGGCTAAATTGTGCTACCTTTGAGACATAAAGCTGTCGAATCATTTTGAAATGCTGCTCATGTCATAGAGCAGATAAAGATGCTTGGAGAGACTCATCAGAGAGAGTGCTAAATGGCCTTACATGAGCTTGCAGAATTTTGTGATAGGCTAGTGCAGTTCTAATCCACAGATTAGATCTGAGAAATTTCTCCAACCTTCCCACCCACAGAGCAGGTCCAGTTTTACTCTCCAGTCACAGGTGGCTGAGGCATCGTCAGGATTTAAAATTAAGATCTCCTCACAATAATAACTATGCACACATTTGAACCATGTTATTTAACATTTAGAACCTTTGTGTACATTTGTACAGATGCACCTTTCACCTTTGTGTACGTCCTTATTAAAAAAAAAAAAACACATAAAAATAGGGGCGGTAAGAGGCATTCAATTAACCTTTTGACTAATGTGCAAATGCAAACTAATGTGGCATGTTAATGTCGTTCTGTACGATAGGGATGTTTTGGAAGCCATTTTGCTGAAACGGACATCATTTAGTACTTCAGCTGCCTGTTTGATGACTTTTTTGTCTAAAGGCTGTAGTGTCAGGATTTAATCTGATATGCTGGAATGGCCCTTTTAGCCCTTGTTGCACTTTTGTTTTCCCTTTTTATTTCATTAAGGTGTAGCTTAACACTGATATGTTAGGCAGCACAGCGCTTTCACTGAGAACATCTGGGCTTGACCAGTCTCGTCAGTGCTCGCAGTGAAGAAACTCATTAAATGTGATTATGATTGTTATTTTGCAATGAGGAATGCTTGATTGCAATGCACTTGCTGTTCTGCTAAATGGAGAGCATTTATCCTGACCTTGTTCATTAACTAATTGCAGAGGCCAGACTTTTTGAATGCTGTGTTATTGTGCAGTCCTGTGCATGTCTGTAAATCCGCTTCTGTAGGCACACGGATTAATCAGTAGGGCTTTATAAAGACGATGCTGATCCTCAGAAACCATTTCCCCAATTACAGCTAAATCTTTTCTTATTTTCACCACGTGTCTGTGCACGTGTGTATGTGTTCTGCTGTGCATGTGTGTTTGTACCCAAAGGCTTTCTAAATGGATTGAGCCCTCCATGTTTAATCTTTCTCCTGAATATATATTATAAATATTCAAGTATGACTATTAAAAAATTATCTGCTCTCTAACCATTTACTAATTGGCTAAAATAACAATTACAGACTGTATTCATTACATTAAGGGCTGAGAACACTGAAAACACTGTATTGATCATTTTAATACTCTACATTTTAAGAACTTTGTGCATTGAAATAAAACAAAATAACAGCTAGTTTAATAAACACGTTGTGTCGTTTAAAAGTGTGTAGTCTCAACTTTTTCCTACGTCACCTAGTCATAGACAGTGCTCCTAATAAAGAGAACGCTGAGTGTAAAGTGTAAATGTAATGTTAATCTATCTCGTGTGTGTGTGTGTGTGTGTGTGTGTGTGTGTGTGTATATAGAGTGTCCATCTACTCTGACGGATGGTGAGGAACTGTGTCAGCGTCTTGAGCAGTTGCAGAGGATTCTGAAGACTGAGCCAGAAGAAGAAGACACAGAGCCTGTCGACATCATTGCTGTCAAAGAGGCCCGCAGCAGCAGGGTCAAGGTCAAGCAGGAGCAGGAGGAGGCGGAGGAGGAGCCCAAGTACTTCCTGGGGTTATGTCCTTCCTCCCAGTTTATCAGAGACACAGCAGAGCAGGTGATTATCATTCAGACAGTCCCTAGGTCAGTCTGTTCTATTGTTACTACATCTGTCTGCAGGAGATGTAATTTCACTCAGCTAATATTCTGGGCCTCTCTTTCACTTTTTTTCACCTCTCTCTCTCTCTCAGATCGGTGTGAGTTTCCAGCCAGCTGAAGTTGAGAGGAATGTCTTTGCTCCAGTAGTGGAAGCCATGATTCTCAAGGTACATATTTTTGGGACAATGGCACTTCTCTGCCTTAGCTGTGCCTTCATTTTTATCTTATGTTGTGTAATGCTGAGCGAGTTAGTTAGCAATATGTTGATGTATTTTATTTGTCTTCATTCTCACAGTCACTGTTTTTGAACATTTCTCTTTGTTCTGTTATATATTCAGCACAGACAACAGTGACAAAATTGACGTTGATGGCGCATGCTGTATTTGGTGCACTTGTCACCACCTGTACTACAGAACTAGCGTTAGGCAAGATGTGGCCCTGACTTGCCTTCATTCTGATTTTGTCATTTTTATTTTTGTTTCTTGCTTGAATTTGGTGCACCTGCAAAAGCAGTTCGCCTGCTTAATGATAGCATATATCTTATGGCACATCCATGTTCTTCTCCAGAGCCTTTCTGAGTTCACTGTGCTGATTACGACATACATGTCATAGTGATACTGCTGCCACAGTCAGAGGCAGGAATTTGTCTGTCCGATCCCCCAGAGGAGGCACACAGTTTGAAAAAGGCAGTCACCTTTAAATTCTCTCTGGAGAAAAACGCCCGATTGTAGAAACACTGCCGAATAATGAACAGTATTTGATCTTCACTCAGATGTGACACACCTGGGCTGTGTGTTATAATTTGTATGAAACCATTTGTTTATTTCTAGGCTACACAACAGTTTGCCAGCGAGATACTGAGAGAATCACTAGCAAACGCCTATGGGAAGTCACCTCAAAACAGGTATGTGCCCCCTTCCAATCCTCTCATCAATCCAAGCATCATCAGATATATTTGTGTTTATTCATCTGTCCATTCTTAGATTCTTACACACATTTCTAACTATTTTAGTCCTGTTTTTTCCTGTGTCTAATGGTTTATGAACACATGTTGAGGTAGTCAAGGAGGTCAAACAATTTTGGGAACTATTCATAATTTCACTATATGGGGAAAAAAGTGGACACCTGACCATCACACTCATATGTGGGCCTTCCCCAAATTGTTGCCACAAAGTTGGAACCACACAATTGTATAGGGTGTTTCTGTATGCTATTGCATGAAGAGTTCCTTTTAGTGAAACTAAGGGGCCAAAACATGTTCCAGCATGACAATGGCCCTGTGCACAGTGTGAGGTCCATGAAGACAGAACAAGGTTTGCCAAGATTGGAGTGGAAGAACTCAAGTGGCCTACACAGAGCCCTGACCTCAACCCCACTGAATGCCGTTAGGATGAATTGGAATGCTGACTGTGCACCAGGCCTCCTCGCTCGACATCAGTGCCTGACCACACTAATGCACTTGTGGTTGAAGGGGCAAATCCCCATAGCCACGTTCCAGAATCTAGTGGAAAGCCTTCTCAGAAGAGTGCAGGTTATTACAGCAGCCAAGGGCGACTAAAACTGGAATGGAATATTCACATATTAAAGCAAATATACAGCCCTGCTGAAAGTATTGGATTGGCAAGGCCAATTCTTTTGTTGCTGTACACTGAAGAAATTTGGGTTTGAGATCAAAAGATGAACAGTAGATCAGAATTCCTGATATTTGTTCGATGTGTTAAACAACATGTAACATGGCACCTTTTGTTTGAACCCACCCATTTTATTAGTGATCAGAAATATTGCAACATGTCACAAGTGCTTCTTGTTGTCCAGGTGTNAAAAAGGATACATCAGCATGAAGGCCAGAGAGCTGTCTGTGGGAGAAAAGCAAGCCAGTTTGAAGCTGAGAAAAGAAGGAAGAGAGAAAATCGTCAGAGCCACTGCACAAGCTTTGGGCATAGCCAATACAGCAATTTGGAATGTCCTGAAAAAGAAAGAAACCACTGGTGTACTAATAACCAGACATCGAACAGGTCAGCATAGGAAATCAACAGTCAGAAATATTGTGAGAGCTGTGAAGAAAAACCCCAAAACAACAGTCAGTGACGTCACCAACAACCTCCACAGGGCATGGGGTGAAGATATCACAATCCACCAATCGAAGAAGACTTCGGGACCAGAAATATAGAGGCCATACCACAAGATACAAACCACTTATCAGCAGTAAGAACTGGAAGGCCAGATTGGAATTTGTGAAGAAATACAGAGCTACAAAAGTTAGCCAAGATTAACCTCTGCCAAAGTGATGGAAAGTCCAAAGTGTGGAGAAAGAAAGGATCTGCTCAGCAGAGCTGTTAGCAAACAGGAAGGAAATACCAGTTGGTATTAAATGTGATAAGCAAGTGATATTGCGTCATAAACTGTAAGAGCCAGTCATGTCAATATGCAATATTGTCAAAAAGTCAATATGCATATGTAGGACGTTTGGCAGGAGAAGGGCTCAGGACCAGTTTGCATAGAGTCAGGATTTCTTTCATTCCAGTTTTGGAGAAACTACCACAACAAGCAACTTAACATGGAATGAATAAAGTCTTCAAAGCACACTTTGGGTAACTTGTAGGATAAAAGACAGAGACTACAGTAAGTTTTTGGCTGGTCTAAATCCTGTATTTTTCATGCATTGCACATCTTGCTTTATTCCCTGCAATAACACACAGCAGAGCTGTGCATCTGGACTGGGATCCCAACAAAAACTGTGTGTGTAAAGCAGGAGCTAACAGAGATCATCTTATTTGTTATTCAGGAACTGAGTGTAAGGATGGGGCTGAGTACTTAGTCAGCGTTTCTGGCTGATCTCATTCTCAGGAGGGTCACTCACACACAACCCAGATTCTCATACGCATTCACTCTGTCTCTGCCTGAGTCGTTCCCATTCACACACATGCATACATCATCTGTCTGTCTCTCTTATCTCTCACACACAACCAGACTATTAGCAAAGTCCTAGTCATCACTGTTTTATTCCTCTTAAATCATTGCTACACCGATTCTGGCAATTTATTTCATCTTATCACAGATCACTGCTCATATATCACTGCTATATACAGGAGTGGGAACTTGATTCGATCAACAGCTTAGTTTCAGCTTGCTTAGACTGAATGCATCTCAAGTTGTTTTTACATCTATGTATTAAGACAATGAACTGATTAAACAATAAGCATAAAAAATAGTTTAAACTACTTAGATGCTACTGCTCAGCACTGCATCATGCACTTTCTGACCCACATATATGCATTATTAACATTTAATTATGTCATGCAGTATACATGCATAAACTATGCAAAAGCCAGATAAAAGTGTGAACTAGTTTGACTTCATGGAGTGAATTGGTTTTTGAAATTAGGAAACGTTCATCTCATGGTCTAATCATTCATTTAAGATTCATTTTTCAACCAGTTGAGTTGTCTTTTTGGCTGAAGTGGCATTATAAGTGCATTATAAGTCAGTACAAAACATTTTATATTTCCAAACATATTATGTAACAAGCCACACTTCAGGTGAAAAATGGAATGAAGGCTGTTTGCATGCAAAAAAAAAGGAATCACGTGCGACAATCAGATTCTCCAGAAGAACTGTGGCAGACTCTCCACGATGCTCAGTAAAACTTGCTAGCTAATTTTCTTATGAAACTGCACAAAGTGTTCCGGAGACTACAATTATTTTTTCCCCCCAAAAAAAGCAAAGGTTCTCACACCAACTGTTGACCTTGTTTAGTTTATTCTGTGTAAGTTTATTACTGCTTTTTATAGTATTTTTAATGCAGAAACTAGGGCCACTTTATCGAAATATCACAGATGTAAATATTGCAGTATGCATATTGCAAGGGTTTGTGATGAATGAAGTCAGACGAAAAGTCAAAGTTTTTGGGCGACGTCGATCACAGAGAATGCTTTCAGTTTCTCAAAAGAACAACGCATTTTACACACTTGTAGAATTACTGTACTGCATATTATAATATTTAACAAGTTATTGCATATCGCATTTTTCTTCGGTGTTGTGCAGCCGTAGTATATTCTCTTTGAAGGCATCTTCGTTGCACGTGCCTAAGACTCTGCCGCAGTGCTGCATAAGTAAAGTGTTCCCATACTTTAGAGCTTGTACTGTTTTGTCTGCTGTGACATTCTCCACTGTTTTCCAGTGTAGAGGAATGCCTAAAATAAGTGATGCCGTGCATGTTACAGCATGCTTCGCCCAACATGTTTTGCCAACATTTTCTTTGAAGTTTTTTGATTTTGTCAATTAGTTGTTAGCTTGCTGCTATTTAATGAAGTAGTATTGGGTGATTAAAATGCTGTAAAGAAATCTGTTTAAATATTTTATTTAGATATTTTAATACAAATTAATTAATTAACCAGTTAATCAGGAAATAAATATATACAAAACAAAAAAGTTTTCAATAGTTTTTGGATATAACTAAAACTCTGATGTGTTTCAATTCAGACCCGAATTTTAAAAGCCCTGATATTTTGTGATTTCATAACATGTACCCAGTGGATCTGAATATTTATTTCTCTTTTTTTTCCCCTCACTGGTTTCCTTCTATTTACCTTTCCTTTTCTCCCAGAGTTCCTAGAGAAATCTCAGGCATGAATATACACCAGGCTGTCAGTTCGATTCCCACGTGCGATTTCCTCACTAACAGGTACAACTACCTACCTTATTTTATTACTTCTCATGCTTATTCACAGCTTTTTGTGGAAGTAGGACACACATGCTAATGTGTTCATTTTGTGGCTTTTAATATAATTAATAGCGACAATAGTGACAAAATCTGGTTTAACGTCTGTCAGTGGCTTGTGCAGCACACCATTTTGCATTGTTTAGTTTGTTTATTCTCATAAACGCTGGAATTGTTTGAGTATAAATCAGGGCTTTTTCTCTTTGGTTGGTAGGTACATGGGCTTCCTACTGAAGGACGGTGGCCATGCAGACTGAAAGTGGAATTGGGCTGCCAGCGCTGCCACAATAAACTCACTCACACATGTACAGATTACTGGCATTCCTTCTGTAACCTTTCAGCAGTGAATAAGTGCAGAAAGTACAGAGGCTGACCATTCTGACACAGACGTCACATTAATAGCAGAGGTACAACCCAAAGACGTGTTTGGATGGAGAGAACGTGTTGTGTTGAACCCTCTGATGGTGTAACATCGGAACAACAGTTATCAACACATGGACTTCACTGTCGAGTTTAAGGAGATCATACATTTAGGTTCTGGACCTGTTCAAACCATCTTTCTCTATGTTTCAGTATTTTGTTTGGCTTTCGTCATGATGAGAGCATCGCAGTCAGACCTGCATTACACTTGGTAACACTATCACAGCTCTGTATTGCATCTGGTCCTGTGTGACTGTTACTGTGCTCGTTGGGCTGTTGGATCTACACTAGCACCTATATACAAGGAGGAGGAAAAAAATAAATAAATAAAGTGTAAACTTGGGTAGACTGAGTGAAAAAGCAGAGACACTCGATATGCACTCCGTGGCCTTGCTGTGTATGTCTGTTAGTTATTCTAATAGTTATACTCATCTTCACTTCACTGTCTTCTATACAGACTGTTTTAGTGCATTTCTGTGTAAAGACTGCATAGTAGCAATACTAGTGATACAGAATGGTTATGGTAGCGGTATCACTGATATACTTGCGTATTCACTGGTCTTAATCTGTAGGTAACTGTTGTTGTAGGAGACCCACCAGTTGACCAGAAAACTCCAGTAATCACATGATGGGTTGTGAAGTCTCTACCATTCACTGTTTCTTTTCAGAGCACTCTGAAAACAGCTGACCTTAGAATGTTGTTGGTGTTTGTGGGACAATTCTGGTTGGGTGTGCATTTTGTGTATTTGTCATGGTCTATAAAGTCTTGAGCATCTTCAGACTAAGACATTGCGGGATGTGTGTTTGTGAGCTGATAAAATACACGGTGAAAAGAAAATTCCAGTGTTGTGAAAATGTATTTTGTAACATTTTGCTGGAGCATTTGTTTTGTCATGAAGATGACTGGTGCTTGATGTAGACTGGCGGAAGTCTTAATATTCAGGTGCTTGTATGTCATTGCATAAAGAAGCCTTTCTCACACTTGGTCCTAGTGCATCTCTGCATTGTATGGTTTTGTGTGCTCAAACACACCTTATCAAACGTGTTAGTTGTTGCTTGTTAGTTACTAAGCCATGTTAAAGCTGAATCAGCTATGCTGGAGATGGAACAAAGCTAAATGCAGCAGTTGTCTTTCTAACAGCAGAATGGCAGTTATTCATGCAGAAGAGTACGGTGTTTGTAGTTAGAAATTTAGTGATTCTACAGCTAATCTGACAATGAATGGACTCAGACTTACCCGGTGATTTCTCTTGGCTTTCATTCCATTTTTGTTAGCTTTAAATAGCATTTTAGTCTAAGCTGTTAAAGTCATCATTAGGCGTGTCTTGTCTGTCTGTCTGATACAGTTGAGTGCAAATTTGCATAGCTTTAGGACAAAACTAAGAAACAAAGAATGAAGTGAAAAACTGAATATGATCTCAGTTCAGAACTTTGCAGCTCACTTTCTCTATGTGATCAAAATATTTTGTAAGAACCTCTGTACCTACCCACCTTTAGAACTACCTCCAATCTCTCGTATCCTCTAACAGGCTTTTGGATTGTCTTAGTTGTAATAAATACCCCACCACTCTTCCTGTCATTTCTATTCTAACTTTGCTGCTTTGCTTGTTCTTCTCGACACATCCGTTATAAACTCTGCCACATGTCAGACACTGCCTTCGTCAGATCAGGTGTGTACACTGTGAGGATCATGGCAAAATGTACACTTGGTTCTTTTCAGGTTTTCTGTCGATTGTTATCTTGTTGCAGGATACACTCATTTAATTTTTTAACATTTTGCACTCGACTATATCATTTTCTACCTTGTGATCAACGTAGAAATAATGAACCAGCAATGCGTCTGTCCAGTGTGTCCGTGTATTTGTAAAAGTAAATGTATGTAATTGTTGGAGTGTGTGGGTGCCAAGGTTAGTTTGCTCTGTGACAGTTGTATATTTTTGTGTATGCACGTGCTTTGTGCACGAACAGACTTAACTAAACAGCCATTACCTGTTTAACCAATCTTAATGTATTGTAGACATACATGACCAATTATATTTTGCCTTGTAATGTAACTAAAATAATGACTATTCTTGTATTAAAATGGTAGATATGCCACTAAAGGTTTTTCTAGCACTGTATATTGTGTTCCTGAGATTCTGAAGAAGTGTGTGTTAGTGTTATGTTCTCAGTGACTCTCTCCTTATAGTCTCTCTTCAGGTCCTTTTGTGAGTAGTGTCATCAGATTTTCTCACTCTGGCCAAAGAAAGAGAGAATGATAGAGGGACCAAACATGGTTGCATGAGTGCAGGAGGTTTACTTACCAGTTTCTCCCACCGAGTTCACATGCGTCAATATTTGCAGGTTTGGGGTCGATTCTAAATTGATATTTACTGACAGCGCATTTCATTTATGATTGATTGATGTTTGGCCCCATTTGACTTTAGTTTCCTTCAGCAATTTTTATGTTTTCCAGGCCTTGGTACCAAATGAATGCATTACAGTGAAGAGTAAGGATACAAAGACACTGACTATATCTTCTTCTCTCAGTGAGTCAGTGCTTTAACTGCAGGGACGAGACGTTCTTGGGTAACACATTCACACAGACCTGCCATTTCTCTCTCTTTCTCACTAACATACACTCTGAGTGAATTTTATTAAGGCACAAATATAGTAATATTATAGATTTTATTTCGTAATAGTACATTCTCCACTTTTTTTCATTTCTATCAAGAACTAATTAACAAAATAAATTAACATTGGTTATGATGTGCTCAGTTCCAAAAAATTCCATAAATAATAAGTACATTTTGATTTAATAAAGGTTTAGCAGGGTTTAAAGGGAAGAAGCATACAGTGGAGGCTTCAGACTTCTTCCAGCAAACAACAAGGCGGTAAAACTTAACTTATATATTCAAAAGACATCTTTCCAGCCTAATTTCTACTCACGCGCGCACACACACACACACACCAAAAAGCAGCCAGTTGTCAAACACCTGAAACCAAAATAAATAAATAAATAATTTCAATTATTGTGAAACATGCATTTTGTGTTCCCCTAGTACATTATCAGCATAATTTCATTCCTTCACATAGCCATAGTATGTCTCTCCCTGTTAAAGTGCCTACTGGGATTATTGGCATCCATCATGAAAATGAGCATGCACAAAACATTTTATAAACTGTACACACAATAACAGAGAAACTATCCTACTATTTATCAAACTCATTCTCATTATATAAATAATAGCATTTTCTTTCAAAAATATGTGCCAAAATTATTGCGGGAATATTTTAAATAAATGCAAACATTGTAATTCTTGAAAAACATACATTATTAACATGAACAGATGTAGAATCCCTTTGTCATCCATTACCATGGGAAAACCCAAAGAACTTCCAATGCAAAAGGAACAGATCATTGTTGACCTGCACAAATTAGGTAATACACACAGAGAATACATAAGCAGCTATAATACCACTAAGCACAATTATGGCCATAAAAAAAAATCTCAGTCCCAAAGACATTTAGAGCCATTAGATTTACAACTGCCAGTGTGTTTCAGTGAGAGGAGACCAAAATCAGGCTTTTTGGCCATGTACACCATTAGCATGTTTTGGGCAACAAAAGGGAACTGCAAACAGGCATGGGCCTGTGGGGGAAAAAAGACAGAGACTGTCTTGTGGCTGGTGGTCCAAGACTGTACTGGATATTTCAACATAAAATCTGGTTGCCTCTGCCAGGAGGTTTAGTCTTGGCCATAGACAGGTCTTCCAACAAGATGATAAAACAAAAATACTACCAAAGCAACCTAAAAATGATTAACGAAACACAAAATCTGTGTTTTGATCTTCTTAGTCTCTGGATTTGAATGCTAATGAAAACCTGTGGTCTGAAATGTAGAGGGAAGTCGGCATGCACGCAAACCAGAGAAGAAGCTTAAAATGTTTTCCTTTTTCTGAGTGCACAAAGATCCTCTACAATTGCCTCAAACCTTGTTAAACAGGTGTGCTGTTATTCTCTCCAGTGCAAGCATCTGAAAATATTAATTGTGCTGATCATGTGCTGTGATTTAAAACCACTTCTGTAGGAAAAAACTACACTACTTCAAACTATTGTTAGAAAAAAAAGAGTTTAAATAAAACTATACAATGTGCCTGTATGCTTAAGCTCAAACTCATTTACTGCGGGTGTTATTGTTTTTATACAGTAATTTTTTCATTCATTTTCACGAAGGATGCCAATAATATACAAGGTTGCCACTGTATATCAAAATATAAGAGACTTGCATGAGACAGACATTAATTTCAGTAATTCATTCTCTTGCATAGATTTCATACCAAGTGGAATTAGCCCTACATTCCTCCATCATTTCTACCCATGCAGCACTATGGAATGGTCTGGACAAATAGCCTTGGGTATTTTATTACACTATCTGTCATTTTCAGATTATCGCTTTAACCTGAATTGCCGATTCAGCCTGTTAAAGGTTGTTACTGCAGCTTTTGAAACGTTCCCTATAACCTCAGTGAGCTGTGTGTGCATTGTCTCAAAGTGAAATCCTAAGTCCATATTTGTTTTCTGGGTTAACTGGTCCACCGGGTCATATGCTGAAGATTCGTGATCCACTCTGGAACACAGCGGACGGGTTGGGAGACAGCTTCGTCTTCACCAGCTGCTCCTGTCAGACAGAAATGAGAGGAATCAGCTTACTATTGACACAAATAATCACTTTCATTCAGGCCTGGACCGTTTGCTAACTTAAACAACAAATTTTGATAAACATTGTTTATAGATTGAATTCTCAACAATTCCAGTCTGCTCACCTGATTTCTACCTCATTTGATATTCAAACTTTAGTGTTCATGTGATTTACCCAGGCCAAACCTGTTTCACGGCCATCTGTATGGGGACACCAGACCATCACACCAATATGAGGGCCTTCCCCAAACTGTTGCCACAAAGTTAGAAGCACACAATTGTCTATAATGTTTTTCTGTACTGTAACATCAAGATTTCCCTTCATTGGAACAAAGAGGCCTGCGCCTCTTCGAGTATGACATTGCCCCTGTGCACAAAGTGAGCTCCATAATGATATAGTCTGTAAAGACTTGTGTGGAGGAACTTGAGCGGCCTGCACAGAGTCCTGACCTCAAGTCCACTGAACACTTTTGGGGTGAATTGGAATGATGACTGGGTACCAGGCTTTCTCCACTGACATCAATGCCCATGGTCTTGGATGTTTAACAAGAATATACGGGTTCGATAGTTAGGTGCCCGCATACTTTTGGTCATATAGTGTATTACTGTTAGCTACATCTGAGCTAGTGGATTTGGAGCTTGTGAGCTCAAGTGTCAGCACTTTAGGTCTCTTGAGCAAAGCCCCTAACCCTGCAGGTACTTGTAAGTTTCTCTGAATAAGAGTCTGCCAAATGAATAACTAAAGTAACGGTGAAGAGCACATCCATTATTGATGACCCACTGTTCTTTTGTATAAATCAATATTAATATATTTATCTAAACATCATATATTTCAATAAGTTGCTGATGAACTAAAAAATAATAATAATAATAATAATAATAATAATAATAATAATTATTATTATTATTATTATTATTATAAGTATTATCTTGATGATCATGTTAAAAGATTCCAACAATGCCTATAAAGTGTTCGTGGAAAAAGGCCTAAGTATTAACCTAAGTAATCAAACAAAATGGAACACCATCATGAAATAAACTTAATTTCTTATGATGTGGCAGTTCAGGAACAGAGCAGAGAAGAAGAATGTTAGATAGTGATAAGAGATGAAGGACAAGATGAAGAGGAAAGATGAGACAGTAAAGAGGACATTGGTGTATAGAAGAACATTTAACATGAAGTAGAAGAAGGATATTTATTAAGATTAGATCTGCTCTTGATACTGGCTAAAAATTACACGTATTAAATATAAATTATTTATTACTACAGTATGATTTCCATTCAGTTGTTTTTATGTACCTCAAAAATACTGACACAAGTTCTTCAAGATGTGCCCATTTTTTTTTGGTGGGAACCCCTTCTAAAACACCTTAGCCCTTGTCTGTGAACACCAGTGGATGGGTTTTAATATGATGGCCACTTAACCTTTGTCACAAAAGGTTGCTGCCAGCAGTATGGCTTTTCACAGCAAATACCTGAACATCAATTCTAAAGGAGCTACTTCAGCTCTTTTCAGGTATTTGGCTGTGTGGGCGTGTATAGAGGTCTTTGCTTAGCTGCTGATACAGGATGACCTGCAGCTTAGAAATAAACCCAGACCCTCCTACACACTCTCACTTTTATTCTCTTATAATCATGCAAACACACGTATCTGGTTACTTCCTCTCTCGTAAACACATATTACATCTCTTATGTACATACAATTAATCTACTCTTGTTCACTTCATCCTCTTCTCCCAAGGCTTCTAATCATCATAGCAATGAGAAATGCATCACGTCGGTGCAGTACACGCAAGTTGATAAGCAATGGAGAAAAGAAAGAACACTTGGATGACTGTCGGGTCGATGATAATCACATGGATCACATATGACACAATGTCATGAGAAACTGAAACACCTTCAGACTAACTGAGAAGGGGTTTAGGGATGACTGCCACACTCAAACCACTGGGCATGCTTATAAGTAAGTGTAAGGATGAGACTCGTCACGGTACGTCACGGTATGGACCAGGTGATCAGCCTATCTGCACATCATGGTGACATTGTCCACCACCCAGTGGGCTGAAGTGATTGTCAGCAAAAAAGACAGTTTTTAGACATCCAGTTAATTATCCTGAATGGGCTCAATAATGAGGGCCCTTAAGGGAGTCACACTAAGTATATGATGTTTAAGTTAAGAGATTGTTGCGCACTGCACTAGAAGGAGACTTGCCGCTGTCTAGGATTCTCTGAAGAAATGTAATTGCAGTGCACCTGAACCAGTCAATATGCACATCACTTGCAGAAGAGCTTCCAACTAAAGGCTTACAAGACTCTGTCAAGACAAGTGTCAGTACACTTATGATGCACTGGACCACACTCAATTCCAGCTGACTGATGTGGTTGAAGTTATCTCTCTCTCTCTATCTACTTTGGAGTACTGCTCCCAAGAGGACCACTTTCATTAGAAAAGCCTTGTATCTCCAGCCAGCTAGGGCCTCTGCCATTCTCACTGAGATGAGGTTATATGTGTGTTTTTTGGTGTCCAAGGGAACTGTAAATGCACCATCAACAATCCAAGCATACTCAACCAGTGCCATTATCGCACACAGTGTCCTGGCTGAATCTGATTGGCAAAAACAGTAATGCCTGCCACATATTGAGGTTAAAGGGCCTTGTAATCTTAATACATCTAGCTTCACACTGATGAAGTGTATGGTCTGTTTCAGTGTTAAGGAGCTCTTTACTGGATGTACTGTGAGACCAACACTGTAATGTGTGCAAGGAGGAAAGATATCTCCCAAATGGCCTGCCCCTTGGTGGGGGTGCATAGGAGCCAGTTGTCCAAATGAAGCAATATCCAGTGCCTCTGGCCACCAGGGGACACAGGGTTGCTTGCATACATCTCAAAACCACCTGTGGCACTAGAGAGCAGCCAAAGGATGTAACATTGGAATTGTAATGCCTGTAGTAGTGGCTGGTAGAAAATATATGAAAAATACACAGCACAGCACAAGAGATGGTAAGTATCTACTGTCATCTTTGAAGGACAAGTTACCTATAGCTCTAATCAAGTTAAAAGCTGTTAAGCATAAAGCTCAATATTGAGTACATGTGGTTATACATGTATACAAGGCGTAAAGAAAAAAGGTAAAGATGGTATTTCTATCAAATATTATGTTTGTTGGAAGGTATCCAGGTAGACATCAGGTGACTGGCTGTTAGAAGGGGTGAAATAGAACCCAAATTATATTATGTTGATTTCTTTCATCTTACTGTAACCTGCATACAAATAGTGTGTGTGTGTGTGTGTGTGTGTGTGTGTGTGTGTGTGTGTGTGTGTGTGTGTGTGTGTGTGTCTGTCTGTCTGTCTGTCTGTCTGTCTGTCTGTCTGTGGTTAATGTTCTCTGTGGAAATAGCCATTACAGCAGAAAATAGCTAATTGGCCTTAGCCAAGCTTTTAAGACACTTTGAGCTGGAAGATGAACAGGCTGCTTAATTCCAGGTTTAATGCACAGGGAGAACAGGAGAACACGCAGTTTCCATGCACAGTCTATGCTACAGAATGCTTGCATATCAAAGTCACTGTGCAACTGCTGGAAAGCATTTTGACAAAGAGAAAATATGTGCAACCAGTAAATTCATTAGTTTTTCGCAAAAAGTCTGGTTGGTTAAAGTCTATCCACTGTCCACTGATGGAGTCCTGAGTACGAAGCTGCTCATGGCAACCGCAGCCCCAAAGCCACTATAGCAACCGCAGTCCCAAGCCATTACAGTACAGCTCCCCATATGTGATCCCCAAACCATCTCCACAGTCCCCAGCAAACCATACGGTTCTTCAGGCCGTCCATATGGGGCCACCCTCGCTTTATAAAAGTCGTGGTCTGCTGTGCCATAGTGTCCTGTCCATCTAGGAATGCAGGTCCAGTCTGATGGGTAGTGGGCACAGAGGGCTTTTTCAGTACATTAAGCAGGTGGATCCATGCTCACTTTGGGCAGAATGGGGGCTATCTACAGTCTGGTTGTATAGTGTGTCACATGCATTGCAGTGTCCTCTACAGGAGGAGCAGCAGTGGAAAAGTATACAGCTTATTCCACATCAACTGAATTTATGGACCTGCATCTTTCAGAGCTATGGTCACAATCAATTGCATTTGTTCACTTCATGCACATTACATCATGACATTAATTCAAACAGTAAAATTTCTGTCATTCGAGATGCAGATTTAATAAAAACAAATTTGCAAGAAACAAAGTATTTTTTCAATCCTTCACACAACAGTGCTGTGCAGACCATATGGAGTGATCTTTTTTCCTCAAATGGCTTTGACATAAAATCTATTCCATAATTCACAACTGTGTTTTACAGACAAATTTGCAACCAAGCAGATGTCAAATGGATAATAAATTACTGTACTGTACTCTACAATCCTGCACTGAAATCCTTGCATTAACCCTAAAGACAAAAAGAAAAGAGCCATGGTGTTGTCTTGGCCTCCGAGTCAAGCATCTGTGGGATGTGCTGGACAAACAAGTCCGACCTATGGATGCCCCATCTCTCAACTTACAGGACTTAAATGATCTGCTGTTACTGTCCTGGTACCAGATATCACAGCACACCTTCAGAGGTCTTGTGGAGCCCATGCCTCAACGGGTCAGGTCAGAGCTGTTTTGGGGGTCCTCATTAGTAGGACCTAATATTAGGCAGGTTGTTTGTTTATATATATATATATATATATATATATATATACACACACACACACACACACACACACATACATACACACAGCCCTTTCCAAAAGTACTGGAACAGCAAGGCCAATTATTTTGTTTTTGCTGTACCTTTTGGTTTGAGATCAAACTGAGATCATGAATATGAGATGATAGATCAGAATTTCAGCCTTCATTTCCTGATATTGACATCTAGAAGTTGTGCCCTGTTAAATTGATTGTTCAAATAATTAATAGCTCTGAATGTCTATTCTAGACACTCATAAAGTCTGCTTATATGTAGTGTGCATTAATACACTAAGCTCAAGATCAAAAGTGTGAAAAGTTTGAAAGTGAACTGAATGAATGAAACTGAATGTTGAATACTCTGTGTGGATGATTTGGGACAGCACTGAAATGCCAGTGTCCCCACACTGTGTTATTCAGACAGGTCTGCAGGCCCTTTCATATTGATCCAGCATGCCCTTGGTAACTGGTAAACTAGGGCAGCACAATATATCATTTCTCAGCGGTTATCACAATATTGGTCTATATAGTATTAATTTTGATACTGTTGTTTTAATAATAAACATTTTGACTAGCTCCAGATGTTAGGTATGTGATGAATCTGAGTATTCACATGATCCAACAAATGTAACCAAATTAAAAGTAAAATAACATTTAAAAGACACCCAAAAGTTGATTTAAGACTATCAGAAGATCAGAATATGAATATGAGACAATATATCAGAACTTAAGCTTTCATTTCCTGATTTACATCTAAATGTGTTCAATTAGAACATGGCACTTTTGGTGGCAGACCACCCAATTTTTTGGTGAGCAAAATTATAGGAACAGACAGTCTTAAAATAAATGAAAGTAAGTAACACTTAATATTTGGTTGCATATCCCTTGCTTGCAATAGCTGCATCAAGCTGGCAACTCATGGACTTCACTGTTGTGATTCAGTCTCCTCTTCAGGAGGTGAAATACATGCTCAATTGGGTTAAGGGATGGTGATTGATTTGGCCAGTCTAAAACCTTCCATTTTTTTCTTCTGATGAAATCCTTTATTGTGTTGACAGTGTGTTTTGGGTCATTGTCTTGCTGCAGGATGAAGTTCCTCCCAATAAGTTTGAATGCATGTAGCCTTCTGAATTCATTCTGCTGCTACCATCATGAGTTACATCATCAATAAAGATTAGTGAGTCCGTTCCAGAAGCAGCCATGCAAGCCCAAGCCATGACACTACTTCCACCCTACTTGACCAATGAGAATGTAGGTTTTGGATCATGAGCAGATCCTTTCTTTCTCCACACTTTGGCCTTTCCATCACTTAGAGGTAGAGGTTAGTCTTGGTTCCAGAACTTTTGTGGCTCATCTCTGTATTACTTTGCAGATTTCTGTCCATTATAATCTACTCCCCCACCATTACTGTGATTTTCTTTAATCCCTTGCCTAGATAGGAGATGGCACAGGCATCTGTAGTGTCTCTCTCAGCTGGCTAACACATCACACACATGAGCAGATGGCACAGGGAGGAGACAGGCCCATGTTTGTTTTAAACTCTTTGGAATTAAACAAAAAGAATATCATCTGTTATGCAAGCAGCTCTATGAAGACGAAAATTAATTTGGGAAAAAAGCAATCCTTCTCTCTGTCGAGGGTGCTGATGAAAACAAAAAGACACTGACACACATAATTCAGCTTGTGAACATGTTGAGAGAGTGTTAGCAAGCAGAAGCAATTCACTCCGCTTGTTATCTATTTTAAATATTTTTCTACTGCCAAACACACAAGTCCCTTCTTGATTTGTAATAATATCAGCTATGTCTGATTAACAGACAGATTGACAGTTGACTGTTCTCAACTGGTTATCAGTAGGGCTATGTGAAATATAGGCCAAATCTGTACTAGATGTGTAATAATATACTGCTATGAGGGTGCACAATAATAAGGAAATCTTAAACAGATATTTTCATTAACTGGAAAACAGCACTTTTAAAGAACCAGCATAACAGATGAAAATGATGCAAGTGTTAAAATAATAATGGCTAAAAATGAACAAAGGTTCATTTTAAAAAATATTCCTGCCATTTCTCAAAGCTGAATACTTGTACCGCTGCTGCAGTGTTACATGGCATTTAACATCTTTTTCAAATGATTACATCTGTAATCAGGCACTGTTTAAGCATACAGCAATAAAGCAGGTCTAATATATATATATATACACACACACACACACACTCCTGAACAAAATCTTAAGACCGAGGGAAACATTCCAAGTATTCACATTTCACGCTGGTGGATCATAACCAGGTT
>CM074965.1:9744277-9756657 GCA_037577455.1 Pangasius macronema | reverse complement strand
TGGGAGAAATGAACAGCTGGGAGAAATGAACAGCTGAGAGAAATAAACAGCTGGGAGAAATAAATAGCTGAGAAAAACGAACAGCTGGGAGAAATAAATAGCTGAGAGAAACGAACAGCTGGGAGAAATAAACAGCTGAGAGAAATGAATAGCTGAGAGAAACAAACAGCTGGGAGAAATGAACAGCTGGGAGAAATAAACAGCTGGAAGAAATGAACAGCTGGGAGAAATGAACAGCTGGGAGAAATAAATAGCTGAGAAAAATGAACAGCTGGGAGAAATGAACAGCTGAGAGAAATGAACAGCTGGGAGAAATAAATAGCTGAGAGAAACAAACAGCTGGGAGAAATGAACAGCTGGAAGAAACGAACAGCTGGGAGAAATAAACAGCTGGGAGAAATGAACAGCTGGGAGAAATGAACAGCTAAAAGAAATAAAACAAACAGCTGGGAGAAATGAACAGCTGGGAGAAATGGGCCACATCAGCACTAACATTAACGGTAATGTGCGGTTTAACGGCCCGGTGACGATCTCTGAGCACGTTGCAGCTGCGTGTGAATTCGTGTGCGCTGATTAGACCCGGCGCTGTGTATCAGTGGACAGTATCATCATGGCTCGGTATGTCTGAGTGTGTGTCTCCTCACATGTTTTATGACAAGTGAAAAGCCGGCACAGTTTAGGAGCCTGCAGCTTTAGAAGGTATTATTAATGTTTCTGTGCCTCGTTTTCATCCCTCGCTTGCGACACAGTTAATAAAGTGCATTACATAATAAGCTGCATTACATTTTGCTCTTCGCTTTTAAACCACTGCAGTGCAACAGCTCTTACCCAGGCGCCCCTGATTTCTCGCACACGTTGCTTTTACAAACACTTACAAATCTGGAAGACAATATCCCTCACTACACTCTTTAACCTGTGAATTCTTTCTCTCTTCAAGCTCCTCACCCCGCGTCTGTAGCCCGGGTTACCCGGTGACTGGCCGGTGTGTAAGTGCAGTGTGTGCCTGTTACCTGTAGGAGCTCGTTTTAGCCGCTTCTCTGTCCGCGTGCCTCTGTCTGCCCGCGCGCTCTTCTCCTCCTGCTCGCGGCTGCTGCTGCTTCACCGGGCTGCTTTTCCCGACGCCGTTACTAATCCATGGAAAGTTGTCTTTTTTGGGAATGGGCCATGGTTTGTAGTCCTGTTTGTACTGGGTCACGCTGGGGAACGGCGCGTCCTCGCGCGGTTTGTAACTCGGCTCCGCGCGCCTGCGACTCACTCGGTTGCCTCCGCCGTCCTGCGCCGCGGAAGAGTCTCTGTGCTCCGGGGCGGCGTGCTCGCGCTTCTGCGCTCGCTCAGCGGGAATGTTTCCGGTTACCGAGCGGATCTCCTGATCTGCGATTTCCGAGTAGTTCTGGATGGTCAGTGGGACGGACAGGTCCGATTTGTCAAACTGGTTCCAGAACTGCGCCAGACAGCACACCCGGCTAATGCACGGCCACGCCATAGTGATCTGAGAGAGAGAGAGAGAGAGAGAGAGAGAGAGAGGGAGAGAGAGAGAGAGAGAGAGAGAATGTAACTAAAAGAAAGAAAACATAAATCAAATAAACTAAAACCTAAAAACAGAGGAGGCGCTCGATCACATTGAGAACGGTCTAGTGCTCCTAGTGAAGTGATGATCAGCGCTGAGAGCAAACGCACGCGCCTGACGCTGCTTTCACGTGCTCCCTGATCTGCCGTCGACGCACAAAAATCCATAACAGATCCCACACAGGGCCCCGGAACGCAGCGGCTCCCGCGGCGCTGCAGCGCGGACTCCGCTCATTCCCCGCATCGCCACTGCGGGATGAGAAGGAAAACAAGACATCCTTCCGCTCCTCAGACATCAAAACACTTCCTAGCGGTCATGATCTCATTCAGTCAAGTGTTTAATTAGCTGTTAATAACAACATGGTGAGGAGCACAGTGCAATACGATCACTATACAGAATGCAAACACTGGTCAAAGTGACAAAGTTGATAAACAGAGGAACAACACAGGACACTTGAGGATCATCGACCCAAACGGTAAAACCAGGGGCGTGGCCTCACAGGGGTCATGTACAGGTGTCATGCCCTTAAAATAATCATGTGAGCGCTAATTCACTCTCCTTACCGCGCGTGCACGCACGCCAACACCTTCCAACAAAGTCACAATGTGAGCTGTGACGCGGTCATACTGCCATCTTTCCCTTTCCTGTACAGATCATAGGTTTCCTCTCAAACCATTCCTGAACATTTTTTTTGCAGTGTTGCAGGGAGCATTATCCTGCTGAAAGAAGCCACAGTCATTAGGGAATACCTTTGCCATGACGGGGTGTACTTGGTCTGCTACAATGTTTAGGCAGGTGGCATGTGTCAAAATAACATCCATATGAATGCCAGGACCCAAAGTTTCCCAGCAGAACATTGCCAAGATGTTCTGCCTCTGCCGGCTTGCTTTCTTCCCATAGTGCATGCTGGTGCCATCAGATCCTAACACTTGCCCATTTTTCCTGCTTCCAACACATCAACTTTGAGAACTGACTTCACTTGCCGCCTAATGCTGCCTAACAGGTGCCACCTGTCAGTGATAGTAATGTTATCGCTGATCTGTGTATTTCTGAGTGGAGTGGCTCTGATTAGTTGTGAATGTCTCCCTCTGCAGTTCAGTACCTTAAAAAGGCTTTCACAAAAATGTCCTGGTGTGATTATTTTGTTCTTCATATGCGTGAGAGACTGTGTGATCATCTAAGGGCAGTTTTCAAAGGAAACAAAAAACAAAATGATTTTGGATTACATCACAGATTCCCAACTCCAGACCTGTAGGTCCCCCCAGGCCTGCACAGTTTAGTGTTTTCCCTGCTTTCATTCAACTAGTTAGATAATTAACTGCCCTTCCTAAGTGGATGTGTTAGGGCACGAAAAACATTAAAGGGGCAGGACAAAGGGTATTCCAGGTCCAGGTCAGGAACCTGTGGATTACATAAATTGATATTTTCACCCCCTAGGTTTTAGCTAGTGCTCAACCAGTTATATAAGATGGTCTATGCTGAGTATTAAGATGAACCGACAGGAGTATACTCATAGGAAATAAACCCTGAACATGTAGCATAGCTTATTTAAAGGAATCTAACAGTCTGTCTCAACCTAATCTCTATCTACAGCCGTGTAGTTAAAGGGCACTTACCAAAGCCAAGAATCAACTCCGGCATCAAAAAAACAAAACAGAAAACCAGTTTACTCACTTATAATGGAAGTCGAGTTCAGTTGTTCAATTCTGTCAATAAACATTTAAAATATGTGACTATATAAAGCAAACTGGGTGGCATGGTGGTGCAGCAGGTAGCACTGTCACCTCACTGCTCCATCGTTTGATCCTGAGCTGCCTGTGTGGTGTTCCTCTGCATGTTCTTCGCGTGTTGGTTTCATCCAGGCTTCCTCCCATCTCTCAAAAGCTATACTAGCAGATGGACTGGCTACAGTAAATTACCCCTATGAGTGAATGAATGACAGTGTGTACCCAGGATAGCTTCTGGCTCCAAGGCGGCCCTGGCCAGAATAAAGCGATTTCTTAAGATGAATGAACGAATTAAAAAAGCAAATTTAAAGCTATTACACTCAAGACATTATAAGTACCACATGCACAGATTGTCAGTTCTTTTCTTAGTACAGGGAAATATCAAAATTCTAGTTCATGGTAATCACACATATACTAAAGACATTGTAGATGAAAATGAGATTGAATTATTTCTTTATTGGAGTGTATAAGCACACCTATCTCATTTAATCAGACAAAAACTGACTTTGAATAAAATATTTATACCTGGCTAAATTTATAAGTTGCCCTTATACCTTATACCAAATAACCTTGTGAGAAATTCAGCTACCAGGTTGATACCAGGCCAGATGACAACTGACATTAGTTCTTAGATCACTACATCATCTACACTGGAATTTTAACCTATTTATGTTCATTACGGCCCTATAATAAATGAGAGTATGTGTAACAGTATGTTTAAATGATGTTCTGTCATCACTGGTATCCAATCCCAGTTCTGTGGATTATATGTATGTATAAAATGATGGATTATATGTATGTTTAAACATATGTCCTATATTTGAAGTGTAAATGGTGCTGAAGGATAACAGCAGAGTGCAATTATGGTAGTCATGGCAGTCCCCATTCCTTCTTCCTCAGTTCCACTCTCCGGATTTTACCACTCACTGTCTTGGGGAGCTGGTCTACAAACTCAATCTATCATGAAACAGAAACTTCAATTATCAAACAGACAAAAAGCTCTGCACAAGCAAAAAAAAATGCATTTGCTCGCAGTTCAAACTGCAGTGGCCTGAGAGGTATGTTCTGCAAGGGTACTGCAAGACTCCAATACATCACAGTGGCGTATAAGGCACGGCAAAGGAAATTTATTTGTGTATCACAGTTCATACACTGAGGCCACTCATTGTGCTTCCCAGTGACCAAGCAATATAGATATCAAGGCAGTAGGTAGCAATATAAAGTATAATAGAATAAAACAAAAGTAAAATACAATAAGCACAATAAAACAGATACAAATAGTAAGAAAAATATTAAGATAAAATAAGCTTGAAAGACAAAAGCAGTGGAGTACGAAGTAAAGAAAAGACAGCAAATGCTATCCCTGAGTGCTTTAAATGGCTAAGAGCTTAGGTCTTCTATGGCTAGAGTAACAGCTACATGCAGCTTCTCCCGGCATTTGGTCCTGGCTCTCGGCCCCATACATGTTCTCACAGATGTAAGAGACCTGCATGATTTACATCCATTAAGAATATGAGATGTTTTTTGGTCCTAGGTTACTTAGTGATTTATATACCAGTGGCAGCACTTTAAAACCAATTCTGAAACTTACTGGAATCCAGTGTAAGGACTTCAGAGTTTAGTCACAGCACCCATAAATTATGTTTTACTAGAGACAAATCTATATACAAGTTGTTCATATATTATAGTAGTTCAGTGGTTAGTGTTCTGAAGTACTGACTGTAAGGTTTATATACCGATCATGGCTGTTTATTATGGCACATTACAAGCAAACTGGTCCTGGAGTAACTCCTGTCCTGCACATTGCTGTGTTTTCCCTAATTCATATAACCAGCTTGTTAACACGCCTTCCTGATTTGCATTGGATGTGTCTGAGCAGCAGAGGGAAAAACAACATTAAAATGTGTAGGACAGGGGGTACTCCAGGACCAGAGTTTGGAACCTGTGGTTTAGGCAGTCAAAAGATGATTTTCTTTGCAAAACACACTATGAACCACATCTGTTTTACAACAAAGCACAATATATCCCAGCAGAACTCAACTTCCATGCCCAAGAGCTTTATTTAGCAAACATGCTTCACAATGGCTGTGTCAGCAAAGAATATATATTTAAACTATTTAAAACTTTAAATTAAATTTAAAAGTAGGCTGTTAGAGTTTACTTCACTTCACTCAATAGCATTGTTATATAGCATTAATATTATAGCATTAATTATAGCATTTAATAGCATTGATGTTGTTGACTATTCTATATGTAAATTGCTTTTTTTAACAGACTAATTTTATTTTATTTTATTTATTTTTTTGCTTCGATTGATTTTCGTTTCCTATCCATTACCATTCTTTATGTACGTATTTATTTATTTATGCTGTGTGTGTGTGTGTGTGTGTGTGTGTGTGTGCGTGTGCGTGTGCGTGTGTGTGTGTGTGTGTGTATACCTTGCGTGGGTATTTATATGGAGCTGTGACCTTCTTCACATGTGTCTGCAGTTGTCTGATCAGCTCATTTTGGTCTCTGTGCTTATATTCTGAAGTAAGCACAATAAATGCCTTCACTATCTGAGTGAGAGAAAGGAGAAAAGTAGAGAAAGAGAGCTATAAAAAGAGCTATAAAACTATAAAATTCAGATTTCTCATGAACACAAGATCCCAATGCAAAAAAAACGAAATCTTGCCGTTCAAACACCTTCATACAAACCGTATTTGATTTCATGCACAGTTTTCTGTATTAAGCTGTATGGATCTTTCTTCTTCTTCCTTTTTTTTTGGATTTCCCCCATTTTCTCCCCAATCTGGTCTTGCAAATTCCCACGTACTAGCTAATTGGCTTCTACGACACAAAAATTACCAGTAACAAATAACAAATCAAGTAACAAATCTAAACGCTGTGTCTCAGGGCTAAGCAGGATCTCTTTCTAATGTCAGTTATTTACTTGTCAATTTTAATTTTACTTAAAGATTACAAAAGCAGATGGTTTCCGTCCCAAACATTTAGTTAGGCAGCAACAGCACTGTGAGTTTGATTAACTGCATTAATATGCTTAGGAATAATAGGATGGTTCTAAGTGGAAAAATTTGCCTAGTGTCATGAAAAATAATGATGGGATAGATAGCTTGATTTTCCATCTAAGACATCACTACTAGGTTCTACTACTAAATGTTCATTTAAAAAATATCTCTTATACGGATATTCTCTGTTATTAGGTTATATGTAGATATATAAGCAAATTAAATGAAATAAATAATGTTTAAAAAATCTGAAATGCTAATATAATGTGCAGCTTAATTACTCAAAATGCCTCATTTATCTAACAAGGTGTCATGTGGTGAAAAACAAAGGACTTGCCAGTGGAGAAAAGAAAATATTACACGGTGTTGATGGAAGATAATAATCAAATCTATGTATTGTGCATTCTGTCATGCTTTCCTGCTCACTGCAGTTGTAAAGAGTGGTTATTTGAGTTGTCATAGCCTTTCTGTCAGAGTGAATGAAGGTTTGAGTGATGAGGGATGACCATGTTGTCTTAGAAATGCAGAACTACCGAGCAATACACCTGCACAGAGGCATTTGCAATGTGTACTCCATAGCCAAACATGATGACAGTTGAATGTGTAGTAAAAGAAAATTTCTGTCAAGGAATTAATTTGCACTGGACTCCTCAGGTGAAAGTTTGACACAGAACACTGTCCACAATTCGTATGTAACAAGAACACATTACTGTGTCTGGTTCAATGTGATAGACAGAAATTCTATTTCATCCACAAGGACACCAGATATTTTCAGGCAAACTAACAATAATCCAGAAAATTCTTCACATAAAAGTAACCTTCTCCTCTCACAATGGAAGTCTGTGATGTAAAACATAAAAAAATTAAAAATCCATACAAAATAACTGATGGAACAGGCTGTTTTCAGTACTCTACCTCTCCTCTGACTGGGTCAGGACTGCTGACCACAGCTGACTCAGCCACAGCCTCATGTTCTATCAAAGCATTCTCCACCTCAAATGGGCCAATACGATATCTGAGAAAACCAATCAAAAGAGAACGGAAGTAAAGTACATTGCCATTTCACTGTGTTATGCTATTAAACCCCTTAACTGTCCAAGTGTCCAGACTTATATTCCTTACTGTCCAAGTTACATACCTTTTCCTATTAATGTAATTTGTTCCACAATGTAGTTACTGACTATTTTACAGTACACTTTAATTTGAATAACTGAATAATAAACTGGGACTTTAAGGAGTTAAAAGATTTAAGGGCCTATACTGTATAATGAAAATAAATTTTTCCTGTTGGTTTTTGTACAAGGCAAGGTTTTTGACAACTTCCTTGTCCTGATAAAAGAACAGTAATCCTATTCACTTAAAACTCTTACAATATAGGCTGTCAATAAATGCAGTATTAATATAAAATCTATTATTTGCTTAAACTAAATATGAGTGTTTTTTTTTTTTTTACAATACATTATAAAATATTATTAATAACCTAAAAAGCACCGAGTCTTGCAACACAGTATGTGAACAATAGTTTGTCGATTATGATCCACCATGCCTTTGATCAGAATGTGCAGGTTCTTTATTAGTACCTAGAATAAGGAAGGCTACAGAAGGGGGCAGTCTTTTGAGACTGGTTCTTCTCAAGGTTTCTTCCTCGTGTCATCTCACAGAGTTTTTCATTGCCACTTTTACCTCTGGCTTGCTCTAGAGAGCTAAATCTACATCCAAATTTCTGTAAAGCTTCTTTGTGACAATCCCTACTGCTAAAGCACTATACAAATAAAATGCATCTGAACACACACACACACACACACACACACACACACACACACATATCTATATCTATCTATATCTATCTATCTATCTATCTATCTATCTATCTATATATATACAGGATGACATGGATTATATAATACATATAATATTCAAAGCCTTAAATGCTTGTTTTAAGATCAGTATAAAATCAAGACTGAGCTTCATCTATTCCATTTTCTGCTATTTCTATCTGTTATATTTAATGCTACATAAACATCTGAAAGGAAAAACAAAGGGAAGCGTCACACAGGGGAAACTATGATGTCATCATTTATGCCAACACTCTTACCCTGCAGACAGTATGACATCATCAGCTCTGCCAACGAACCACAGATATCCGTCCTGGTCCATTATCCCTCTGTCACCTGTGAGGTAGAAATCGCCACGGAAACACTCTGCTGTTTTCTCTGGCTCTCCCTATCGGCAGTATGGGAAATATGAGGACCGAAAACACTGATAGATACGACAAGCCACCAAGAAGCCGTAAAGTGTGTCAGCAGTTAGGGAGAGTAAAAATGTAGACCAGTTTGAGAAACACACAGCAATAAATCTCTATATGCATAATGTGTGCTTCTGATGTAAACAGATACAGTGGGTTTGGAAAGTATTTAGAGCCCTTCGATTTTTGATTTTGTTATAAAATTTAAAAATTTAAAGTGATTCAATTTACTTTTTGTAATTTTTGCAAATTTATTTAAAGTTAAAAACTGAAATCTCTCATTTAGTAAGTACTCAGACCCTATATTCAGTATTTTATAGAAGCACCTTTGGCAGTAATTACAGCTTCTTACTTCTTGGGTAACTCATTCCAAGCTTTGCACACCTGGATTTGAAGTTAAAGTTTGGTCTCATCAGACCACAGAATTTTTTCCTCATGCCCTCAGAGTCCTTTATTTGCCTGTCACTACCATAAAGGCCTGACTGATGGAGTAATTCTGAGGTGGTTGTCCTTCTGGCAAGTTCTCACATCTGAGTGGAGAACTTCAGAAGATAGATTGTCCACTGGATTCTTAGTCACCTCCTTGACCAAGGCCCTTCTAGCCCAGTTACTGAGCCCTAGACACATCTCAAGATATTCAAAGCATATAGAATGCACCTGAGCTCAATTTGGAGTGCCTTAGCCAAGAGTATAAATCTAAATGAGATATTAGATTTTCAAATATTTGCAAAAACTTCTCAAAACCTTTTCCCTTTTTTTAATGGACATTTAAAGTACATTTAATCAATTTTAAATCAAACCTATAACCATATAAAGTGTGAAATAACTGATGGGGTCTGGACACTTTCCGAACCCACTGTATGTATACATAAAGATTGAATTTATCGATTTACTGCAGTTTGCCTTAGTCACCATGTTATGGGTGTGCCAGGTCTTGCCATTTGCTGAAATGACTGTTGCTGTATGAACAACAATTGTAAACCAATGGCTATCTATTCAGTTATGATTGCAGATGTGTTCAAATATGGAATCAATAATGTATTTCTCAGATAAAGATTTTAGATATGGCGGCCAACAGAAGAAACACTTACTCAGGTAAAGTATTTTTGCAAAGCCAGACAAAACAGGATGTTTTTTTCCTGTCAAGACAGAACAGAAAGTAGATACCATGTACTCAGTGAAGAGAGAGAATGGTCTATCTGGTTTCACTCTGATAGCCAGATTTCCTTCTGTTCCCCGAGCAACAATATTTCCTTCTTCATTTATAACCTATGGCCACCACATAAATCAGAAAAAAAAAGAGTTGAATGAAATAAAATTGTCCATCTAATTCATTAATTTACATTAATTTAAAAAAAAAATTAGACACAATAAAACACATTAGCTGAATCAAAATGATTAAACCTGCTTGGGGAGAGGTTATATTTACCTGCACATCATAAGCTGGTGATGCTTTGCCAAAAGAGCCAGGTCTAATTTCCATACCTTTGAATGTGCCAGCAATCAAAACCTGATAAATTACCAAAGACATTCTCAGATGACAGTTCACTGATACAACAGACCCAACTCTGCTCCTGCTAATCTGTCATCTTATACAATTAGGTCCAAACCAGTTATGCATTTCTGCTTTTAAAACTGAAGGATAATGTTCTGCTGTAGTTACTTTAATGACTGTTTACAGAACGTTATAACATTTATACTGGCACAGGCCCATGCAAGGCCATCTGTAGGCAAATAAAATCAAACCTGTTTTTGTGTGTGAAGAGAGCCTTATCATCCTTTTTGAAATCTAAACATACAGACTGAAAAACAACACTGACCCTGCCAATTCACCAGACACCCACGCAAACAAATATAATCAAAGCAAAGAAAGATCTGGCTCCATCTTTACAGCTTGTAATCTAAATATAAGATCATTTGACTTTATTTCTCTGCCCATACTGAAGTATGTAGCATAGTACTCAGACACTTATGCACCAACCTAGAGCAGGGCCGAACTTATGCACAGGCTAACCTGGGCTGTAGCCCACTGCCCTGGGCAAAAGGGGCCCTATGAATAAATATTTAGGCTTTCAGTTCAGCACTCTGAATGCTTTTTTTAAAAAAAAAAACATTTGGGCTATTTAAATTCAAAAATGTCATTGAAATAGGTACTGTGATTTGTTCGGCTGTACGTTGCATTTGGCTTGTGTTTAGTTTAATTGTTTAGCTTTTGGCAATGTGTGGGGTGTTGGGTGGGGGAGTGTTGTTGGGTTTCTGAACTCATGCACGTGTAGTCACGTGGGTGTTTGATATTAGTTACCATTTCTTTTAATTAACACACTCAGCACACTTGGAATGGCACTTACTCAAATTAGTGGACCCGAACTAACTGTTGTAAATCACAAATTGTCTGCTAATTCTACGTCATCATGATCAGCCATATGTGCCCTTTCCAAAACCATGGGCATTAACATGGAGTTTGTCCCACCCTTCGCTGTTATAATAACCTCCACTCTTCTAGAAAGGCTTTCCACTAGATTTTGGAGTGTGGCTGTGTGGATTTGCCAAATGACCCCACTGAACACCTTCAGGATAAAGCGCAATGCCATTGCCTGACCTCACTAATGCTCTTGTGGCTGAATGGGTAAATCCCCATAGCCATGCTCCAAAATCAGCAAAGGGGAGACCAAATCTATAATCGAATATTCACTCAGCACATATGAGTGTGACTGGTCATGTGTCCACATACTGTTGAAAATATAGTGCATTTTAAATACCATTTAGTATAGGCAATAATTCTCATTATTTATTCATCATATCAAGAATGCCAATAATTCGTGCCAATACAATGACTGTAATTATTGCTTGCATCTGTGTACCTGTACTGTTATGGTACTCTCAGATTTTGCCTATTACATGTGCATTTTTTAGTCAATTGTGAACCCACTGCTCATAGTGTTACTGAAATCAAAACCATTTCATTAAAACAGTTAAGGTAAAACATTTCCCTCATTCACTCACAGTCTCAGTCTGCCCATACCCCTCGTAGATATCAAGACCTGTGAGCTCCCTCCATTTACTCATCACCTCAGGGTTAAGGGGCTCTCCTGCACACAGGCAGTGCTCCAGAGCCTGAAACTGGAACCTGTCACACACACACACACACACACACACACACACACACACACACACACAGCAGTCTCATCAGTATAGTCTGTTTCTGTTCTGGCAGTTCCAAGTTGTTTAAGTAGATAAAGTAATCAGGGTTATTCAAGCCAAAACATGGCGCTTTTGATTTACCCTAACTGCATTTAAAAAAAAAAAGACAATGCTTTGGCTAGTCTAGCTCTATTTGGTCATGCCAATAAAGCTACACCAGCTTGAACTGAAGTGATTCAGTGGATGCTTTGGATAGAACCTATTTGCCACGTCTTCTCTAATTTGCAGTCTTTTTTTTTAATTTTCATTGTCCTGGTACTTAGGGACTAGTGGTTAGGCCATAGCGCTCTCACTGCTGTGACCCGGGTTTGATTCCCAGCCAGGGAACCCACCCCAGCCCCTCGGGTTGCATGCAACAGTGTGCTTTCAGTGCTGCTCCCAAGCCCGGATAAAATTGGGGTGGGTTGCATCAGGAAGGGCATCAAATACACGGACCAATGATCCGCTGAGGCGACCGCTAACAGGAGCAGCTGAAAGAGGAACGACAACATTGTGCTGGGTCTTGTTTAATTGATCTCTGGGGCAGAAGGAAAATATTTGCAGTGTGTATGCTTCCTCACTGGACAAATAACAGTCACATCCACCAACAGCAGCAGTTTACTGTACTGTTAATAATAAATGTAACTGAAGTA
>CM074965.1:9721952-9732958 GCA_037577455.1 Pangasius macronema | reverse complement strand
ACATCAAGTTCCTTGGTGTGCACCTCTCCGACGACCTGTCCTGGTCTCTGCACACCACATCAGTAGTTAAATCTGCATGCCGGCGGCTTTATTTCCTTTGGAAGCTCAAAAGCTTTGGTCTCCCTCCCAATATCCTTACAAACTTCTACAGATGTGCCATTGAGAGCATCCCGACGGGGTGCCTTACTGTATGATATGGCAGCTGCTCACTCCTCGACCGCAAGGCACTTCAGAGGGTTGTGAGAACAGCTGAAGGTATCTTATCTTATAAGGTATGCTCTCTTATTATATTGTGAATCTGTTAGTAATCATTATTCTACATTTCTCTCTCTTGACTGCCCCTTTATTATTTATTTGTTGTTACTATTGTACTGCTGTAGACTGCCTAAGCCTCACAAAAAGCATTTCAATGTACACTGTCACTGACACTTGTATATTTGACAAACTTGAAACTTGACAATCTAAAATCTGATTGTTTGTGTTTTATACTGCCAGGCCACTCAGTACTCGATAGAATTTGTTGTCTTTATTAGTTGTCAGTTCGAATGCATGTGTACAACTTTTCATTTGAACGTTTGCTCACGTGCACAATGCACAGGCAGGGATTTCCTGTGGGGCAGGGCTGCCTGTCTATATTTTTATTGCAGTTTACCTCACTAGTGGTAGAGGAATCACAGTTATGGGCTGGTTTATACTTTGTGTTGAAGCATGCTTGCATACATGATGCAGAAAGAAGGTTTAAGAGTGAGTACTGATGGACTGACGTTCACATCCAATAAAAAAAGCTAAAACAATTATTAAAAGTTACATTTTATAAAAATGAGTGAAAAGTTTTATTTCTGTCAAATCATTCACCCCAGTTGCACAGAAACCAAACAATTTCTGATATACTTTTTAGGCTATTTTTATTAAGGTCATTATTCCAAATTATGTAATAATGATGCAGCCTAGCACAGATGTTGCACAATTGCTGTTAGAATAGAATAGAAACATTTTATAAAAGTATGGATAAAAAAAAAAGTATAATATTGAAACAAAACAAAAAAAAAAAAGAAAAAGCATGAAAAAAGTGCATTCCGAATGGACAGAATAAAGAAACACATGAAAAGATTAAAACAGGGGGAAGGGTGGCAGACTCGGGTGACAGGAAGAAAAGGAGGTCTAGTGGCGTAGACGAGTGCGTGGGGTACGTGAGATGGGTGTGGTGACTTTCGGAGTCTCACTCTCTGCCATGACAGCATCTAGGTTATTCAAAAAAAAAAAAAAAGGAACACACAATTAACAATTAATGTAAAAAAATGATTATTAATAATAAAATAATAATAAAATAATAATAATAAAAAATGTAGGTCTGTCACACAATGAGTTTTTACAGAATTTCAGATGTACCACAGACACTTAAAGTGCCCCTGAAAGCCAGAATTAAATTCTGTATGTTGATGTATTTCCTTTTGAAACAGAAAGTCCATTCTCTCTCAGTGAAGTAATATCTCATGGCTTTTCATACCACTGCTATGCCGAGGACGCTCAGCTCATCCTCTTCTTTCCTCTCTGACACTCACGTTTCTACACAGATCTCAGAACATCTGGCAGGCGCCTCATCATGGACGCCAGCTCATCAGCTGAAACTAAACCCCAGCAAGAATAGGCTGCTGTTCATCCCTGGTGATGCATCCCCACATCAGGATCTTGTGATCTCCCTGGACAACTCTCAGATCACACGTTCTGTTCATGCACACAACCTTGGGGTCGTCCTAGACAGCTAACCACCCTCGCATTGGTAAACTGACACCATGACACAGGTGGCTCTTTTACAACATAAGGAGGAATTGACCATTTTTATCTACATTTTGAGGCTGGATTATTGCAACTCCTTGCTGGTCTGCCTCCGAGTGCCATCAGATCCCTGCAAATGATCCGAAATCTAGCCTTGTTTTAAACCTCCCCTAGTTCTCCCACACCACAGCTAAAATATTTAAAACACTGATGCTTGCACACACAGCCAAAAACAGACCCGCACCCACCCACCTTAAAGCACGTACACTCTGCTCTGCACCCTGCACACTCCTCTATCACTGCTCCCCTGGACCCACCATCATTCAAGATACCCAGGTGCTGAAATGAACCTCCCCTGGCTGTCTGAAAAGCTGAGTCACTGGCTTTTGCAAACAAAGATTAAAGACCTACTTCTTCACCAAGCACTTGAACTGGAATGATGTTAATTTTTTTTCAGTCATTCTATCGTTTTGTTTTCTTTTCATAGTGTACTATCCCCTGCAGAAGGGATTTAGGTTGATTATACTCTTAATCCATGATATAGTGAACTAGCATGAGGATATGTTTTTGATTAAGACTATATTTAGATTCAGACTCGCTCTGAATAAGGCCGTCTGTTATATGCTGTAAATGTAAATGGCCCTTTTATCAGATCTTGCTTTCAGATGCTTATGGTCGCTCACTTGCCCACTGCAGATTTGTTTTTCCGAGCAAAGATTTCCAGCCTCCTCAGTCTGGGCTGGTACCAGGATTTGGGCTGTTTATTAACAGCCCATAGTAGTGTTTTCCCTCTACAGTAATGCAGCAGTGAGGGCATTCAGCTTCTCACAGGGGAGAGGGAAAGACTGCTCACGTTTTCCAGACAACACACACAAAGGTGCCATGATATCTCCAAATTCTAGCTTGTGGCATCAGGTCACACACATGCTGTATATTAATAGATCATCAGAACATATAAAGCATCATGACCAGTTGCATTTTGGAGCAAGGTCTAACATGTTTGACTGAAGATCAGGATTGTGTAGCGGAAATATGCAGACACACAGTCAAACTCCATCTTTTCAACACAACAATGCTTAAGAGCATCTGATCAGATGGAGTACAGGTTTTCCCAAATTGATAAAGACTGGTGCATAGCACTGCCATCTCACCTTCCTCCTCCTCTCCTTCATCACTGCTAAAGGTGATGAGTGTTTTGGTGCGAGCACGGGTGGTTTTGGGGGTCACCAAGTCACTGTCATCCATCCTGGACTTCCCACGACCTGCAGGTATATCAGAACAATTAAACTGAAATCTCATCACAACAGCAGTACATTTTTTTCCCCCCTCAGATCCCTCATGTGCACTGTTTGACCGGTTTCTCAATACTGCATTATATGATGGTGGTTTTGCAACACATGAATCGTTTTATTTTATTTTTTCAGAAGCAGGATACATGCATTAGCCATCTTCTGTACACGTAGTTAGAAGCAGGTATTACTCCAGCCTTGTGCATGTTTGTCAGGCATTCAGACATGTCTGAAGGTACCAAGAGATGTGAAAATAAGCTGCGGTAGATGTGACTGTAAATAAATCGGGTGCACAGAGAGTGTGTATGAGAGAAATCACTTTTCTGGATCGCAGCGTGTCATGTTACCTCGTGTTGGTCGGCGAGCATTCTTGGGCACAGGAGTGTTTTTCTGCTGCTCTAGCTGCTGCTCTCTCTCCGCATTTTCCACGTTTTCCAGACCTTTTGTATGCACTGCTGTTAACTTCTTCTCAAACTCCTCTACCTGAGCCTGTGCCATTAGAGGACAGCAATAAGACACATTCAATTAAATTTTCAGCATAAGCAGAATACCGGAGATGTATCAAATCACTAAATCAGTGACTTTGACGGACAGTTTGAATGGTAAGGATAATTGTAAATGGTGGGTAAAAAGATGCTATTTTCTCTGCTCTCCTGCAATGGGTCACTTAGTCAGTGTTGCCAGATTAAGTGGGCTTTCTTATGAGGAAAAAAAAGGGCTATTTTTAACCGCCATGAGCAGGCAAAACAATATTTTGATGGTAAAGTTGGAAATGTTTTGCAATGTGTATAAATCAGACAACTCTAAACCTGCTGTAGGAAGTTACTGATCCCCATGTGCACTCAGACTCTTCTCATATTAAATTTAGCTGTGGTTTTATGATGCATCAGTTTGCTATAAAAACACCTGCATTTTCTATTATCTTGTAGTTTTCATTTTGCTTTTTTAAATTACCCAAGATCATAGTGAAAATACAGTCTGGTGAAACTAGTTACTCTATATATAGTTAAAAAAAAAAAGCTATTCATTTCAAAGGCTATCCCACATTATGCAATCACCTGACAAACAGCATCAGCTGAGGATTATATCAGAGGTATTCAAGCTTGCTTTTTGGGGGTGCAGGTAAGAAGAAAATAGAGAGGGGAAAAAATAATATATTTAAATTACCATTAGACCTGCCATCCTTTACTTATTTTGCCAAAGATTGCTGCATTTTTACATTGCTGCATTTGGAGTACACTGAACCTCAAAAAAAACAAACCCAGCACGTAAAACATGTGACTCTGTTTTGAATGCTCTAGTATTAATAAACTCCCACCCATTACCCCCATGTCATTTTACTGTTTTGGCCAGTGCTCTCTTAACTCAGTTTTCCTGCTTGAAAGGTACACTGACACATCATCATCTCTTTCTGTTATGGCAAATGAAGAATGTTTTAAGTTCATTAATGTGAAATAAATCTATCAATGTGTTCAACGATCATTTAATAAGTATTTAGTTAACATTGGTTTGTCTGGGGGAAAAAACAACAACAACAACAACAACAACAACAACAACAACAAATCAAATCTAACTTGACACATATTTTAAACAGTGATGATAATTGGACAGTGCTGGTCAGTTCAGATGCATTCAAATAGTTTGAGCAGCAGACCAACAGTGAAAAATGTCAGCAATGTGGAACCATTTTAAAGTTTTTATGAAGGACATTAGACAAGCAATTTATAAATCCATAATATGTTGAAAATGTACTGCGATACGTTTTTACTCTGTTTCACTCTTCACACCCCTCCCCCTGCAGTAGCTGAGTACTGACAAGTCTGGGTTTTTTTTGGAGGGGGCACAAGTGGGCCTCATGGAGAAAAAGTTTGAATGTGCCTACACCAATGTGTGGCGTCTACCATACCTTAAACTGGGGCTTCGCTCTGCGGCGGAGTTTGGCCAAGATGGAGAGCAGAGGTTGGTAAACTGCATCCTCCGTAAGTTTATCACTATAACACTCCCAGCAATCCTGCAGCTTCTTAAAGCCTCGCTCACACATGGAGAGCAATGACAGAGATACAGCCAGATCTGCCCACTGTCGCTCGGTCCTGAACAAAATCAGACAGAAAGTATGAACACACGTCTATATATCTTTAGCAAACCACTGAACCAAAGCAATACTGCTTCTAGCCGAAACATTCACATCATTACTGCTACTTTGCTGCAGATAACGTGAGCCATCTATTGTAGAGGGAAAAACTAGTTACTCTAACAACTCACTTTGCAGTTCTGAAACGCTGGCAGAGCTTCTCCACCAAACTCTCCGTCTGCCTCTCCTTAGTTATGTAGGAAAAGAGTTGCCTGTGAGAAAGACACAGCAATTTATAAATTGCACATTTACAAATATTTTAACCAAATAGTAAAGGAAAATGGATTTACTTCATAATAGTGCTGAAGTCCTCCTCTTTCATCCCTCTCTCTGGATCTGACAGTCTGCTTATAATGTCTGGCAGTAGATTATAGATAGCATTATCCTGAGAGAGGAAATCATTAACATGATTAAACACAGAAAGAGCAACAAGTACATCAAGAAGCACAACTTGCTCATTCATTCATCAAATTCAGATGAACCCAAAACAACAACAAACTGGCCCTGTATTTCAAAGTATTTCTTAATCATATAAAAATCATCTAGTTATGTTAGACTAATAAGTGCCTACCTTTGCAGCAAGTTCATTGAAGAAGTTGACTGCAAGGTTGGCAATATGTGGCTCAGGGTCGAGCAGGAGTGCAGCAACCTCGCTGACATGACCTTTGACCTTCATCACATCCTTTAGCACCAGCTGGGTCAGAACCGTGATGGCCGTCAGGCGCACTGACACATTTTCGTCACACAGCCTTCACAGACACATCCAATATGTAATGATAGTTGTTTCACGATTCATTATGTAGGTTACAAAACATCTTGCTGTACAGTGAGCTAAGCTAACGTTCAGCAGGGTGCAAATTGGAATTTATTTAAATTACATTTATCAAACTAAAACATTACCTTATCAGTTATCAGGATACAGATATGCATGTACATCAGTTATGAGGCAAGTGGCTGTACCTGGCGTACAAGTTGGGGGTCCAGGGTTCCAGGATGTTGGGGAAGCGAACAGTCAGGTCTCCAAGGGCAATGATAGCATTTGCTCTGACGACTGGGAGAGGAGATTTCTCCAACACGGTGAAGAGTAAACGGATATTATCCTTACACACTGCTGGACTGAGTTGGTGTAGAAACACGGGAGAGAGAGAGAGAGAGAGAGAGAGAGAGAGGGAGAGAGAGAGAGACATGGGCAAAGATTCAAAAGATTTAGAATTAAAACTAATCATATACACCATCAGGAATCAGGAAATACTTCCACATTAAAACAATGGTCGCAAAGACTAGACTGAATTTTTCCCAACACTGTTTTGTTAATTAGTTGCACAAGGACATTAAACAAGGTTTTACTTTCAGGGCCAGTCATAATAATTAAAATGTGTGAACCACTTCCATTACAATAATGCTGGTAAATTTTTCTTTTTATGAAAAAGGACTTAAAGTTTATTTAAGGATTAAGTTAACTTAACGTATAAAAACTCAAACCATGCCCTTCAACACTGAAAGTCTATCAGTTTATATTTATCGCGGATTTGAAAACGATCACAATGCAGTCTGTTAAAGGTATAGTATTAAACTTATTACAACACAGTGTGTGATTTACCTGATCATCATGAACTGGGAGAGGGCGAGGCAGGCAGCAGTGGTGAGTTGGCTATGAGAATATCGGCCAGGTGAGCTGCACACCTTCACCAGCAAAGGCAGAAACACACTGAGCATGTTCCCTTCTGTACACACAAAATGGAGGGGGGGAAAAAAAAAAAAAAAAAAAAAAAAAAAAAGAAAAAACAGCAAAATTAAACATTGTACCACTGTAGCTGATATGAAAAGAAACACCTGATTTCATGAACTAGCCAAATAAACAAAGAGGAAGATAGCTCTCACCAGCTAAAAGTTCCATTTCACAGATTTTACGTATGAATTCTGCCTCTGTGTCCTCTGCTGAGGCACCAGTCAAGCCAAGCTCTTCCTCCACGCAGCTGTCATTGGCTTCCTGTCACACGGGATGCAAATTAAATTAAACACCAGGATCACAATTACCAGGTTCAGAAATCTGTGTAAAGAATCAGCATCTTGATACAGACCTTGTTCTTGTTGACAGGCCCTTTCTCCTTCTCCTCTTTCTCCTCCTTCTCTCCTCTCCGCCGCCGGAGCTCAGCGCTCACACTTCTCTCCAGGTGAGACACCTGCCAGAAGGCCACGAATCCACACAGAGAGAGTAGCTGTGCCAGACTCACACAGTTTACTGCATACAGAGAATAAAAGAGAGAGACAAAAGAGGAGGAGGGTGTAAGAAGGAAATGAAATTGCAAAAAAAAAAAAAAGAAAAAAACTTGACAGATTATTGCTTTTACCCCTCTTAAACCTTGGGCCAAATTCCACTCTATAATTAAACTCAAATGCTCTTGAAGATTTTGGTTAAAGAGATAATGAGAGCAAACTGTGGGACAGTGAGCCAACAGGAACAAGACTAAAGCTGTTCCAAATTCAATAGTTTAGACACTGAACATAATGGAAAGGTATTCCGCTATACCTCTCGGCTCCTGGGAGTCCTGTGAGTCCTGGGAGCCTTCTGACATTTGTGACTGCTCCCCACTCTCTGTAATCTGCTCCAGCAGGAGGTGAGCCGAGCGTTGGAGGAGGCGAGCGCATAGCTGATCGGGTGACTCGGCAAGGAAGTAGAGGAGGCGGACGGCCTGCTCCATGAAAGTCTGCCAGTGGGGCTCGGACAAGATCACTCCTATGCAGGGGACAGGGTGACAGTCATTGCCTGGTGTTTAGAATTATATGAAGGTAATTGATAAAGTAATTCGATTTTTCCTCAGTTTCTTTTCCTTCAGTTACTCTGAATGGTTTGGGACTAGAGAGTCTATAGCATTAGCTTTTTACAGTTTGTGCATCAGACCGCAACTAGAAAATACTCAGGTGTGTACCATCAGCAACAGCCTGGGTCAGACAGCTGAAGAGATGGTGGTCCATCGGTAGCCTGAACACAGCTCCTTTTGATTGCTGAAACAGAAAGGATAGTTATGAAAAACCTTTCTGTATACATAGCATACTGTCATTCTCACATGCTCAAAGATAATGTATGTTTAGTGGTATAGGACTGCTACATGTTAACATACCCTTATGTGGTCAGTAATATTGGTGATGGTAATTACAGTGTCTCTGGCCAGCAAGTAATCTTCAGTCACCTTCTCTCCCAGTGCAACAGAGCAGAGTGTGTCCAGATTACCCAGTACAACTTCCCTCTCAGCTCTACACACACACACACACACACAAAGAGGAACATATGTAAGCTCTAAGGGCCCAGTTTTGCTATAATATGGGACAACAAAAAGTGAGACAGAATATGAACTTCCCCTTGAGTTTGCCCGAGACTAATGTAAGCGCTTATTAGCAGTCACCTAGGCAGCGAGCTAGCTACAGTCAACTCCCTTCAGTCTCCTGTTCAGGAGGTGAAAAGCATGCTGTACAGATCCTTTCTTTCTCCACACTTTGTGGTTCATCTCTGTATTTCTTTGCGGATTCCAAACTGGTCATTCATGATTCTTGATGACTGCTGATGAGTGGTTTGCATCATGTGGTATGGCCTCTATATTTCTGCTCTCAAAGTCTTCTTCAAACAATGGACTGTGATACCTTCAGCCCTACCCTGTGTAGGTTACTGATGATGTCACTGACTGTTATTCTTGGGTTTTTCTTCATAGCTCTCTCAATATTCGATGTCTGGTTATTAGTACACCAGTGGTTTCTATCTTTTTCAGGACATTCCATATTGTTGTACTGGCTACACCCTCAGCTTTAAAATGGCTTGCGTTTCTCCCATAGATAGCTTTCTGGTGTTCGTGTTGGTTTATCCTTTTTAACAATAAATGCAGTCTTCACAGGCGAAACCAGGGCTCAAATCAAGAGTAGACATTCACAACTATTCATTGTTTAAATAAATCTAGCAGGGCACACCTGGGCAACAAGAACCACTGTCAGTCACATGTGCCAATATTTTTGATCAATTGAAAAATGGGTGAGTTCAGACAAAAGGTGCCATGTTCTAAACTGAAATTCTGATCCAACATCTCATACCACATTCTTCCCTGCTTTATTCACTCTATTACTTTGGCTGTTCTTAGTAGTCCATAAGTACACAGTTAACAGTTAGCTTATTAGATACTGTGCTGGGGTCAGTATAGCCCCTGCATCATGTTAGTTAGCCACTACATGTAACAAAGTTGTCCTGACTAGAATTTGCTTTCTCAGTTAGAAAGAGTTTCTAGCTGTGGTTACACTATTGGTGCAGCTAATATTTACTTAACCACATAGCAGAGGCAATGTGAAGAGGAGAGATTCACAGTACAGGGACCCTGACGTGTGTCAGAAAAGCATTTGATTTTTTTTCCCTCACTTTTATTTTCTGTGTACTCTGGGGGTCCCTGGGGGACTAGTGCTTAGGCCTCAGTGCTCTCACTGCTGCAGCCCGGGTTCGAATCCTGGCCAGGGAACCAACCCCAGCATACGACAGGTCACTCCCAGTGCTGGTCCCAAGTGCAGATAAAATTGGGGAGTGTTGCATCAGGAAGGGCATCCAGTGTAAAAACTGTGCCAAATCAAATATGCGGCCCAACGACCTGTTGTGGTGACCCCTAAAAGGAGCACCCAGAAGATGATTTTCTGCGCACTGTGCAGACATTGGGCTAGTTTACACCTTACTGAAATACACTCAGAAAAAAGGCTTTATATTAAGGGAGTGCATTTTGTTCACTTTAGCAGATGTTGTTCAAGTAAAAGATGTTATTCAAGTTATTCTCTAACAAGAGACCCCAAAAAACACACACACAAAAAAAAAAAACCCAGCTCCTCCACACTCATGTTAAACAGCAAAGCTTTTTATACGCAACATTTGTTTTTATTATTATTTTTGTTCGTTCGTTCTAGTCTGCAGTGTAAAATGTCTGACAAGTTGAAATTTTTTTAAAATCATAACTAATTAAATAAACATGTATTTATCATGCAGGCGGGGGTTTGACAGTGAGCTACCATGACAGCATGCATTTATAATGTTGTCATGGGAGCTCACTGCTGTCAAATCCCCGTCTGCAGGAGAGGGCAGGATTGATCAGAAGTGTATCAGAGTAGGTGGGACTGCTCAGAATTTCTTCTGAAGCAGGTGTGACTTGGATTAAAAACTGTTCAAGATGCGATAACTGAGGTATGAGGGTATAAATGTTTGAGAAAAAAATGAAGCTAATGAAGTGTCTTACTAGAATAAGATTTCTCTCTCACCGTGCGGCCATGCCGAGCAGCAGTACTGCAGCTCTCCTGCGCAGTGCCGAGGTCTCCCTCTTTCCTGAGAATCTTTCCCACAGCACCTGCACCACAGACGCCTGCAGAGCACTCTCTGTGCTGAAGAACTCCTGCACCTGCAAACACACAGACTTTGAGCATGATGACTCTCTCTCTGAAACATACTCTGTATAAATTGCATGGTTACAATACCACGTTTTTTTTTACCATCGTTTCATCAGTCGTGGTATTTTATTACCCACACTGCACTGCACTTTATTCCTCCTGATTAACACACTTGCATTATATGCATTAAACTTTTATTTTGGATTTAAGGAACACATGAGCATTTTTTAAAATAATTTCTATTTTTACTGTATGGATGTTTAACGCTGTGTATGCAGACCTGCCAACCTTAAACGATTTTTATGTGTACAACCACATCCCCCCCCCGCGCCGGCCAACTAACTGCGCCCATCAACGCACACCACAACCGCACCCCCCTATTGTGCACGCCATCAATGTCCTCCCAC
>CM074965.1:9705721-9721852 GCA_037577455.1 Pangasius macronema | reverse complement strand
GATCAAACGATATGCGTACTTTAGAGCATGAAATCATACATCCTTCAGAGTTGAACCTATATTTTCAGATGGACAGACTAGTACATTACTCATGCAGCCAGTTTAATACACGGTTATGTCGTTCACTGTTGAACTGAAAAGGGTTTAATTTAGCATCATATAGTCATGCATGTTAAAACTCTTTAAGGAATCATCAGATTACAATGGCAGTGGTTTTTGTTTCTGTTCTTTTCTCACGTTGAGGTACTAATCCTTGGTAATCAGACCTCCCACAATTGCAGCTGATGTGTTTGACTAAAAACTTCTGTAGTACTCCAATTAAATATTCAGTTTGTCTGAACAGGACCAGAAGTGGAAAGCCTGAGCCTATACAGGACATTCAGAAAGTTAAGATCACAGACTGGCCATAGATCAGGACTGTTTTTCTAATGATATCTGTGTAGTGACCAAATAATTCAGTTACTCACTATCTCTTCCAAACACTGAATGGTTCCCAGTGAGGCATCAACCATCAACTCAGACAGACTGTCCACAAGAGTTTGGGCCTTGGTTCTGTCCAGGAACAGAGACAAGAGGGAGAACAGAGGAGAGGATTAATATTTATTCTCACTTATACCACAGACATTGTGTGACTCATTACACCCACTCACACCCTGCGAACAAGAGAGAGAAAACACGCAAACACACACCTGGTGCTGTCTCCCTGAGGGTTGAGGTAGAGGCGTCTGTAGGCCTGTATGACAGCATCTTTGACTGCAGCGTCAGAGGACCAGACCAGTGGCAGCATCTTCCTCACCCCACACACCGAGTCTGCCACGCTGAACTCACAAGCGGTCACACAGAACTGTACTGCCTCCTGAACCACTGACGGTGTGAGAAAAGGGAATCATTTTACTTCTAAATAGTGACAAGGTACAGATACTACCTGTAAAGATTTACATGAACACAAAACAACACTGTCCAGAACATCCAGAATGTCCAGTGTTGATGAACACAAGTCACTCCTAAGTGCAAGATGGACATATAACTGAAAACGCAAAAAAAAAAAACAAAAAACAAACCTGTACTACTTTTCCAATAAATATACAAATATGTTACCTGTAGTGGTTTTCCAGTACAGCATGTTGTTAATGATCGCTATGGCTCGCTCAACTTGTAGGGCAAAGCTCTCCGTGTCTTTCAGGTACTGAACCAACATCTCCTGCTTCTTCAGGTCACTCTCCTTCTCATCACCCTCTCCGTCTCTTTCTTTCTGTGGTGTGGGGGGCTGATCCCTCGCTCCCATATCTGAAGCCTGGTCTTCCTCAGGGCCTGTAAGCAAGGAGCAATTCAGAGCGAGCTGCTGAGTTATATTTGTGCACACTGAACATCAGCATCAACCGTAGTATTAACAAAACCGAATCTGATCTCTTAACATCCAAGCCTCATGGCAGCAACATGCTTACCTTTAAAAAGTAAAGCCAGTGTGCTAATCAGTGCGTCTGCACTCATTTCGGACAGAGCAGAGAAGAATGGAGACTCTGGGTAAAGAGTGTGAGCTTGCACACACAGCCGCACCGCTTGCCTGTATGCACATAGGAACACACAAAAGAAGAGAAAAATCAGAAGATCAAATTTCATACACTTGAATATACACAAAGCCAGTTCTGTTAAATGGGGGGGGGGTGGGGGGAGAGGAGACTATCAGGATTTCAGCCTATAAAATAAAATTACTTAATCTATTTATTAAATTATTTTAAAAACATTAACAATAATTAATAATTATTTTGATTTATTTTTAATAATTATTATTTAAATATAATATTTCAATATATCATTATTATTTTAAACTATTACATTTAATAACTTAAGCTATTATAAATTAATTAAATAAATTTTAAATGTCACAAAAAAAAACCCTCAGCAAAATATTAAGCTCATATATTCAAAACAGTTTTAAAACTTGCAGTTCTACCCTAATTTAATACATTGTCAAAAAGTTTGCAGCCATATATGATGTATAAATGTAAAGGTCTTAAAGGTTTTTTTTTTATAAACTCATGCAATGATTCTGTAACTTCAAAAAGAAAAGAAAACAGCTTACTTTTTAAGAAAAGAGTAGACGTGGAGAGAATTGTATCACTTGATTATTTGATAGCAAGACAAATTAAATGTGCCAGAAGTTTGGTGTAAATGTAAATGTAGGGAATGTAGTCTGGAATTCACTGGGCTTTTGTCCCCAAACAGACACATGATCCAATCAGAGAATGATTATGAATCCACTGTGGTGTTAATCTCAGTTATTTGTCAAAACAGAGGTACAAATCTGAATTTTAAAAGTGCAACTATAAAACACTAACAGTTTGTATGACTTTACAAGCTCAAAAATATTTTCAGCCTATTCTGATTCCATGTATGATTTACCTGTACTTGTTGTGTCTGAGATACTGAGCAATTTGGACAGCGGTGTCTCTGTCAGTGCTGCCATGTTCACTTTCTTTCTCTTCATCCTCTTCCTCCATCTCTGGGTCACTGCTAGCTTCCAGATGAGCTCTGACCGTGTTCGACACCTCCGGCTCCATTGCAGCCCACAGATCCGACGCGGAGATAACTGGGACTGAGAATGAAATTAATGTAACGGGTATTGCTAAAGAGGGCAGAACAACCTCATGGCAAAACAAGTTTAAGAGTTAATCTAACACCCTCAGATTACCAAAGATGCAGTTCATAGGCTACTGGGTACAGCAGAGCTGAGATTCTATCTGAGTCCACACACACACACACACACGCCTCGCACACACACACGCCTCGCACACACACACGGTGTCTGCCCTTTCACTCTCTCCCCAGCATTACTCTAGAGAAGAGTGTGAGTGAAGGGGCTTGATGACTGTAGGCTGGCCCTTACAACAGAGCAGCAAATCTCCACTGCCCTGTCAAGATTACCAGCCAATAGGAACACAGGAGAACTCAGACTAGCATCCAGTAAACTCACATTCGCCTTGGTATCATCACTGGGCAATGTCAATGCAGAGGAAAAACTATACGTTTATACATACCTGGTGCTTTCTCCCTCATGTTCTCTCTCATCTCTTTGAGTTTGGCTGTCTCTTTTTCCAGAGGTTTCTTTAAGTCCACACTGCTCAGCTGAACAGATGAGAAATCATCAACATTACATTATTAATTAAGATGACTGATGTAACTTTATTACAAATTGTGGGGACCTACAACCAACAGCTGTTCTGATTCGGCAGAAAATAGGACTTGTGTATCTTCGGGTTTTAATTTTTTGCATCATTTTTGGTAATGAGAAATCACACATGGTATTGAAGTCAGAATTTCTGTGGCAGGGGCCACACAGTCATACGGCATATTCCGTCATTGTGGCAAGATTATGCGCAAAATGTGTAAAGCATAAAGCGCCCATAGAAGACCCACCCACTCCCACAAGCCCTCAGCTGTACATGCAGCCATTTTGCATAAAGTAACCAAACGTTTAAAAACAAATCCAACACCTTTGTAGTTTTGCTCTAATGTGACACAACTGTATTTGAAAATCTTTACTGATTAACAAACTCCAGTGTCACATTTATAGTAATATACATCCCCAAGACTAAAGCAGACAATATATAGACAGGTTAATAGTTTACCTTGCAGCTGTAGGGATTATGGGCGATAAAAGCAGCCACAAGTTGGATGGCACTCTTACACACATGGACTGATTTATCACCAAGACGACCAACAGCCAATTCCATCACTTCAGTGTATCGACACAATGGCAAAGCCTGAGGAAGAGGAAAATTATTCTTCTGCTGTTTCCAAAACACACAAACTGATTTCTTTTATCACATACACACTTACCTTGCTGTTCACAATGCGGGCATACACCTGAAGCACTCGAGCTCTGACGTGGGAATGTGCGTCATGGATGTGTTCCTGGAGGGTGTCGAGGAAACGGTCTCGATCTGCTCGACCAGAATCTTCTAATTTATCACCACTTAACACACGTACCAGCACCTCCCCCAACACCTCACACACCGCCACACGCATACTGGAACTCTGAGAGAGGCCGAGAAATCAGAAATAAAGGATATCTTTAGTCAGCATTTATAGTTTGTTCTATTTTGGGAATACCAGACGTAATAAGATCGATGAGAGCGTTTGTCTCCACAGTCAAAGTTCACCCTCAGATTACCAAAGATGCAGTTCAGAGCCTACTGAATAAAGCAAAGTGCTGAGAATCTACCTGCATCCACACACACACACACTGTCAGCTCCCACCACACATGCTCTTACTCCTTCCTTTAGAGAAGAGTGTGAGTGAAGGGGCTTGATGACTGTAGGCTGGCCCTTACAACAAAGCAGCAAATCTCCACTGCCCTGTCAAGATTACCAGCCAATAGGAACACAGGAGAACTCAAGACTCGCATCCAGTAAGCTCACATTCGCCTTGGTATCATCACTGGGCAATGTCAATGCAGGCAAAGACCTGTGCACTAGCTCTCATGCATATACCTCACTGTTTTGTCTGTAGCTCTCAGCACAGCATTATCAATAAGTATACTAATATCTTTATCTATGATACGTATTCCCTCAAATAAATGAACCATACAGCCAAAAGTATGTGGAAACCTGACCATCACATTTGTGCTTGTTGAACATCCCATTCCAAAACCTTGGGCATTAATATGGAGGCGGTCCCCCAAATTCATGTTATAACAGCCTCAACTTTTCTGAGGTGGTGTTTCACTAGATTTTGCGATGTGGCTGTGGGGATTTGTGCCCATTCAGCTACAAGACCATTAATGAGGTCGGGCACTGATGTTGGGCGAGGAGGCCAGTGTTCAATGTGGTTGAGGTCTCGAGATCTTCAAAACTGACCTTAGCAATCCAAGTCTTTATGGAGTTCACTTTGTGCACAGGGGCATTGTCGTGCTGGAACAGGTTTGGGCCGCTTAGTTCCAGTAAAGAGAAACCTTAATACCACAGCATACACAGACATTCTATACAAATATGTGGCCCTCATATGATGCTCAGGTGTCCACATACTTTTGCATACACATGTATGCAAATATAAATTTCTAGCTTACTATTTTAACTGGGATTACTGAATATAATAGACATATGCCTAATGTGTGTTAAATTCTATATATTTCTTTGACACTTCATCATTCAACCTTTAACACCGCCAGTTCTTTGTGATAAGAAAACGCTAGCTAACCAAACACACATCGAGCACACTGATGTAGAACAGTACAGAGAGGCTTAAACAAAACCGTTTGCATGAAGAAAAGATGAACTATGTTTACATGGATATCAATGTAATATCAGAAATTCTGCATTCAGACAATCATCAGGAATAAGAAAACATTATCACTAAAAACAAATTTAAAAAAATGAGAATGTGATTTTTTTTTTTTTTTGCTTAAGGAAGCAACCTCTTCTTTGATGGTTTGAACTGTACAACAATATAAGGGTAGTGCTGCTAGAAATGTTCATTCTGTCTGTGACAGCAGATTATTAGGAGCTCATTAATATCAGATTGCATCTAAATACTATAGTATTAGGGTGATTACCCTAGTGTGTGTGTGTGTGTGTGTGTGTGTATGCATGCGTATATGTACCTCGCCATCCAGATGTGTGAGAAGCACACTGATATTAGGGATCATGGCTTCAGGAACCAGGGTACTGAGTTCAGACAAAAAGCTAGAGAAGGCCTTCACACCTGATCCCTCTCTAGCCAACTCATCACTGGACTTCTGCCCGATCTCTCTGGAGCACAAACAAAATGCACAGAATATTCATGATGCATGTACAGGCACACTCGGGCACACAGATACGCAGGCACAGGCACCCTCAGCTTGTGTCTGTCAATATGTAATGTAGCTGTATTATTCTTTCTACAAGAACAACACTGTGTATAAATAATACACAGTAATAATATACATGTAATAAAAACTCATCTGCATTTATAACAGCAAAACAGTATTGGAATTGTTTGGAAAGAAATATCAGACAAAATAAGAATAGAGAAGAAATATCGTGATATTTATACTGAATTTAACTGAAAATAATCATATTGGGTTAGACCTGGATTACATTATGCCAGATTTAATTCCATCATGTCAAACTGTTACTAGTTTAACTGTAACCAGATGCAGAAAAAGACACGGTTTATTTCCATATCAGTTACTTGAAACGTATTACCATTATTACACTGTACAGAAATCATAATTGGAGTGTGATGATGCAATGAGACAACGCGTCGCGATACAAAAAAAGTGACGATGTACGTCGTTAAAAAGTTTCGATTCATACAGTGTATATGATCATTCTATTGATTATGAATCTAATGAAGTTGCATTGTTTGAACACCAGTGTGTGCCAGTCCCAGTGTGTGCAGCTCAGAGTTAAAATACGCTGCATACAGCATGCGCTGTGCCTGATAGCTCCAGATCACAAAAACTGACATGCATTATAGGTTATAAGATTACACAACCATGTTATAACCATTCTCCTCAATAGCTTTCAAACAACACCAACCCCCTGCCTCTGCAATCTACACTGCCCGAGAAAGACTTTACTGAATTCAGGCATTTTAGCAAACTGTTTCCAGTCACAACGATACCTCAGGTACCATTATAGAGCTCAATATGTTTGATCTATGCTTTGATATATAATTGAAAACCCCATAGCTAGTATTTTGGACTGAAAAATACCTCATGATTTCTCCTACAATTGCTTTGATTCCATACTCTGAGCTCCAGGCTGCCACTGCCTGTGCACACACTGAAGAGAGCTGCTCAAAGTGCTGCAGCAGCTGAATCACCTTCACACATGCTCCTGCAACACACACACCATTATCTTCATAATCATGCAGGAGCTTCTACAATACTGTAGATCAATAGTCTTACCCACATACTCAAAGCAAAAACACAATTCAGACAACACCTTTATCCAAAATCTTACGCTACCTGCAGTTTATAGCTATGGCAATATCACTAATGTCAATATTTCCACATAAATATATAAAAGATATGTAATGTTTTAAACACAATTCTTGACAAAAAGTAGGTAATTCTCAGGCATAAAAACAAACCATAAAATACAAAAACATAAAGCAACATTTCAAGTCCTTAGGGCCCACTATAAGAGCTTTTATTATGCAGCTCCATCTCCATGTACTCGTGTGTTCACTAACCGAGCATGTGGTTGTATTTCTTCACCATCAGTCCCAGCACATGGATGATAGCATCACGTGTGGGTTTACTCTTCATGTGACTGATAGTGGGATTCTCCAGCAACTTATAACAACAACACGTCACACAGCTACAGAACCCAAAGGAAAAAGTGAGAGACAGAGGAAATACACAGAACAAAAATAATTACTACAATTATTCAGCTGGCACAGAGACATTCATAACCAACACAGGAGCGGTTAAGTAGCAGGGAGAGTGGGTAAATTAAAAAGAACACTTCAGAGTTTTTCTAACCTATTCACTTTCAAATCTGTAGAAAAACACTGTGATATAAGAGGAATAAAACATGGCAAAAGGACACAACGGTCTGAAGTGAATCAGATCACATCACCCTTCATTGATTAAGGTAAGGGGGGAAAAAAGTGTTTTATTCTGTTGTGTGTTTCTTCCTCAGACTGTCCAGGATTATGATACGCAAGCTACAGATAATGTGGACAGGTATTAGATTTAAAAACAGTGGTGCATTCCTGGTGCAGAGGATAAACAGAAAGAAAGGGGGCATGTCTCACCTAACAAATTCTTCCTCAACCAGAGAAAGGCTCCACAGAGAGCGGATATCCAGCTGGAGCAACTGAGTCAGACACTGCAACACCGTCTCACGCTCACTGTCCCAATGCAGCAAGCCCTTACCACAAGGCTTCTCCTTTTTACGGCCCTGTAACACACACACACACACACACACACACACACACACACCAGTTACACATGTGCAAGTTACCCTTGTGGATATATAAAAAGTTTTGAAAAGCATATACCTGAATATTAAAAGTTGTGACAATCAACAACTTTTCTACAACAACAACAACAATAATAATAATAATAATAATAAAACATTCCTAACTAAAACAGAGCTTTTACCCAGAGGAAATCAACAAATCCAGAGGATAGAACGTTTGCCAGTGATTTTGCCCTCAGATTACCAAAGAACATGCTCAAAGCTATATGACCACAAAGAGAAATGTGACCCTACTATGAGAGAGAGAGAGAGAGAGAGAGAGAGAGAGAGAGAGAGAGAGAGAGAGAGAGAGAGAATATGTGCAAGCTCCCAGCCATTTGCTAGACCCACTTCTTTGGGAAACAAAGAATGCTGGCTGATTGCTAGCAGTGCTGTAGGTGGGCCCTTACAGCAAGGCAGTCAGCCTCCACTGCTCAGCCAAGATTACCCACCATCACAGAGCACAGTCTCTGGGTCATTCAGCTCGCAGACGCCATAGTCTCATCACTGGGCTCAACCACCACTGGCTTTCGCTTTTAATTTAATAACCTGTAAGTCCACAGTAGAGGTATTGGGATGGAAATGCAGAGGATTGCTATGATAACAGTCTCTGTTTCTACAAGATATATAAGGCTGGAGGACTTTGGCCTTGGCCACACATGTAACAGTGTGAGTCTGGTTCTGATTGTCACAGGGTTAAATGAAGAAGAAACATAATTGATTTCTAATCAAAGATTGTGAAGATCTAACCTTCCTCCTCTCTCTTCAGTTTTGTACCATCAATTCTAGTCAGAACCTGAGAACGGAGATGACAGTACAAATTTCCTTGGAGATTAGGTATGAAGGCAAGCTAAAGTCAAAATCCCAGGAAGATTGACATAATCACCAAATATGGCCATGCTAACTGTCCTCCTCTAGTTTCCCAATTAGAGTTAGCACTGACACGTCTTTTAACACCAGTGTAAGTATAGTACCTTGCTGGGCGCAGTGACAACACTCTCTCTGTAGGAGTCACTCTCCAGATATTCGGTGAGCTTGCAGAGCAGAAAGACGCTCATCTTGACTGCATTGAGTTGCTCTTTGCGGTCTGCTGCTGACAAAGACCCCGACAGGAGGAGGGGCGGCAAGGAAATGGACAGGCCCTGGACCACTAAGAATACACATGGGGAAAAGATGAAGCAAGGGAGATGCAGACCTTCATTGCAACACTCATCTAAAAGCCTTAGTCACCGAGACCTACCTTGTATGAGAAGCTCCAGCGTGTCCTCCTTCAAAGTCACATCCACTGTGCGAAAATTCCTGAAATTGAGATCATTTACTCACACATCTATTCCTGGTAGATTCAAACTCGAATATCGTCAATAACGGTGACCAGTTAAAATGAGCAGTGCTGTACTCACTGCAGGACGCTGTATGCTGTGTCGAAATGTTCCAAGATGCACAGCGGCCCCTGACTTCGCAAAGCAGCTTTAAGGCCTGATTCAGAAAGAAACACAGAAACCTACTGTAGAGCCAGATGTTCTGAGCTCATAATCCAGATCACTGCCCTCACTGGCCAACTGGAACACTTAAGCTGTGTTTTATTATAATCAAAAAAAAAAGGAATGGACCAAATTGATCTTGCCAAAGCCATGAATAATAAACACACCTACAGAAAACATATGTGGTACCTCTGAGGTGGTCAAAATCCTGTTTAAATCCACTCTATAACAGGACTCTATTGCTGTATCTCACATTAATGATTAATAATTGATCTAGTGTTTGGTCCTACGTGTACCTGTTGTAGGGACTCTGTGTCATGATGGCAGCTAGATTCTGGAAATTACTGTATTAGTCAATATATAAGGACTCATGATTTATGTGTAATTGCAATCTTGATTTTTTTTTTAGATTCAGTTTACATATTTGAATGATAGATAGATAGATAGATAGAGGAGTACATATTGAATAAGAGATAGAAACTGGACTGAACACACACACACACACACACACACACACACACACACACACACACCTGAGCATCCTCCATCCTCTCTGAAAATGTTTTGTTTCGTTTCACTATGTACTTGTAATGGCTGAAACTCCACTTGAACTTAGGAGTGTAGAGAGAGAATAAGAGTGCACACAGAGAATAAGAGTGCACACACACACACAGACAGAGAGAGAGAGAGAGAGAGAGAGAGAGAGAGAGAATATAAGAGAGTATGATCGTGTGTTAGCTGTACATACCGTGGAGGTGGGAGGGCAGCTGTTTAGGTGACTGCACGCTCTGGACCACATACTGATTGATGGCTCCGGATTTCAGCAGATCATCCAGAGTCACAGGCACGACGAAATCCCACGACATCTCTGTGCGCAAGAACAACACCTGAAACTCTGCTACCGAGTCTACAGCAAGCCTTCGACTAGCTAAACACGACTCACTCAGTTAACTGGCTAGTGTAACCATTTAGCAAAGCTAGCTCCAGTAGAAGAGAAACATTAGTGTGTTGCTGTTTTGTAAAAACAGACATATAAACCTCTCGAAAGCTCTCACATCATAACACAATGTAACGCGCCTGAGAGCCGCTAGCTCTACCCGCTAGCTCCTGACCTCATTAACAAGACACCATTTCAAATAATATCACAAAAATCCGCACTTCACAGCACACAAAACATACCAAACTCAAAATACACTTCTACTTACTGTTACAGAGCTGATAACTTCAGCACATATCAGTGCTGCGTATACGGCCAAAATCTGAGGTGCTCTAAGTTGTTGTTAATGCGCTAACGGTTGACTCCGAATCTTTGAATTGTGCCCACGAGCGCGCCAAAGGAAGTGCGTCATCGCCCCGCCCACTCAGTAAAATAAAAGCCCGTACAATTAGAGCGGATTTACCGATTATAATAAAGGTCATGAGAAAGTCCTCAATAAGAACATTACAGTTCTTCAGTGCTTCCAACCCACCTTATTTATCTCATCAAAATAATAAAATAAATCAATATAAAGCGTGAGGGTACATAACATCCAGGACCAGGCCCCAAGAAACAATGATGTAATTTTATAAATCTATAAAATTGTTTACAAACATTTGTAATTTTAAAAAAAAAGTGATTCCATGTGAGTTGGAAAATAATTCTATAATATAGGCATGAAAACATTCCCTTTTTATGTCATAATTTCTTTCTCTCTTTTTTCTTTCTTTCTTCCTTCATACAAAAAAGCAATCCAGTAGAATATATTCACATAATATCCCAGTTTTAAGATCTACAGTCTTTACGCACATTTGTTAAAGATGCCTCACACTATCACAAATCCTTGAATGCTTCAAAGAACAGTACCTGCACGACAAGGCTTTACTTTTTTTCAATGGATGTCAAAGTGTATGTGCAGTCTATATGCGTCCCTAACGAGGATAGACTGGAAGCGCTAAAACATTTTTAACTGTATGACTGGAAAAGAATCCAAAGCTCTTCATATTCTCAGAATTCATCTTAACACTAAACTGACTCAGCTTTGAATCTCAGATGAGAGGCATCAGTATCGGCATTAAAATGGAACTTCACAGCCATCACAGCCATCTGTGGTAAAGAGAGCAAAACTGGCTGTACTCTCTGGTGGGAGTGGTGGCATACTCTCTCTATCTCTCTCTCTTTCCGCTTGGCAATCTCATCGACACTAATGGTGGGCTTGTGCATGTGAAAGGGAGTAGATAGCACTTTCCTCCAAGTGTGTTATGCTGCCCCATGATGCAGCAAGTGCAGCAGTTTGAAAAGTTGGCTTCAGGTGTCTTGGAGGAAGCATGTCATAACCTTCAGCATCCCCAGTTGGTGGCTGTCATATGAAGAGGTCCATATAAGGAAATCCAGCTGTTCATTTCTTTCTTCTCCACATTTCACCCAGTTCTGAACTATAAATGGAGTATTGCTTGCCCTGACTCCAGCGAAGGAATTTTTGAACGTATAAATGAGTCAGAAGATTCTACTCTTAAAATCCCCATCATTATAAACATGTAGACTCTCATTCCTTTTGACAGGCAAGACAAAAACGTCAAAGACATTTCAGGAGTAAATTAAATGACCAGCCAAATCATAACTATGCCACATAGCCACTAATGTCATGGGCCCCATAGGATCAGCAAGTAGCTGTACATTGGAGAAACCAAGAAGACATTTGCTGAACATTTCTCAAACACCTTCGTACCATCAGAATGAACAATTTCTCATTTTCATTATGGAAACCAGTTGGCTGAATTACCACTGGATCTAGGCAGCATGAAGAACCTGCTCTGTCTGGATGTGACAGAGAACAAGTTAGAGCACTTCCGAGAGGAAATGGCTTGCCTGCCCTCGCTCACTGATCTGCTGGTGTCCTGAACCTCATTATTTCCCTGCCAGAGGGCATAGGTCTGTCGTTACACATACGTCTGCACACAGGGCATGTGTATATGTCCACAGTTCGCATCATCACTTTGACTCTGATGCTAAATCCAATATATTATATGATCATGTCATGTGAATAGTAGTATGAAAAGATTAACATTGTTCTCTTCACTACTTACAATGTCACATTGGATATCCAAGGCCTTCTCTTTAAATGTAGGGAGCATGATTGTAAAAACCTATTTGTAATTTCATTATTTTCATTTATCAGCAATGTAAACAATATTTGTGGAAACAGACACACAAACTCTCTTCACATGCATGAGCTTCATCTTGATAGCAAAGTGTCTGAGGTGGAAGACAGGGATTAAAATAATATTTACCAAGACCTTGGTAAATGCATTTTTTATTTCATCTTGTCAACTTGATCTGATTTTAATATGATCATCTAGGTTTATTAAAAGGTCTAAACCTGGCACAGACTTTCCTGTTAGGGTAGAATCTCATTTCTAGTATTTAAATGTGTTCTAAAAGTTGAATGTTGTCACTAAATGGAAGACTATGCTATCTAGATAAAGTTATCTAGATATAGGTTAACCTACAGACCTAGATTTGTGTGAATGTGCTCATACAATATCCACTGGTGAGTCACTGGCTGTCTTCAAACAAAGAGCTGAAGACCTACAGTCCCTTTCACCAAGCTCTATTTAATTTAATTTAATTTAAATGAATAACTTCCCTCTAATGTGGTTTTGGCCCGATGATATTGTTAGACCCTGATTGATGTAACTAACATGAAGATATGTTTTTGTTAGAAGACTACAAAGCAGTTCCATAAGTCGCTCTGGATAAATGCTGTAAATGTAAATGTTCCAGTACCAAGGCATTTAAAACCTCATGGAATGAATACCATTATAATATAATAATATCTACTGGTTTGCCTTCCTACAGCCTCAGAAGTGCTTTGCTGGCTGACAAACCTTTGTCTGAAGACTCTAGTTTCCCTGAAGACTTTGTGTACTAAACTAAACTTAATTATGTCTATATACTATTATATATACATATGTCTATATGCTATTTCTGTGTTTTCATACAAGACTAGTTCATATCTTGCAATCTGCCATAACTTATAAAAACCATACAAGGCCAATATTTTTGAGTTAGCCTCTCCTGTCTTCCTCAGTTATCACTATTGTGTGGAGGAAAGAGAGCATTTGTATCTACTAAACTGATTAAATATGTGTTACAGTCACTGGGGCACTTGAACATAAACATTATTTTCTAAAAACTAGTTGAAAATGGTGTTTTTTAATGTAATGATTATTGCAACAGTGTCTTGTAAAACAGTTTTTGGGTGTCAGCAAACTTTAAATCAGTATTTAAAGTCATCTTCGGTAATTACACTATGCAAAACAGTACTCTGAATTATACATGAGTTTGGCTTACCACACACTCTTTGTCCCTTTGTCTCAGTTTGTCTCAGATGAGGACTGCAATTATTCAGTAGGTGTAAACAGGACCATTTGAGAGGTGTGAAGGGTGTGAATACAACTACTTTCTCAATGGCCAAATTAACAGCTGCTGTAAGCCATTTTAACAGCATCTTTATTCTGGTTATACAATAAAGAATGTTTAGTAACAGTGCCATGCCCAACTTGGATCAGTGTCAACAAACCATTCATCTAAACCCATTTAAGTCTGAGTGTGATCATTATATCAAAGTGCAACATTATCTTGGGTGAAGTGAAATGATCGAGTTCTTTAGGATGAGCCAATTAAAGTCAATAAACCAAAATCTGGCAAAGCTTCAATACAGCTAGGTACAGTAGCCTTTGTGGTTCTACATTTGATGCAGTGGGAAGTGCATATACTATGACACATTTTTAATTAAATGAGGTAGTGATCAGAATTCATTTCAGGCTGGGGTAGTGTGACTATATTTTCTATATTTAAGCCAAATGTCAGTATTACATCAAGGGTGTGTCCAGCATAAAGAGTGGGTCCTATTATGTTTTGACTGACCCCAACTGAGTTTAAAATAAACACAAATGCTCTTATCAGATGGTCTTATGGATTATCAGAATGAATATTGATGTTTTTTATACTGATACAACGAGACATAAGAGGAAGTCTGTGAATTTCTGTAGAAATTCAGAATAGGGCCAATGTGTCCTGTAAATACTAATTAGTGGAAATGATTGAGACTACTTTTTTGTAGCTATATCAATTATGTTAATAAAAAGTATTTCAAATTAGTTAAATTCATATTCACATTTCTGTGCAACACTTATAGTATGGTAGGAAATACATTTAAATAGACACTATATAGCCAAAAGTTTGTGAACACCTGACCATCACACCTATATGTGGTTCTTCCCCACACTGGTGCCACAAATTTGGAAGCACACAGTTGTATAGAATGTCTTNCTTCACTGGAACTAAGGGGCACAAACCTGTTCCAGCATGACAATGCCCCTGTGCACACTGTCATTATCACATGAAGAAATGTTTTGCCAAGGCTGGAGTGGTAGAACTCAAGTGGCCTGTACAGAGCCCTGACCTCAACCCCACTGAATAGCTTTGGGATGAACTGGAACAGTGACTGCCCCCCAGGCCTCCTCGCCCAGCATCAGTACCTGACCTCACTAATGCGCTTGTGGCTCAATGGGCAAATCCCCACTTTCCAAGATGTAGTGGAAAACCTTCCCAGAGGAGTGGAGGATAACAGCAAATTCGGACTAAATCTGGAATGGGATGTTCAACAGCATATGCTGAATGAATGTTATGGTCAAGTGTCTGCAAACCTTTGGCCATATAGAGTAGTTGTGTTGCCTTGCCAAATAATGAGGGTGATATATGTATATAGCTGTATCTGGAAGCCCTAGTCTCATTTAAAGCTTCACACTCGTTTGGTCTAATCCAAGTTTTTGTTTAAAAAAGTACATCACCTCTCAGTTATAGTTTCATTTACAATAAGCACTTTAGATGTAAGAGATAATAATAGGACTGCTAATACTTAGAAATCCTAATTTAAGATCAAAGCTGCTGGCTGCATATTCGGTATGATTTGGTTTTATGTTAATTAGAATTCCTAGAACAAAATTTTGAGAATTTCCACATTTAACTTATGTTTAGCACAAGGAAGAGACACAGTCTTAAAAACAGAAAAATCCATTCATCCAGTAACAACTTTATCCCGGTTAGGGCCATTTTGGAGCCAGCTCCTCGGAAACACTGGGCGCGAGGCAAGGACATGTCCTGATAGGATAGCAGTCCATCACAGAGCACTATGCACATACATTTCCCACACTCATTCACACCTAGGGCACTTTTGCTTTTTACATCAGACTTTATTAAAATTACAATTATCATATATACATATCAATCCAGAACGTTCATGTTGTACATACCCAAAGAATGTCTAGACAGTATATACATTAGAACAAATATCACATTACAAATATCAACAAATTTTACAATGTCATTCAAGTATTTGAACATTTCACAGTCGTAGGTAGAAGAGAAAACAAACAAACAAAAAACAATTACAAAATTAGTTTATAGTTTTAAATATGTCCATGTAAAACATTTCCTTTTCTTACAATTTTCAGATTTAAGTCTTTTTAGATGATTTACAATTTGTTTAAACACAGCATCAGCAGGTATATTACATTGATTAATAATCATTTTGCATCTAATGTTCCATATTTTGCAGTTCACAGTACAAACAACTAAACAGTATAATTCATGTAAATTTTGTGGTACACTATCAAATATCCCAAACATAACTGTCCTTACTGTTTAATCCTAATA
>CM074965.1:9647601-9660456 GCA_037577455.1 Pangasius macronema | reverse complement strand
AGGCAGTCACTGACTGCAAAGGATTTTCATCCAAGTATTAAAATTATGGTTATATTTACAATTATGTCACTTTGTCTGAAAATGGAAGTACTTTGCTTAAAATGGCTGTAATTTCTAAATGGTAAATGTCATATTTTTGTGGAACCTCTTAAAATAAAGCTGAAATCGTAACACCACCACATATTTCCGTTTTAGTGTTTTTGAGACAGTAACAGGTTTATGAAGGCCTGGACACTGTATGTTTGCATGTATGTTGGAAAACTATTCATTTTAATTATTTATTAACTATTCATTTAAGATTGGAGAGTTATTAGCATCACTGTGTTTGGCTGAGAGCTCAGTGAAAAAGATGTTGAATTTTTAGGGAGATGGCATGAATGGAGTGGGTTCATGTGAACAGTCAAATTGTGCAAACAGAGCAGCAGGATATCCAGTCCTGCAGTTAGTTATTGTTCTCCTCTGAGTGTCTTGAAGCTCTTGTTGGGTTTCAAATGCCTTAGAATAACACAGCCCAAACATGCAGGTGGAAACACCAGTTTTGAGAACTGAAAAATACATTTGTTATAAATGCATTAAAAATATAAATATGTCTTGCTTCACATACCTGGAGCTGTTATTCTTCTTCTTCAGTACTTTTCTCCAGTAGTCCCACAGAGTTTCTAATAAGAGTAAAAAGATGGCTTTATAAATAAAATTGTACCATTTCCTTTGGATAGAATAGTTACAGTAGAGGGGGTGCATTACTCCACCAGAAACATCCACAAATATCACATAAATTCCTGTTTCTACAAATGTGTGACTCTTCAAGCTTCTTTGTCTCCATCCTGATCTCTCACTGGAGTATCTTCTGTATCTATATTTCGCTCCTCCACTCCTCTCACTTGTCTCTTCTCTCCAGCTTTCTCGTCCTCATTTTTCTTGATTTCCAACCCCTTTTTTTTCCCTCTTGGCCTCTTCCTCCCTGCCTCCCTCATACACTATTGGATGTTAATTATATAATAGGCAATATAGTTTCCTCTGCAGTCTTAGATCATTAGTTATTCGGACCTGTATAAACTGGCTGGCAAATTGTAAAGCCATATCGACAGTGTAAATGAGAATTAGTCATCAGCAATATCAAAATTTATCTGAGCTGTGTAGGTAAAGTACTAAGGAAAAAACTCCATTTAAGTAAAATTATTCTGTAAATACACTTAGCACTGACCACAGACCGGGATTTTGTGGGTTCTGCCCTTTTCAGAAAGGTCAACATTGGATATGTGGATATGAAATTGTGCTGTTTATAGGAAATCTTCCTGTAAACATTGTGAACGCAAGACTGAAAGACTCAGATGAAGTACATAAGAAGGAGAGAAAGGAGACTAAAAGTGGGACTGACACGAAGGTAATGTGTGAATAAAAAGAGAACTTGGGGGAGTTATTAAAGCTGTTAGTACTGTGCTTGAACTTCATAAAGGCCCCACCAAACAGTGAAAGCAGTTGGGGATTAGTTAAACTGATATTAGCGTAAAGGTAACATTGACTACACAGTGTTTTACAGTCAGTTTATACCTTTTCGTACTTACGTGTATAATTGTCTTTAACTTACGATTTTGACCACCCTATATCTCGGGATGCACACGCTCTTACACACACACACACACACACACACACACACACACACACACACACACACACACACAGAATGTGTGAAACCTATCTTGCAGCTTGACACACTTTGTAAATTGCCTGTCACTTCTCCTTAGCAACATTCAATCTGCACAGAATAAGCTCCAACTGGACACAGACACGCACAGACACACACAGACAGCTAATATATCAAATCAGTGTAGTTTACTGCTGTACAGTAAAGCATATTTTTCAGTTGTTGCAGCACACACACACACACACACACAGATTTTGAGTAGATAAACAAGAGCCTTTGTTATGCAATCATTTCTTTCACGTTTTGTGGTCTGCCAGTAACCAGTGAATTCACCATTGAAAACACACATGGAGACCTTAAAAATAGTCACACAGATTAGACTCACAAATATACCATCATTACATGATGTTAGAAACTACAGAGAGAGAGAGAGAGAGAGAGAGAGAGAGAGAGATCCTCTGACACAACCCTTAGACCAAACACATAGTTCCAAGAATTTTGTTGTCAGGATTTCCACTATGACATAAATTAGGGGTATAATGAATCACAAAATTCAAATTCTTTCACATGGGAAACAAGTTCCCTGTGGCACACACACACATCCTGTGTTTCAAAAATAGCCCAATTTTGATTAAAAACTCCTGCTAGTGTGACTCAAGGTGGTGTGTCTGAAGCACGGGATGCTTTTGTTTCACATTCTGCTAATAGCTGTTTGTGCTGTGAAAGTCACAGCTCTCTTTAGCTCGAATGTGTTTTTCAAGCCGTTCTCCGTTTTCTGAATACGAACTTCCCAATCTGTGTGGTGATTTCTTTAACCCAGATTGAGTCAGCTAGGAAAGGCTGTCTGACTGAAGTAGCGAGGCTTTGTGGTGTGTGTGTGTGTGTGTGTGTGTGTGTGTGTGTGTGTGTGTGTGTGTGTGTTATTAATACCAGCTAGTATGATAGCATATTAGCTTGTGAAAAGCAGCGTGAGTGACAGAGTAGTTTGTGGTGAACTGGAGTTAGTTAGGAGTCTCTTATCTCTCACCCTTGACTTATTTCAGATCAGCATTTACTCCGTCATTCATGAATAACGAAGCATGAATAAGTAATGGATTGATCTCTCTCACCTGCTCTCTCTTTCTCTCACACACAAACACACAAACATCCAGACAGACACACTTAAAGGATGATGGTGTCTTCCTGAGCTCCTGTGCTGGACAGCATTTATGACAGTATAAACAGGATAATACAAGAAATGGAAGAGGAAAAGAATAAAGGCATACATGTTCAAGACATATACATGTGCATTAAGTCTCTTGTTCATTATATAGTGTCAGAAGTTAATTATAATTTAAAAATTAAATAAATAAACAAGACCTATGCACTACCAAAGTGGCAACAGAAATGGCGATTAAAATATAGTCGGAGGTATGTTATTCTGCCTGCTTGTCCTTCGTTGCCCCAGAGTAGTGTGTGTAGACTGCCTAATCTGATCTAATCTCTGTTATCCCCTAATCTAGCCCACAAACCTCCCTTTTACTCCCTTTAGTGGAGATTTGCAACCATCTTGATGAGTTTTACATGTTACATAGCTGTGCTTCATTATTTATCTGTTTGTTCCTTTTTTATGTAATATGTGTTTAGCAGGGGAATCTGTACAGATTGCCATGGGGGCTGTCTAGATATAAACGCATTGCTACTAATTCAGAGGGTTTGATTACTGGAAACTTGGTTATGAAGTAGAATTCACTGATAAACGAAGTGACCTTTATTTAAGGTGTTATCTAAGGCAAGTGCCGTTCCATTCTGTTTATCTCAGTGCTGCATCAAGTTTGCTTGCGACCCTTTAAGTACATTTTGTATTATGAATGGCAGCATATTGACGTATTTAGATTTTATCTGTGTCACTGTTATCACTGGTATGTGGGGCTGTGACAGTGTTTTGTAAAACAGAAATCCGTCCTTTCCATCATTAAAGTTGTGCTATGCCTGTGTAGAGGAAGATGTCTTAAAAATACTTTTTAAAGTATAAAAGACACCAGGTGAAGGTTAAGAAAATATCATCCCTGTACTGCTTACTGATAAGTGATTAATAAGATATTTCAGATATCTTAGCAGACATGCATACAGTTCTTGCATTATTTATTTTTATGAAGCAAGAAGAAGAAGGGGCTTGTTGTATGGGCTTAATCTGCACTTGATCTTGTAGCATGCACACAGCTACATTAAAAACACATCACAGGCGATAAATGTCATGAAGCGTAAGCAGTACAGTGGTTTTGGGATTTTGAATATTGTGTAGTGGCCAGTAAACATACAGCTAAAATGGTTCACATCAAATGTTCATGCTCACAATTCTCAAATGGTCTTTTGTGGACTTTGCTTTGGCAGTAGAGTTAATTGCAGTTAATTAAGGTAATTAAAGTTCTCAGTATGAGCAGCCATCATGCTTTTCTCAAGACAAATCCTAAGTCCTGTAAGGGATCTTTATCTGTTATTTCAAACCAGGTAATGTATAGATTTTAACCCAGTGGTTTAGCAAATACTACTCAACAAACTAAGCTTGGAAGTGGGTGGCAAATTCACTTCAAATGTTTCCCAGAATCCCTAGTCAGACTCTGGTGTATAATTCCAGTTGTGTCTATATCAAGTCAGGTGTCACAATAAATTAACTGTACAGATAATTTGAAGAATATGTGGTTCATAGTCATATTTCACTTGGTGAAAAGACTACATGGATACTACAAAACCTTTGGGGAAATATTAGTGTCCAGAATTGCTTGATACTACAGAGCCCTGCACATGACATGTGGCTAAAAAAAACCAATATATTGTGGCCACGAATTAAGAATTCGTCCCCACAACTTATTAATACGTGAGCATGTTGTATTAATTTGTTCCGTCATTTTAGGTAAATCGTGGCCATGTTTTACCAATTTGTGCCTGTAATTTCATAAATCCATTGCCCTTTTAAATGCTCCCTTGTTTAATCATTTTACACGTTAAATGGATTTTTACTCATTTTGTACCGGTGTTATATGCATTTTGCTCCGAACGAATTAATACAACATGCTCGTGTATTAATAAGTCATGGGAACGATTTCTTAATTTGTGACCACGAAATATTGTTTGTTTGTTGTTGTTTTTTTATCCACATGTCATGTGCAGCGCTCAGGATATTACTGTATTACTCCCATATTGGAAAGTGGAATAAATCTACACAGCTTGGGTAAGACTTTTTCTCATGTCTAATCCTAAGACCATTATTATTAAAATTTCATGTACGTGTAAGTGTATGTTTAAGGTTTAGATTTATGTTATATATTTGTGTATTTTAACAGTGTTTTAACATAATTGAGCAACTGTCCTTTAGTCCTCCATTATAAGTGAGTTTCAAGACAGGTGTTATGTTTTTCTCAGTACTGGAGGGGTGCAAAAATGTGAAAGGCTCATTCTTGCATTCAATGTAACATTAGACAGCAGGATGATAGTGTAATAAGTGTGTGTGCGTGTGTGTGACAGCAGACAACTATAAATGGCCATTTGTCCCTGAAAGTCTAACTCTACATTGTCCTAAGTATATCACACTCTCAGGTACTACCTGCACACACTGCACACACACACTTCTCAACACTGATATCATCGTGCATAAAACCCTAGTCACTTAACATAGACTCAAAAGTCATTCTGTAAAAGACTCTTTCTCACCTTCATCACCCCCTTCCGTGTGAGTTCACACACAGCTGCTTGCAGTCCTAGTTACTCGCCTGCAAGCAACCCATCCAACACAGACGTCTCGTGCACTCCACTGTAACTGATCCCTGTGTGTGTGTGTGTGTGTGTGTGTGTGTGTGTGCGTGAGGATAATGAGAGCGAAAGAGATGGAGGTGGACGGAGAGATGTTAAAATGACCTGCTGCAAAATGACACCCGTGTTTGGCAATGTTTTGCGTTTATGACCTCAGCATGGTAGAGTGGGTCTCTTTGTGTCAGTGACATCACCTGTTTCACCAGCTCTCGTGTGTCAGTGACATCACCTTAGTTGCCTAGTCTCCTGTGACCAGGCTACAAGCGGATTATAAGGCAGACAGGAAGGAATGTGATGTCCTTGGTCAGCTCTGCTGTTTTTAGGAAGAACTGGAAAACAGGTCTCACCGCACAAGAAAAACAATAGAATAGGTGAGGAAAAATAGAGAAAGAAAGATGGTGTGTCTGAATAAAAGAGAGAGAGAGTGAGCAGCATTCACACCGTCAATTATGGATAACAATGCATGAATAAATGATGAATCCACGTAAACCCTTTGGTGTCTTTTCTTCCCACAACAAAAATGCAGGCACACATAAGCAAAAGAATAGTAATGTCATGCAGTGCTCGCTTTCATCACTCATCAGGTAGTCTGGCAATGACCTGATTGAACTGAAAACACACTAATCATATTGACATACATTCAGGTCCGTAAGTTAAACTTGTCACTGTACTAAAAACATTGAAACGGAGACATGTGGTAGGTGGTGTTACTTAAACTTTACTATGTTAGTTGGTGTGATTGAAGTGTAGACTTTCAGACAGAAACAGACCTATCAGAGAGACAGCAGAAACTTTAGGAGTGCCCAATCAACAATTTGGTACATTCATAAAAAGAGAGAATGCATTGGCCAGCTCAGCAACACAAAGTCCTGGAAGACCACAGAATGTATTGATGAATGTAAATACAGACGGTTTATCTCAAGATGCAAGCCACTGGTAACACTCAAGAACAGAAAGGTCAGATTAGACTTTGTTAGAAAAAAAGCCTCACCAAAAAGCCTTCTTGGACAAGATTCTTTGGACAAATGAAACCAAGATTAACTTGTACCAGAATGATGGGAAGAGAAGAATATGGAGAAGGAAAGGAACAGCTCATGATTCAAAGCATAACACATCATCTGTCAAACATGGTGGAGGCAGCGTTATGGCATGGGCATATGGTTGCCAATGGACCTGGGTCACTGGTGTTTATTGATGATGTGACTGCTGATAGAAGTAGCAGGATGAATTCTGAAGTGTATAGAGCAATACTTTCTGCTCAGATTCAGTCAAATGCTGCAAAACGGATAAGGCAGCGCTTCACAGTACAGATGGATAATGACCCAAAATGTACCGTGAAAACAACCCAAGAGCTTGGACTGTTCTTAAATGGCCGAGTCAGACAAATGATCTCAGCGTAATTGAGCATGCTTTTCCATGTACATGGTTTCCAGATTTCAGGCAGTCATTGACTGCAAAAGATTTGCATCCAATTATTAAAAATAATCCTAATATTTATGACTGTTAGTTTGTCCAAGTATTTTTGAGCCTGTGATATTGGAGGGACTATTTTTGTTAAACCCTTTGAATTAAAGCTGAAAATCTACAGTTCAATCTCAATCTTGCAGGTGGTGAGTCCAGGAGATGGCTTCACATCGGCATTTCAGGCTTTTTTGTAAAAACCCTGAAATCAAAAACCATCACAGAATTTTGTTTTGTTTTGTTTTGTTTTTTGTTTTTAGTTTCTTGTTTCTCTGGAGTAGATTCAACTTTGGCAAAATTCTACTACCTACAGTCAGGCCAGTGTTACTATCGTAAAAAAAATTGAAAGAGAGCGGTATCCTTTCTTCTTTGCTGTGAGGGATAAAAACAGGGCAAAACAGGATTTCCGTAAACAAACAAAATGGCAGGTATTTCCCAGTAGATCACAGAAAATACAGGAGATGAGAAATTACAGGTCATCTAGAGACACTGCAGATATTGTTACAAACTTTACTGCAATATGTCCTAGTCTGAGGGAAAGTGAATAATCACTCTCTTATCTAAACACACCAGGGGTGACATCTGTGGTGACATATATTCTATCTGTTATCCTAGGTGTTCTGCTTGTTTCTCTATGGGGTAACAATTGTAAGCATGTATTTTAAAATCACAATAACTGTGCATATCATTCTTTAGTGGCAATATTTTGCCATAAAGCACTTTGTAATATAAAACATCATAGAAATAAAAATTACTGAGCTTAATGAAAAGCCTGTCTTTTTTTTTCTCCATTCATGTAGACTTGAATTAGTATTTGTATAAACTGATATTCACTCAGAATACTAGAGGATAGTGAAAATGTATATAACGTACACTCATTGTACACTCAACACCTTGTTGATAAGAGAGGTCAGAGGAAAATGGCCATCTGGCACCAACAACCGTGCCACGATCAAAGTTGCAGAGATCACACTTTTTTCTTCATTCTGATGTTTGATGTGAACATTAACTGAAGCTCTTGACTTGTATCTGCATGATTTTTTTGCAATGCGCTGCTGCCACATGATTGGCTGATTAGACAACTGCATGAATGAGCAGGTGTGTTGGTGTTCCTAATAAAGTGGAGTGTATGTACTGTTTAGGTCTATTTACATGTATATGAATATAATTTGTTACATACAAGTTGAAATTAAATAATAAATTAAAAATTCCTACACCGTTAACCTGTTTTGGATGTACATACCCTCAAATTAAATCTGAAAGGCTGCCCTTTGAGCTCATATTAATTTTATTTTTTTTTATATCAACTCACAGTTAAATAACACACAGTTAAAATAACAGTAACTTGGTCCATGTCCAGATGGATCTGATTGTATATATAAAAATTATTTCAAAAAGATTCAATATAAAACAGTAATTAAAATAAAATTCAAACATTCAACTGAACCTGAACCTGTAACACTGGTAGAGAGAGAGAGAGACAGGGTCTGTATATATTTGGACAGTGACACAATTGACACAAAAAAGCCTGCCCAGTTCTGGAACAAATTACTTGGACAGATGAAACTAAGATCAACTTGTACCAGAATGATGGGAAGAGAAGAATATGGAGAAGGAAAGGTAGGGCTCATGATCCAAAGCATACCACATCATCTGTCAAACATGGTGGAGGCAGAGATTTGGCATGGGCATGTATGGCTGCCAATGGAACTGGGTGATTGGTGTTTATTGATATGACTCCTGATCGAGGAAGCAAGATCTATAGTTTCTATGAGAGCTATAGTTTTTATATATTCTATAAATGGCTGAGTCAGTCACTTGACCTCAACCCAATAGAGCATGCTTTTCACTTATTGAAGACAAAACTGAAGGCAGAAAGACCCACAAACAAGCAGCAACTGAAGGCGCATGCATTAAAGCATCTCAAGGTCAGACCTGAAGGCCTGGCAAAGCATCTCAAGGGAGGAAACTCAGCATTTGGTGATGTCCATTAGCTCCACACTTCAGGCACTCATTGACTACAAAGGATTTGCATCCAAGTATTAAAAATAATCATTATAATTATGTGAGTTTTCCAATTACTCTTGAGCCTGTAAAAATGGAGGGACTATGTAAAAATTGCTGTATTTTTGTGTAATATTTTTGTTAAACCCCTTGAATTAAAGTATACACTTCAATAATATGTGATCACTTCATTTCAAATCCATTGTGGTGGTGTACAGAGGCAAAATTATGCAAACTGTGTCAATGTCCGAATACTTATGGACCTGATTGTATATGCTTTTAAAAATAGACATTGTCACAAAGCAGCTTTATAGAAACCTGGATGTAGTTGTAGATCCTTAATAATCTAAATATCCTTAATATCTGTTAGCCAGAGACAATAGGTGTAACTCCCTGAGATGAGCAAGAAACCTTGAGAGGAAACAGCCTCAATGGGAGATATAATCATCATGAACCATTAGCCTAAAAAAGACAGGAAAACAAGCATTTCCATCATTTAAGTTTTAACGAGAGTAAGGGAGAAATAATATATTTCAGAAACTGTGGCAATCGTGGAAGTGCAGCTCGATGCTGGATTTTTAAGTGGTTCTGCAGTAATATGCAGTAAATAGCTTTTTAAAAAAACCCATAACATCAAATTTCAATATAATCCTTTTTGAAATCGGTTGACAAATGTCCACATGGCCAAAATGATCTTTATTGTTGCTGCTCAGTGTTGATCATGAGTGCTCGGGCACTCGAGCACCAGTAAAAAAAAAAATAGCTTATCAGTAACTTTCTATTTATCATCACCATTAACACGCATTGTAAAGTATTAGATGTGACACTTCTTTGTAGGTCTACTTAATCTTTTTGTCTCAGAATCTTTGTTTGTTTTTTCTCTTTCTCGTTTTGACCATTTTCAGCTGAAGTTTTTCAGTGACTTTGCTAATTAAACATATTAAACCAATATTACACATTCTTGTCTAATTTTACCTCAGTGGAACAATCACTGATAGATTTTATTTCACATTAATGAACTTTGAATTAATTTACCTTGACAGAATGCAAGGGAGCCCGCAGAAGCATCTCAACGTGACATAAGATCACATGTGATGGGGAAGGGGACATGGCTTCCAGGAACTGTCTGTTAATAGTGTTCAAAACACCTGCATACATCACGCCAGATTCACTTATGGGTTAGCTTATCTCTTGTTCTATTGTGGGAGAAAAGGACTGCTCTTTTGGTGTATTTTTTGAGTGATAACTCTTACAAGTGTACTTCCATGTTTTTGTTGAACTCCAAAATGCAGTCCATACCATTACTCTTTATGGCCATGAACCTCCCAGATCTGCACCTTTTGCCTGAGCGAAAAAGCTATTTAACAAAATGGCTGACAAAACAAATAGGTTTTCAAAATAAACTTAACAATTAAAAAAAAAGTATTCAAAGTGTGAGTCCCAAATGCTAATTAGATGGCTATTCTATAGTGGGGAAATTTGTAGGAAAAAAATCTAAATATAAAATAGGAGTAATATGGTCAAATTTTTCTGCTTCTAATAAGGACTCTGGCTGATGCATTCTGGACTAACTGGAACATGTTTATACACCTACTGGAACATCCAGACAGCAGAGAATTACAGTAGTCCAAACTACAGCTAACAAAAGTATGAACTAGTTTTTCTGCATATATCAACATTATATTTCTTTAGCTTAGCAATATTTTTGAGATGAAAAGGCTGTCATAGTAGTATTATCACCATGAGCTTTAAATGAGAGAAAAGAGTCAATAATTAGACTAAGGTCTTTTACAGCTGCACACAATGCAACTAAAAGGCCATCAAGTGTTACTACATAATCAGAAAGATTGCTTCTAGATACCTGTAGCCCTAGTAGAAGTACTTCTGTCTTGTTGGGATTAAGCAGAAGGGAGATACTCAGCATCCAGTGTCTAATGTCCTTTACACATTCCTCAACTTTTTCTAAACTGTCATCCGGTTTAGCTGAAACATACAGCTGTGTGTCATCAGCATAACAATGGAAGCTAATACCATGTTTGTGAATAACTGTACCCAGAGGTAGTATATATAGAGAAAAACAGTGTTCCTAGAGCAGAGCTTTGTGGAACACCAAACTTTATGTGCATGCGTAGAGAAGTCGCCAATTTTCTAGGCTGTCTAGAAGAATAATGTGATCTATGGTATCTAGAGCTGCGCTGAGATCAAGCAAGGAGACACAACCTTGATCAGTCATTTACTACTTTAACCAGTGCTATTTCAGTACTGTGGTAGGGCCTAAACCCTGAGTAAAAGATTCTGGGAAGCATTTAAGAGAATCTGCCACCCATTTGCAAGCTTGGAAATACCAAGCTTGGAACTATTTGCAACCAACTGGGTTAAAATCTGTACATTGCCTAGTTTTCAATAACAGATGCAGATCTCTTATAGCTCTTACAACAGCTACCTTGAGAAAATCAAATTTCCTGAAAAACATGAACATTTTGATTTGTTTGCTACTGCTCATATTGAGAACTTTAACTTTAATTAACTTAATTAACCACATTTATGCATGTGATTTCTGTGCCATTATGAGGTCGGCTTCTGAGCTACTACCTGTTCTAGGATTGTGGAGATAAAGGGGAAGTTTAATATTGCCCTATAGTTTTGAAAGCCAACAAGGGCCGAGGTCTGGTTATCGAATTGTCTGATTTTAAGTATTAAATAAGAATCCCAGATTACAGTGTTTTCTTTATTTGTCTTCTATTAAGGTGGAGACTTTCTATAGTTAAGAAGGCTCCCCTTTCATGCAATTTGGAAGTCTACCAGTTTAATGCCATTTATATTCTAACCTTCAAGTGGCCGGTTTTAAGGTAGCGAGTGTAATCATTATACCAGGGTGCTAGATTTTTTTTTTTCTATAATTATTTTTCTTTTAAATGGGGCTACGTTATCTAGTGTGAATCAAAATGTTTACTCTAAGTATTCAGTCACTTGATTGAGTTATGTGGGTTCAGAGGGCAAACTAATCAAAGTCTGTATATCTGGGAGATTTTCAGTAGAGCTGGATACAGCAGCCAACATGTTTGTACGTTTGATGCAGTAGTGAGGCAAAGCACATATGTTATGACTAAGATGCATTTTAAATGAAATGAGGTAGTGACCAGAGATAATTTTAGACTGGGGTAGCTTGATTATGTTTTCCATTTTTAAACCAAATGTTAGTATTAAGTCAAGGGTGTGTCTGTTGTGTTGAGTGTATCCATTATATTCTGATTGAGCCCCATTGAGTCTAAAATAGACACACACACAGGGCTCTTCCTTGCACTGATTGATTGAAGTCAAGTGTTATTTTCCTCTCCTATCAATTAATCCTTGCATTGTTTGGTATTTGAAGCATGTGTATACACACTATACTCATGATTTCATTTGCATTTCAATCCTCTGGTCCTTGGCAGCAGAAATCAGAAATGCTTCAGGTGTTTTTTTTTTTGTTTTTTTTTAAAACACAATGTAATGTCAATTGATAATGTAATATCAATTATGTGTGTACATATATATATATATATATAGGAGAACCCAAATGGACCCCTGTGAATGGAAGAGAACATTCTAGAGACTCCTCAACAAACCCACATACAAACCCACATAGCAATACAACATTGAGTATGATGGTGTACATTGTAAGCTATGTAACTAGATCACCATATTTTTTTTTATATCTTGGGGTTTTTGGGGAAGTATGGTAGTTTTCCTTCTTAATAACAGAACTTCAATTCAAATTAGACTGTATATTATGTCATAGTCCAAATGAACAGTATCTTGCATAGGTTTCTCAGGTGACTTGTTTCTGTCTTGTTTGTATTTATTTTGAGCAACACACATTATTTTGCCTCTTCTTTCCTTGTGTGTACTTCCATGCAGAGAGTGATGAGATGGAGAGAGTCCTTGTATGTCAGGGAATACAATAAATATCAGAG
>CM074965.1:9633287-9647534 GCA_037577455.1 Pangasius macronema | reverse complement strand
CACCCTCAATACCACGACTGAGGTGAGACCCTTGAGCAAGGCACCGATCCCCCAACTGCTCCCCGGGCGCCGCAGCAGAAAAGGCTGCTCACTGCTCTGGGTGTGTGTGTGTGTGTGTGTGTGTGTGTGTGTGTGTGTGTGTGTGTGTGTGTGCGTGTGTGTGTGTGTGCACAGATAGATGGGTTAAATGCAGAACACAAATTCCGAGTATGGGTCACCATACCTGGCCACACGTCACTTCACTTCGTTTTATCTGTTGAATGTATTGTATTGTTTAACCCCTTTAGGTGCATTATAATACACACAACCAACTGATTGCAACATTTTCTTACATTTGATGTATTCTTGTAAGCTTGTGTTCTGGAGCAAAAGATGAAATATCTAGAGATGAACGTATTCAAAAACACATCTCAGCATGAATTCATAACTGAGTGAGTGGAATTAAAAACAAACAATCAAAAAAAAACAGTCCCTGACATCTGTAGTTGGGACCAGATATGAACTCGAGGGATGTAGCTAAGGTTGAGGAACTGTCCGAAACAGACCATGCTGACAGTGCAGGCATTTCTACATCTGTTTTTTTTTTCTTTTTCAAATTCCAGTTCATGTATTACTGGGGGCATAGTGGTACAGATGTGAATATTTGGAGCACTAAACAGATACAGATGAGAGCAAAAGATGAAATATCTAGAGATGAACGTATTCAAAAACACATCTCAACATGAATTCATCTGCCTCAGCCTTTTCTGACGTTAACAGTGTTGGATTAGTAAAATCCAGTGTTGGATTAGTACAACATGTCATGTAAGACAAGACCTCATCATGACATCACCTAGGTGGAAGTATGTGCAATGCAATGAGTCAAATAAACTGAAGACAAAATAAATACAGCTGGAGAACATCGTCAAACAGAACAAATAAAAGTAATTTTTTTATTACAGATTAACTAAGAGTGAAAAGTGAAAAGTTTCTTTCAATTACAGTCTGTTCAAAAAGTTAAATGTGGTGTTGATCCGTGTGAAAAAGCCACGTAAGTGGTTGTGTGTGGAATTGAAAAAGGATAAAAGATTGCTCTTTGCTATTTTGTCTGAACGGAAAGGTCGGGCTTGAAAGGCTACACCTGAATGTCCTGGGCTAAACGGTTTTTGCGACAGCACGCACTGACCTTTATGAAGTGAAGTGTTGAAGAAGACTGTAACAGAAAAATGAGGGTGAGTGTGGCTTCATGGTGCTGACACAGCCGTCTGAACTTCCTGCAGTTCATTGTGCAACTTTTTCCCTCCGACATTCCTCAAGCAAACGCCGTTAAATGCACAGCGACACAGTTTAAACTCACTGTGTATAATGCAATAATGATAATTTTATGTAACTGAACCTTCCAAATTTTAGGTGAACTCGGCTATTTAAGACCAGATCAGTCATCGTGAGATTGTGGAGAAAATCAGGATTTAATAACATCCCAACTGCGTACTGTTTTAAGAAATGGGGAAATGAAATTTATGATCTCAGAGAGTATATTTTCGGGAGAAAGTACCGACAGTTTAGAGGGGTACTTCCCTCTTTGGAGATTCGGCCCAGACAGGCTAGGGCAAGAGGTCATAAAAGTTCTCTACTATGCAATTTTTGATCATGAGATCATATATACCGAGAATTAGAGGATGAGATAAGATGGGGATATCAAGTGTTGGTAGTGATTTCACTATGTACTTGCATATGGCTGAAATGACAATAAACTCCGACTTGAATTTCCCCCACAAGATATAAATGTTAAAAATTATTCATGGAGGTGAGTTTCAGTAGCTGTTTCAGAGCTGTGTTTTGGCAGGTTTTCACTTCTTCTGATGCACGGCTCACACTCCCGTTCACATGGAGCATTTTTTCTCCTGCTACACCTGGAGTTCATTAACATATTATTCACACTATTGTAGTCTGTTGTATTTTAGAGCACGATGCCTGAACAGTCCAAAATAGCAATAACAGAAAAAAAATCAGTAAAAAACATTTTTAGTGTTACAACCATGTTACAGTGTGAGAAGAAATAAAAATGTGATGAAATTTCTGCTTGCAACAGCTGAAGTTCGATTGTAAGTCAGGGTGTAAAGTCAATCCTTAACCACGTTATATTTTATATTATAGTTATAATGTTATAACAATAAGTAAGAATAAGATGTAAACAGTTCAGTAAACAATAGAATAATACAAGACTGAGATGTGTCAAGATGCAAGGAATGTCCGCCTTTTTTCAGTGTAATATTTTTACTTCATGTTAGTTCGATTTTAACAATAAATAAATAAATAAATAAATCAAAGGCTTGTGCTTCACAATTTCTCTATTATATGTATTTTATATTAGTATTTTATGGCACTTTAGTAATGAACTACAGCAACGGAAAATATCGAACGCCTGCTAACTTAATCTGCATTTTTAACAAGATGAACAACAACATATTACATTTATGATGATGATGAAACTTCTAAACTTGTGTTGAAACTATGTCATGTTCATTTTTTGGGGGTTGTTGAAACTCAGATGTGGCAATTTACGCTCAGACTAGGCTGGAACAGAGCTTACGTTCAGCCTGTGCGACTGGTGCCTACGTATTCTGGTACATAATAAAGTCATGTTAATGCAAAGACAATAATTCAGCGCTTCCCAATTCCAGTCCTGGCACATTAGTGGTTTGCTGGCTGATTACCAAAGCTTTAATGAGCTGAATCAGGTGAGAATCTCGGTCCTTTCGATTTTTTTGTCGATTACCCAAAAAGTCCCGACGTATAGGTATCACAAAATTTGCGTCGAATCTCTGCTTCCCATCACTGTTTCCCCTTGGGGTAAATCACTCTTGCCATCTTAAAGGCTAGTCCGATAGCTCCAGTGGAGTTTCTTTCACGAGGCTTCGTAGACCTGAAGGAGAGTCAACATCAGTGTAGACTTATCCACAAGGCAGTCCAATCTCATGCTTTAAACAAATGAAGTATGAAGACAAAAACATGCTTCATACAGCATTCTCTTTTCTTGTAAAGGAAAAACAAAGATCAGGGTGAGTTCAGGTCATTTTAGACTTCCTGCACATTATTGTGTAACTTCCTTCCACTGATGACAGTCAGAATTCAGTGAGAAAAGCGTTTGAATGCGGCGGCTTTGAGACAGTGAGTCACAGGCAGTGGCAGTATTCTTACATTATAACTTGATGTAATTTTAAAAGTATTACTTACGTAGAATTCTCGTCGCATCCACACCCCTCAATTTCGGACTACTCTTTCAGATTTCTCTTTCTCTCTGCTTTTTGTTGAAACAACTGCAATGGCTTCTGCTAATTTCTGCCACGTAAAGGAATAATGTTGATGAACAGATAGCGAGGTCATATAGGGCAGGGGAATTATATAACTTCAGAGAAATATTACTGAATAACTGAAGAGAAAAGTAGGACCCCTTGCATTTATCAAAAGTGTTAGATGGCACGTTCGCTAGTTAGCTAGATACTTTGGATGCTCGTGTCCAAATCTGACACACTCCCCTAAGTCATGAAAAGAAATTGAAGGGTGTCTCAAAAAACGCCAACAGGAGTTTTAGCTATTAAAATTTTCCTCAGAACTGAAACTATTTTTAATTCATTTGGCCAGATAAACAATTAAAAGACAACGCTAACTACTCCTGTCCTCAAGCTAATGTTAGCTAGGAACTCTTCAGTGGTGGTATTAGCATTAGTAGGCTATCTAGCTAGCTGGATAAAGGAATAAAATGACAAACTAACTCTAAAATCCAAAACTAGAATACTGTATTAGCTTGAATACAGATATGTGGAAACAATCAGACATAAAACACTTGCTTGCTATATTCACTTCATGCTAATTTTATCAAAAGAGAGAAAAGAAGAGAGGCTTGTTCAGGAACATCACAAATATCGACGATATTACACTCACTTTTATCCTTGATTAAACTAAACGTCTACAGGATTTTGTAATTTAATTATTCTTTAATGAATAGCTATTAAATTAATAATTATAACTGTTGACCAACTGCTGTGGTATAAGAGGATTAAGACATGTCATTGGAAAATAATCGACTTCAGGGTTGGTTTGATTTCACTTCAAAATTTCAACTGTAACTGTAACTCTACTCAAAACCTTATGATTTGTAATTGGTCATGTTGACTGAGCCAAACGTACATTAAAACAGGAGAGAGAGAGAGAGAGAGAGAGAGAGAGGGAGAGAGGGAGGGAGAGAGGTTAGCATGTTCCCTACACAACTTAACTGCCACTTCCCAGATTAATAAGTGTAGGAGTAATGGCAGCACATGGGGTGAGAGCAGGAACAATTTGCATGGGAGTAAATTAAGTGCTTTACTGCAGAAACACTGTCCTAACTCCTCATCAAAGAATCAGCAGCAATGAGGACTGTTCCAGCGCAGAAAGAAAACTGCTGAGTGACCCGATTTTTCTTTGCTACCCCCCCAGAGGCTTGAGCATCTCCATATTACGATTTCTTGTTTACATATCCGACTCGGTCATTCTCTCTTTCACTAATATACACACTCAGAGATGTTTTCTCCCGACAAGAATCCGAGAATCTGCCTCCTCTCTCCAAGTCACATGACCCCTGTTCCCCTCGGTGACGGGCGCCATTTAACAGAAGCCTATTGTTTATAAAGTAGATGGGTTGTGATCCTGACACCGCCTTCCCGAGTATAATCAACACTCAGTCGTGTCACACTTCTGTAAAAATGAGCTCTCAGTCCAAAACAGTTCAATAGGTCACTGCTTAGACTGGTGGATTTCAGTCCCAGTACGGGATCGCGTGCACTCACACACTCGGCTCATAAAAGACTGAACAACTGCTCGATGACTCGTGTGTTATTACGCACAATCCAAAAATTAACAGAACACTGGGTACAAAGAAATGAGATTAAGATGCAGTGATATGGGGTGTTAAAGCAGTTAGCTCAGGCCTGAGGGAGACACTCGGGATTTGGTCCAGACTTCATTTGTACCTTCCTTCCTGTACATGAGCTCTAGCTGTTAATTCCCAGTTGCCCAGTTTAATGGAAATGTTTCTGTTCTCTACCAAAGATGCTAACCCTTCCCGTAATTGCTGAAGAATGTCCTTCTGGTTTCTTTGTATGGAACATTTCTGCCAATTGATTTTAAATCTCTGCTTCCTGTTTTTAAACTACTACTTTAAAAAAGAAGACAATGAACACATGAACAAAGAGTGCTTTCGGTTTCTGTGGGCATGCAGCTTTATTTTTCTTTGTAATGTCTCTATACAAGTTTAAAAAGCGGTTGTATCTGGCAGGATAAGACGAAACTATGGCTATAATTGCAGGTAGGGACTAAAGTTGTGAGGGGGATCTGAAGAAACATTGGACCACTTGCCACAGGATTCATCTGAGGCATCGCATCTCACCTAATTTACACAGAATTGAGAAACTCTCAAAGTTACGCTGTCACCGTGTCTCTTGTCGCTGTTGTTAAAATGACGACTCACACGTACATTGAAATATGCACATGTTCCTGTCACTTTGTTGCCTGCTTTTGTGAATGTAGGGTAATGCTTGTGCTTGAAGTGGTAGCTGATTGATTACGTTATTGTAGAGAGTCACGAAATGCGATGATACAAAATGAAACTGAGGCATGCAAAACTATGCTAATGAATACTACATAACATGACAACATGCTAAAGATTAGTCACATTTGTTCCTTTATGGTCCAATAGTTGCTGTTTTTTTTAAATTCCTTATGTGTACAAATAACCTGGAAGATATGTAGTACATGATTAAAAAAAAACGTGAGGTAGTGCTGGCGAACAGAACGATCTCCGTATGTGTCGCAGTCAGTTTGTCCTCAGTAACCATATGTAAGCTTCAGGTATTTCGTGTCTGGTTTTCTTACATGGAAATGACCAACGGATCACGTAATCGGATCATGTACAAGTTAGCGTAAAGCCAGCGTCACAGCCCATCCGGCTACATGTTGGTGAATCGCTCGCTCAGTTGGAGGAATCGCGTTTAAACCGCTAAGAGACAATGGGTTAAGCCGTGGCCTTAGCAAACGTTTACTAAGTCGCTAAGAAATCCCATTTCCCGTCCGGAATGCCTGTTTGTGTTTGGAAGCGCCTCCTGTCAGAAATTATTTTAGACACCATACAGGCTATCTAAGATCCTGGGGGTGGAGCCTAGCGAACATGGGTGGGAATCATTCAAATGTCAAATCCACCTATCCATTAGAGACCTAATCTTAAAAAAAAAGGCTAATTTTACCTAATGCACCTTTCAGGAGTCTTTTAGCTCACTTAGCTCATTTTTCTTTAACAGTGAGAAGTGTGTGTAAAATAAATCTCATCTTGAACAGTGAGAGCACATTACTGTCAGCCCTAATGAGAACTTCTCAAGCTATAGATGCCTTATCTCACTGTCTTATTACCTATTCATTACCAGTAGGAAACACCTCTGTAACTGCATCACATGGTGATTCCACCGTGCTTATTACACATTTGATTGGCTTCAGATGAGCCTGCTTGTATTGATTAGATGAGAAATGTCCTCCTAGCAAAACAGCAATCAGTAAGCAATTACCAGCATCATGATTCATTAATTATTTCATCATGAACTAATTTGCTGTTTGGATGGAAAACAGATTACGGCTTATTTGAAGCGAATCCTTGATGGTTTGGAAGGAGTATGTTGAAATAGAAAAGAATTTTAACAAGATTTCCGATTGGCAGAATGAAATCTGTTTGCCAAGGATCCACTATAATCCTCTGACAGTCAGAGCAGCCATCTGTAGCCTGTAATAAGAATATTTTCAGTAATGCGTTCAGCAATTTGACAACAAATAAAGGACTTTGCTTTTATCACACGGCTTAAATTAAACTAAATGCTTTTATCACGTGGCTTAAACTAAATCAGAAGACTCCCGGGCCTACATGCCGGTCCGCCGTAATGTTATGAGGACCCTAATATATAAACCCGAGTTTGGGTTAAAACGATGTCCCAGTGGGCGCGAGGATGAAAGAGATCTTTGCCAGGCATTAAAGGAAATCTCCACCCCAAAGCACATTAAATACTTTTATACTGAAATATCTGTGATGTGTTTTTCAGTTCTGGTGTTGATTAGTGCTGCTTTCTTGTTATTCCTGTGAGAAGTCAGAGCTAGTCTGCCAGTCTGACATCACGGGGGGGATATCGCTAGCGCACTTACAATGGTGTTTAATAGGAGGATGAACAGGAAATGAAGTGCTATCTTGATGAGGTAGGAGATAAGCCAAGGATTTTTGCTTAGTTATTCACACAGAAGAAAAGTCTGAAGTCTAACAGCCTGCACTATAAAACAGCATCAAAGAATGAATACTGCAGTAGAAGAGAAACATCCAGGAAAAAAAGGGGGGCCAAGCAAGATTTGTTATGCTATCAAAAATTTATCCTCCACCCAAAAAAAAACACACGTAGCATTACATTGTAGTTAGCGAGAGGTACACATGCAGGACTTTTGGTCCAAGCAAGCACTTCACTAATCCTATACAATCTATTAGTGTAAATCTTGCTTGATCTGAAATTAGATGTGTAACTGTTGACTTCGTTCGACTCTGTTGATGGTTGTGTTTGACTGGTGTTAGCATGTTAGGTGGGAGGATACACGGGAACCTGGAAGAAACCCAAACTGACATGAGAGAACCTGCAAAACTCTACAGACAGTAACCTGAGTTCAGGGTTGACCCAGGAACCCTGGCACTGTGACGTAGTAACACTATCCACTATGCTACCATGCCTATTTTCTTGTATGGAAAAATACACTATATGGCCAAAGTATGTGGACACCTAACCATCACACCCATATGTGTGGGCCTTCCCCAACAAACTGTCTGCCATAAAGTTGGAAGTACACTACTGTATAAGATCTTGCATGTCTTTGTATGCAGTTTCCCTTCACTGGAACTAAGAGGCCCAGACCTGTTCCAGCATGACAATGCCCCTGTGCACAAAGCAAGCTCCATGAAGACATGGTTTGCCAAGGTTGCAGTGGAAGAACTCGAGTGGCCTGCACTTCAACACCACTCAACACCTTTGGGATGAACTGGAACACCGACTGCACCCCAGACCTCCTCACCATACAGCAGAGCCTGATCTCACTAATGCTCTTGTAGCCGAATGAACATAAATCCCTACAGCCACGCTCCAACATCTAGTGGAAAGCCTTCCCAGAGGAGTGGAGATTATCATAACGGCAAAGGAGGACTAAATCTGGACTGGGATGTTCAACAAGCACATATGGCTGTGATGCCATACAGTGTATTTTGACAAACACTAGCCAGGTACACAGTTCTACAAATGGCTCCTGAAAGATCTTGTAGGTTCTTTGTAAAAAGTGCCTCCAGGATAATAATCTTACTGCAAAGGTTGTTGAAAAGCGAATGGGTTCTAGAGATCTAATGTCAATAAAGAGCCCCTAAAGGTTTATTTTCAGAGTGTATGATAATGGCATTGTTTCCAGTGTGCTAGTATAACGAAAGGTTTCCGGGGTTGGGAGTTGAGGTGTGTTTGGGGTGGAGTACCGGTGTGGTAACGGCGTGAGAACTTACAGTGACACCAGCCCAGGTGGCAGCACCAGTGCAGCTTGAAGCACTTCCCGTGGCTGTGCGTGGCGCAGATGGAGAGCCCGTCGCACGGCAGGAAGTCGGGTCTCCCCGCGCAGCTCCGCGCGAGCGCCTGCGCCTCGTCCAGCTTCCCGCTCTTCGCTCCTCCCGACGCAGCCATCTCACCCGCGCGCGCGGCGCCCCCGCCGATCACAGCCCTGATTCCCGAGAACGCATGCGCTCCGAGGACCGCGAGTGCGCTGCGACTGCTTACACGATACTCGCGTCGACGAAAAAAAGTCACAGTACAGGCGAGAATTCAGTGTTTTTTTTATTATAGAAATAAAAGAAATATCAAAAGTAACTCCTAATGGAGCTTAGTGAAGCAAAGCATCCTGTGCGCGCGCTCGCTCGCTCGCTCGCCACCTCTGTCTGTAATGGAACTGTTTTTTTTTTTTCTATAAACATTTACATCATTTCCTGCGGTGGAGCTTTTACAGCGTCTCTCCCTCGCGCTTTCCCGAGCAGCTGCTACAAATCCACTCAGTAACGATGGCGGCTGCTGATGTGGAAAAGCAGACTCCGTGTTCCTCCTCCTCCTCCTCCTCCTGTCGGGGTTTCTGCTCCCGCTTCCCGTCTCTGCGGCTCCCTCCTCAACTTTCTGCCGAACCCGCGCGCTGAGAGCGACAGAGTCTCCGCTTACTGTCGGCGCAGACTGCTATAATCTCTCTCTCTCTCTCTCTCTCTCTCTCTCTCTCTCTCTCTGTGTGTGTGCTCAGGCACTCTTACGAGCACGCGCTACGAGAGCCACCGACCGTATCACACCCTGCACGCGCCTCTCTCTCTCTCTCTCTCTCTCTCTCTCTCTCTCTCTCTCTCTCTCTCCCTTGTGTAAGTAATCCTGAGGTCTCGGCTGCATACAAGCACGAGAAACTGATTTGTGGAGATATCATTTGTTATGATTAATAAATAAATAAATAAATAAATGAGTTTTTTGCAAAGTGATGGAGTAATGAAAAAAAGTAAAAGGCAAAAAAATTGGGTGAAGAAGGCAAGTTGAAGAGAACCTCTCATAAACTCCTATTGTGAATAATTTTATGATTCACGTGTGAAATGTACACGTTTTTGTTTGTTTGTCTGTTTAGAAAGTGCACAGATTCACACCTGAGTTGTTGATTTTCACGTGATTTTTACACGATTATATTTTCACGTGTGATTTTTACGCCTGATTTGTTGCTCTTCACATGCGATTTTTACACGAGTTGTTGATTTCATGTGTGATTTTTTACACATGACTCGCGTTTTCACATCTTAATTTTTCACAATTCACATTTATGTTCACGTGATTATTTTACTGCGAGATTCATTTATTTCCATGTTTTATTTTTTTCACATGTGCTTTCTCACATGATTAATGCGTGTTTACTTGAGTTCACATGGTGAATGGTTTGACGTTTGATCATACTTACATAATCCCATGAGACACACTTATGATTGCATGTGAAATGTATGACTATCCATAAGCTATAGGAAAAAATGAAGAACAGAAAAAAACAGGATGGTGGTGAGAAAGGGAGAAAAAATGCAGAAAGAGCAATAGAAAGAAAGAGTTGGTGGGCTAGGTATAAGTTTAATTTACAGAGTATCTGATTTGATAGCAATAATGACATTACTGTATTGGCTTCTGTAGTTTAATAACACAGTGTAGGGAGAATTGGTCAAAATATACACATTACAGTGATGATATAAAGCTGGATATGACTGTTGTCTCTGAATTTTCCCAAGAGCAATAAACGTCTCAGAGATGTGATCTGAGGTTAGCACTGGGGTGTCAATTAGAGTGCCACGGCTTATTTCAAGTGTCGCGGTTGCTATCCAAGTGGCCGTGCCACAGAATTCAACATTATATGTGCAGTTCAGCACTTGAGTTAATCACCAATGTAGGAGTTGAATTACCACGGGAGATTCTGTTGGGAGGTGTATGAGAAATGGCTTAAATTGTTCTGCTGATAAGGTTTTTTTTTTTTTCACCCCATTTTCTTCTAGTTTGGTCATTTGCCAAAACCAAATCACTAGTTAGCCGTCCCCTATCACACAGCAGCTAATAGCCAGGGAGGGTGAAGGCCAGCACATGGTACATATTGCATACATGAGCTCATGTTTGGCAAGTGTTGCTCTGATTGACGGTGGAGAGAGTAACACCATCCTTCCCACCCATTTTGGACTCCCAGTCACAGATAGCTGTGGCATTGTTGGGATTTGAACTCAAGCTCCCAGACATAGGGCGAACGCTGCGCCACTCAGGAGCTGCAGGACACAAATAATAACTTATGTAGTCGTTGCTAATTTCCACCCACTAGCTAGTTTTCCTCCAGCAGCTATGAACCAGGTGAGGGGGAGGGCTAACACATGTTTCACATATGCAGCTCTGCCAATTTTTCAAATTGCTGCTCATGGTCCTTCACAGGCCAGCTGAACACACTCAGAGGAAAGCACTAATTGCCCTCTTCTGTATAAAATAGCTCGTGTACTGTATGTCCACAGACTTCTGGCCAGTATTGCCCAATGGGCCTCTGTTAGCATTCTGTTAGTTGCAATTTTGACCACGAGATGCAAAAATAATGCTGCATTTGAGGTGAAGTTGCAACTTGTAATTCCCCACTTACAACCAATAAAAAACACAGAAAATGCCCTCTCAGCTTAAAATTTCACCTCATCAGCTTGGGGTAGTCTTCTCAACTACCATTTCCTTCCCTGTTTACGGAGTGACATCAAAACAACATGGCCTCTCACACTGTGAACAGTGTAAAGTCCCCCTTCTTTACATTTAAATTAATTTATAGCTATTGGCTTTAGATCAGTTATTATACAGACACAATACTTGGGAAAACATGTAACATTGGCCATACTAATCGCTGTTTTGAGAAGGTAATCATCAACACTGGAGTTATCACTAAAATTGCTACTTGCTATTGTCCTCTGTTGTTGCTGTGCTGTAATTTCAGTCCAAAATGTTGCATAAATGTTTAAAGTTCACTACAGCAGAACAGAACCAGTAGCCACTCAGGCCTGTAACTGTAAAAATGCAATAGCTTTTATGAGCTTTATGTGCTCTGACAGAGCAAATAAAAGACATACTTTGGTGGAGGCGTCCATGTTTACTTTACATTTCACATTATGAATGTCCCGAGGTAGGAAATGATGTTATTACAACTTGCAAATTAAAACTTACAAGGCACCACGAACACAGAAATAACTCTACGGAGCTAAATTTGGCACTTTTCTACACAATAATTGTAAAAAGAAAGATGTGCAAATCAATGGAACATCAGCTTATATCTGTCAGATAGCAACATTTGTAATTCATTGGTCACTCAAAATTGGTAATTAGTATTTCAGTGGAATTCAAAATGTATGGAGTTGTGAAAAGGACTTGATGAAAATGAGCATTTGTTGAATGGCTGATATACTGTTTATGGTGAGACTCTTCCCACTTGACCCTATGGACTGAACTCAAGAGCTCTGAAATGAGAGCTACACAGTTCCTGTACAGGTCTTGTGTTCCTACCGCTGTGCAGGAACCCTGATTGTTACGTAAAGTGTGTGAGAATACAGCAACACAATGGACATGCTGCCTGGAGGTTAAGTTCTTCAACGTAACCTTTGGTCAGCATTTTCATTGTGTTGAACTAGATTTACATTTTGTTTTGTTGCTTTGTTGCGTAAATCTTATTACTGATGTTAGCTACGCAAGCCTCGCAGCAGTGGTTTCACACTTGATTCTTGAGTCTGTTATATAACACACTTCTGTGATGTTTTTGCTTGCTATTAGGTGCTAACCAAAAGGATTTCTGGAAAGTTTAGCTATGCTAGTCATGCAATGTTATCTATGTTAGCTAAACTTACATGCCTAAAAGAACACGCCTAACATTTCTGGGTTCCTGCAAAGGTTCCTGTAGTAGACATCTGCTGAAATATGACTATTGGGGACTCACTGTCCTGAACATTTCCCCCTCTACTACACCTCAATCTCTAAGCTTCTGTAATTACCAAGCCTTCAGTAGCACAGTTGTTCCTTAGGACTGTAAACAAGGAAAACCTCTAATGGACAATAAGAAAAGCTTTCCACATCCAGCCACTCGCTGCTGATTCCACAAGACGAGTTCAGTATCAGGTCACCTTCTGAGTAATTCATAGTGATTTTGAGTGAGCAGTGCAAAACCAACCCTAGAGAATACACAGCTATGCCTCTGAGAGCATCTAGAGTAGCAGAAAGCTGGTCCATTAAAGGGCATGAGAGAGAGCAGGCTACGGACGGTATGTGAACTCCAGAGCAACCAGAGATGAGATTCTTCACAATGGTTAAGAAAAAGAGAGCAAAGGAAGTGCAGGGTGGCAAGGAATATGTGCGGCTCAAGGAAATAATCTTTACAAGAAAACCACAATGCCTTTGTTTTTGACTCATGATTTCAGTGCTAACTGCCTTGTGTGTGTGCGTGTGTTTGTTTGTCAGCAAAAAGTAGGAAGCAAACCTCAAACCAATTTTATTTTTCACTGCTTTGTTCATGGGTTTTCCCATCGTTGTCACTCAGTTCATCTTAGCTAGCACAGCGCTTCTCAGTTCCTCTTCTACAATCACTCTGAACTGCACATTTGTACATTTTTTTTGCTTTCCCTGCTCTAACACACCTCACAAAGCTTATGAAGTGCTTAATAATTACCTTATAAGCAGAATCAGTTGTGTTGGCCTACAGAAAACACAGTCATGTGCAGTGCATGGGGTTTCTTTGACGGGAAGCGAGAATGCTGAGCTAAAGAATACGTCAAATCCACTCCAACGGCTTGCTGACGGAGGACGATCAATATCACTTTCCATAAGCTTCATCATAACCAGCAGAGCACTGTCAGTGATCAGACAAAGTAGTATCTAGCAGAAATGTAGCCCTTTCACTGAGTTTACATTGCAGGAGTCTTCATTTACATTAGCTTAAATGGCAGTGGGTATTTTTTCCGTTCTCTCTGTCATTCTTATTTTTATGTAATGTGTTGTTATATCTGTTGTCTGCTTCGTTGACTTAAAAAAGTGCGTTGTAAACGTCTTCTTGAAAAAAAATTGATTGCTCCACCATGTTACATGCATGTTAGAGGTAGATGAAAGTTGCTGTGGCCTTTACATGCTACACAATGTAGTTAACACNATGAGGCTAACGATATGTTTAATTCACTAGACTGCAGTGTTGAAGTTGAGGATGAGCACCTCTGGCCCTACCTCAGTAAAAAGTTACAATATGCTAGAGTAAAACTTTTTTTAAGTATAAAATTTGGCATCAATGTTACCTCCCTATATGGCATGAACTCCATCTATTATGAAAAAGCACTTCGAGGTAAGTCTCACTAATCTGCTAACATTAATCTACTAGATTTAACAAAGTTAGCTTGTTTTCATTGCTAATGCCAGGTTTGACTAGCATTGATCCCAGTAGCGAACATAATTGGCTAGGCAGCAAGTCAAAATGTACGTCATGATAAACATTTGTTATTCGCAGGATATTTTACTTCTGATGACTTAATTAGCAAATGATGTAGTGTGAGCCATGCATCTTCTTCTTCTTTTTTCGGCTTTTCCCTTCAGGGGTCTCCACAGCGAATCATCACTCTCCACCTATCCCTATCTT
>CM074965.1:9617139-9632677 GCA_037577455.1 Pangasius macronema | reverse complement strand
AACAATTTACTTTTTTCTTTGTCAAATAACATATTTAATCAGTTTATTATTAGGCTTAGATTAAGTTATACATCTACCATACAAATCCCTGTGAATTAGCCATTACTATTATGCAATGTAATGAAATTATGCAATGTATTAGCACAAGCGCTTTAATATAAACCTCTGATTTACAGCTGCGCTAATGTCAGAGCTGCTGGAATGGAAAATTAATCAACGGTTTCTGACCAATCAGATTTCAGAATTCAACAGCATATTGGTATAAAGACCAATAAGCAATGATACACTGTCATTCCTCTTGACTTGACGTTGGTAGTTAGCTAAATTTCCATCATTTAATTCTACTTGGCCAGTTATAAGAAAGTATACTATAAATACACAAGATACTGAAAAGCCAAATATATTTATACATTTTTTTTTCTGTGGTCAGAGATCCAAATTAATAACATATATAAGATCCATTAATGGCTGAAAAGGTGTGTGTGTGTGTGTATTTGTGATTCCTGGCTTCCACAAAAACACACTGTGGCTTAAATCAAACAGACACAACATGAGGTGCCCCGGTTTGCTGTTCCCACGGCAACACTCAGCCGATATCGACCACAGAGAGGGGTTGCTATGGAGACTCGAAACATTGGATGCCCGAGGGTTTTGGGTGGGGGGTGATGTTCCATTAATCAGAGCCATCGAGAGACAAATAGAGCAGTGAAATACAGGGAGAAAGAAAGAAAAAGGAAGGGAGCAGTGGGCAGGACAGAGAGATGAAAAAGTGACAAAGACAGAAAAAGAGATTCTGTCAGGTTTAGACAAGCTTTTAGAAGTGCAGCTTTTAATTCTCACTGTTTCTCTTTTTTGTGTTAATTCTCTCTCAGCTCATGGTTAATGATTCATTTTTGTATGTTTGCTATAACAGGTCACAATATCAAATGTAGGTTCTGTGTTGTATCTCTTTTGCTACTTACTTTTGTGTGTTGGTGTGATTTGTGGGTTGCGTGTGTGCTGTCTTTAATGGACAAAATGTCCCCACGTGCCTGTGTCTCTTGGGAGCTGTAATTCTGTAATGCAGCATTAAATCACCTGATGTGATTTGCTCGTTCAGGGAAGTGAGTTTTTTGGTGTTGTCACTGCGTTAATGGTTAGAACTGTGACGATGATGCACTTCTCTGACCAATCAGGTAGTATGCTGCACTGACCATAAACAAAGCAGAGATTCAGAGAGATGAATGCTGTGTCATAAAACTGTGTGTGCTTACATTTGGGAGCTTCTGTCACACATACAGTAACTGAGCTAATATTGATATTGAATACTGTGAACATTATACATGATGTGAATGTCCCAGTTTGGCATAAGAGCGCTTACCAGCTGATGTTTTGGCAACTGTTGGCATTTCATCATACAAAGACATCCTATACAATTGTGTTGGAAGCACACAACTGTATAGGATGTCTTTGTATGATGTATCATTACAATTTCCCTTCACTGGAACTAAGAGGCCAAACATGTTCCAGCATGACAATGCAGCTCTGAACAAAGCGAGCTCCATGAGCACATGGTCTGCCAAGTTTGGAGTGGAAGAACTCGATTGGCCAGCACAGAGCCCTAAGCTGACCCTGACTTGCCCATATGCATGCTCCAAAACGTAGTGGAAAGCCTTCCCAGAAGAGTGGAGATTATTATAACAGCGAAGGGGGTCTAAATCTGGAATGAGATGTTCAAAAAGCATGTATGGGTGTGATGGTCAGGTGTCCACAAACATGTGGCCACATAGTATATATATAAAACTCCAAAACTAGGAGTTTCATAATCTGACTGATTTATAATCGCCCTAACCGGTGCAACCTTTAAGAGGATGGGTTCCGTTTTGAGTCTGGTTCTTCTCAAGTTTTCTTCCTCATGTCAACTCAAGGAGTTTTCCTTGCCTCTGTCACCACTGGCTTGCTATAAGGACACTTATTTCTGTAAAGCTTCTTTGTGACAATGTCTCTTTTCTTAATCTTGGGTGTTTTTGAGTTGATGGTTAACACTGGTGAGTTTTAACTTTAAGTGTCTTGATTTGCCCATGCTCAGAAATTGTTTTAGAATTTGGTTTGACTTAGTTTATTTTTTTTTACTTTAATTGAGAAAAGTTTGATTTAAATAAAAGATCCAGCCTTTTTTTCAACATCCATTTCAAGATCAGTTACCCTGTCAATTTATGCTCTGAAACTAACCTGGAATATGGCCGGTTAAGCAGAGTTAAGGCCAGACTTGTCTGCGATATTTAAGGGCAGAGGTTCTGAGCATTTTTAACCAGTGTCTTAAATGTCATGCATTTATGTTGAATACATTACAGACATAACTGTTTGTAGCAATCAGTAATGGTAAACTGATAGTCTTCAGATATGTTAAGTGTATGGAATTTCATTGATTTTGCCTCCGCTGAAGTAAGAAAATGTCTTGTATTCTTAGTTTTCTTTTGGTGACTTGGCTGCATTCTGTCATATTTTTAGCATTTTACAGTCTTTGCTGGGCCCATAGGCAGCATATAAGATATTTTATATATATGTCTGTGGTCCATAAGCATTTAGCATTTAAGAAATTTTGCACATTTTTGTTGTTTTCGCAGGGCATAAATCAGCCTTTCTTCACTCATAATTAGCCATTACTTGCCATAGGTACTTGTGTCCTAGGGGTAGCAGCTCTGATGAGTGAACCCCCCAAAAACACAAAGTATAATGCAAAGCCTACGTTCTTTGAATCTTTAATTCATTGTCAAGTGAGTTTCATACCGTGAGAGTGATACATGAAGTAACAATGTACTGAAATTAAGAACGGCAGTTCTAAAAAAAAAAAAAAAAAGTACTTCTTATGACATTTATTCAGTATAAATATTGAATGCAAGCTACATGGCTACTGAACGTTATAATCTCAAGCATTAAATGTCAGCAGTTTGTTCGGTATAGTAAGAAAAAGATGACTCGGTATAATAAGTTCATTTTTATTCCGACATACAGACGACAGAAGACATTACTTCCTAACTTCACAGGCACAGAATTTAAGATTTTAGATCAAACTGAGTTTAGGCTATTTAAAGCCCTTTTACTCGAACAGACCCCAGCTAATCAAAGTCTTTGGGTTCATACAGTATTAATGTTATACCATAGAAGATCAGTGGTATTGGGAATTGACATTATTTTTTCATGACTTTCTTTATAACACTGTTGTCTGGGTTAAGAGAAAGAGAACAGAAACTGTGCTCTGAGGAATGCTTGTCCAGTGCAGTGAATCAACAGAGACTTTCTCCTCACCCACACTCTGCTGAACTCTCATCTCCTCCTCCATCATTTCAAGCACATGGAAAACGTTTGTTCTTACTTCTATACAGTCTCTCTGTTTCAATCAGATTCTATTTCAGTAGCTTTCAAGATTATGTTAGTACAGTTGCCCAAAATGGGGTAACATTTTCCTCCATAAAGAGGGGTTAAACCAGTAGACGGTGGGAGGTCGGTCGAGGGACGATATTATGTCGTCGATGGTTGACCCCTCTGTCATGAAGCCAGCCAACCACAATTCTTGCAGACATAACACACTCAGAGGAAAGCTTCGTCTGCCCTCTTCCGCATACATGAGCTCAGACGCCCTCGATTGGCTAGTTGCACTGTGATTGACGGGAAGGAGAGTATGCCTTCTCTCAAACCCAGAGAGAGGCATGGTCAAATTTGCTCACTGTATTATTACTACTACTACTACTACTATTATTATTATTATTATTATTATTATTATTAGTAGTAGTAGTAGTAGTAGTATGTATTACTTTGGCTCCTGGTAAGAGATAACTGTAGCATCATTGGCATTTGTATGTTTTAAGATTTTGAGTTCATGAAGTTCATGTCTGATTATGACAGGAAACAGATTTTTATCCTACATTATGACTCAGATTGCAGAGTGACTGTAAAAAGTCAGCATTGTGACAGTGGCTTAGTTCCTGCAAATCTGTGGATCATGCAATACTGCTATATGGGCATGGTGTTTAACCTACAAAACATATTAAAAAATGTAAAGAAAGTCAAAGTGTTTCAGTCATGATAAACATAAATGCTGATTTTATGTTGATAAATCACACTATAGGTGAGTCTTTCTTCTTTGCTTTAGGCTATCTAGTCTTCTGCTTCTCTCCCGGTCTATGTGCTCTGACAGGTTTTAATCAATAAACCCTGCACTCTGTGCGAGAGCGGTGCTATGACACGACTTTCAGTACACTCCTTTTCAAGAGAGAGACAGAGAGACAGGGCAAGTTTGGGCGTATTTTGATGACTCACCCTGAACTATTTAATTTGTGCCTAATCAAATGCTCTCTAGAACACATATGTTCTGATCCTGTAAACAAATCTGTGAGTATCCTCTGTAGAAGCTGCCTGTATACATGTGCATCTCCTTTCAGTGAGTCAGATCATTTGGTACAGCTCACCAAGAGTCGACTTTTTTGGCTCCCATGTGGTTGTTTGTTTATTTCTTCCTCTAAATGGACAAAGTAACATTTGTGACCAGTGAAAGTTCATCCTTGCCATACTATGTTGAAACTTGTTCTATGAAATCATACTTTACCTTTAGAAAATAACATTATCTTGCCTTACATTTTGTAAAAACTGTTTAAATAATTGTAAAATCAGCAAGGCATTACAAATGAGTATTGGCTGATACAGTTTTCACTCAATACACATTTTTGTATACACAGTAGCTTTACTACTTTAGTGTTATTGAGCCTGCTGTGTCTGTGATTCATTAAGAATTTTATTTCTATTTATCCTGATATCTGGTCGCCTCTCCTAATTCACTGACTACATACAGGACATCTTCAGCAAGCAGCAGTCCAGCTGATCTTCCCTTTCAACTGCCTTGTACACACAGCTGAGAGTCTCTCTCACACACACACACACACACACACACACACACACACACACACACACACACACACACGTGCGCGCATCACCATTCAAACAGCTCAGATGTTAAAAAGAGGTTTCCAGTGAAGCATTTAGATTAAATTCCACTGCAAGAGTGACAGCATTAGCCTACCATCTAAAAGAGCTGACTCGTACACAAACGAGATATCATCAGCTTCCGGTTAATCAAACGTGTGTATTGTAGTTGTGATTGCGCAGCTTCCCGCATGTTAAGTCCTCTTCCATACTATCCTTTGTGTGCTGAAAGATGGTTGGAATTTAGTATGCAGCTAATTGTGTGTATGTACACGGTGTGTGTATGTGAGAGAGCGAGGGAGAATGAGAGCCTGTTTCTCGATCCAGTTTTATTTTTCTGCCTTGTGTTAAATGCCCTCAGGGGAAAGGCAAATCTGTGCTGCAGGGTGGTAACAAACAACCCACAGCCTGGTATCAGTCCGAGGTGCAGTGGCTGGAAGTCTATGCTCCAAGACACTGAACACAACAACAAGGCAGTGGGCAAATTGGCAGTGAGAAATCCTACATGGTTGAAAACAAGCTTTATTTAAACTTGGCTGCTTATTTAGCCAGTTTGTTAAGCCACTGTTGAAATCCTGCATTAGACTAAAGCTTGTACACTCAAAACTTCTGACACCCCTTTTGGGAAGGGGTCTTCAACCCCGAGTTCAGCATATGTGAATACATGACATACATTAGTAATATGAATAATTAGCACATGATCACTCATATCACTAATCTAAATAGTTTGTTGCTAGTTCATGAGCTTTTGATGCTCAGAGACATCTTTTATGGAGATGACCATGTTTTTCCCCCAAAAGATTGAAAATGGTAAAATTGTGAGCTACAATTACCTGTGGAATTAACTCAAGCCTTACAATGTACTTCCTCCCTGTCTTCCTGTTTCAGAAGAAACTACTTCAATATAAGGAATAAATACAGTATTCAGTATTGAGCATGTATGTGTTTGTTTTGAGACTCCTGCATCAAGGATTAATGGTTTTAGCTTTCTAAAGGGTTTCTACTTGGGGACTTGCAGAGGGATAAACATAAGGGATGTGTGTGTACTTTTTCTACTGTCTTTCTTATGCTATTGGCTATGGATGCTTTGGTCTAAAAGTAACCAGGTAATGTGTAAATTGAATATACACTTTGTCACGGATTTTATCTTTAAAGAAATTAATACACATCTTGTTTAATATGTAGAAGCAAGCAAGCAAGACACACAGAAAAAATTTAGTTTTAATATATTGTAATTTTTATTAGTGTAGAAATTTCACTTTACTTTTAATGTATGTTTAGTTTCTGTAAAAAAAAAAAAAATTTGTAGTAGTGTTTATTGCAAATAAATGTCAGAACATGTATCATTTTCCTACCAAATCTCCATTTTGGTCAGTGCAAGTGATCCAGTGCTGTGTGGATTACTCTAGAAAAAAAAAAGCTTAGGGTATCATTAATATGAATTATCTGGATGAATGTGATGTAAAAGAGTAGATTTTTACTAATTCACATCTGGGTTCTAGTTTTAATTTAACACTTTCAAAGTCATTATTCTTAAGCTTTTGTTTAGTTGTTAGTTTTGATTCGGTTTAAGCATAATTAACATTATTTCATGTTCTTTTTCTTTAACTACAGTATTTCTGTCTGTATGGAGTTTGTCAGTGTGTCACTTTTGCTTTCCTCCAGGTTCATCCCACCTCCCAAAAACATGTTAGGTGAATTATCTACATTAAATTATCTTTAGGTGTGAATGAGTGTGTGAATGTGTGTGTGTGTGTGTGGGCATGGTGCCCTGTGGACAGATGTCCCACGTAGGGTGTATTCTTGCCTTACACCCAGCATTTGTGGAGTAGGCCCCGAAGCCTACTGAATAAATGAATGAATAAATTCTGCTTGGGAACTTGTATGGTGGTGCTGCTACCATAATATTTTAGAACACTTCTCAAACCCCCACCTCTGCATCACTTTTCAGTCTGTGTAGATATGCTTACTGTAACCTTAGTAAGCGGTTTTATTTTGGAAAATTTGCTTATGCATTCCATATGGGCTCCTTTAACACACCCACCCACACACACACACACACACACAGACGTGCGTGCTGATCACAGTCACACTTACAGTGGGAGATGTGTATAAGAGACATTATTGTGCAGGTGCAGGAGGACAGATTAGAGAGAGAATGACAGAGAGAGAGAGAGAGGGAGACAGGTTTGTATTAGGCTGCAGAATCTGAGGCAGATGAACTCTATATACAGGTCCAACTGAGAGCTTTCATTGTCCATCAGTGGCAACCAGTAATCAACACTCTATCAGCCACGAGTGTAAAGACATGAGAGTGCTACTTTTACAGACATATTCTCTCTCACTCTCTCTTGCACAAACACGTACAAACACTGCTGTCTGACAGGAGAAGTGAAGCATGCAGTTGTTTCTTATAGCAGACAGGTTTGTAATGGATGGTGACAGTGTGGAGAGATTGCTGCACTGTCTATATGTAAAGTGTAAGAGAGTGAGCAAGTATTGAAAGATACCCATAATTTTTCTTTTTGAGTACTCAGTCACTCCATGTCTGACACACCAGCACCTCATTCTCCAGCCTATGAGTGTGTGTGTGGAGTGAAAGTGTTCTCCATCCTGTGATGCAGGTACTTATTGCACTTTACTGCTAAACAAATAGATTAACACACACATTGCTGCACTCTGTTTTGTTTGTTTGTATTCCTCTTACCAGCTCAGTTACCCTCAGAAAACCAAACCTTCAGCAATTCCTTTTCTCTCTCACTTTCTGTCTGTCTTTGTCTTACACTCTGTCCCTCTGGTTGAATAGGTTAAATCAAGAAAGACACTTTTCCTTCATTAAAGCCACTTTACCCATAGGCTTTGACATGACTTTCACATAGAGAGAGAGACAGTGTTCAAGAAGTGTCCAAGCTGTCATTCTGGATGGATGGATAGATAAATGGTTTAAATATTGGAGAGAGAGGATTTTAATCTGAATCAATTATTCTTTATATTGAAATGTGAATGTGAGCACAAAGTTTGGCACAATCCTTTGGCACAACAGGGAGGGAGGGAGGGAGGGAGGGAGGGAGAGAGAGAGAGAGAGAGAGAGAGAGAGAGAGAGAGAATCTTCTACCAGGCAGTGCAGGACAATAAAAAAATTACTGTTTTGACTTTGTTTTTGTTGTGAAGTAACCTGTCGAAGTACCTGTGCTGAATGTACCCCCAATGTACCAAATGTGTCTAACAATGACATTTGCGTGGAGCTAGAAATATTACAGACCAGTGACTTCATGTGATATGTACCACTGTCCATTAACTTCCAGCTGACTGTTTTTCAGTAAGATTAAAGTAGTGCCACACTTTATTTGAGTCACTCACAACCATTGAACCAAACTTGCTGTGTGTCATTCTTAAGAGTAACCCTGTGATGTAGATGAACAACAGCATGACAGACTTTTCACCATCAAATAATCTATTTTTTATTGGGTGGAAAAAGTCCATTCGTGCATTTTGAGTGGTATTTTATTAATCAATTATGTGGCTACATTATGATTACTCAAGTAATTGACTACTCATACCTTAATCATCGCATTACAACCTCCAGAGAGCTTTTCCTACATTCTTGGGTAGTTTTATGTGATTAATTAATGAAATATATATTAAAGTCTTTATATTAAAGCACCTCCTTATATTGTAATCACTTCTGTTGGTAAGGGAAATTTTTGTGGGATGTAGCTACATTTTTTTCTTGAAAGCTATGGCTATGTTTCTGCTAAATTTTGGTAGCTCTGGGTGTTGCGGACAGACATAATTCTCATTACCTGCCTCAGGGGTGTAAGGATCAGGAACAGAATGGAAATGTGGACTGAAAAAGTATAGGTTATTTACTGTGCTACTGTTTCTGTGTCACTCTCAGCAGGGGTAGAGGTGCTGAAGCAGATTAAAGCTCAGGTGTATGATTTTGGGATTTCATCTGAAAAAGCTTTTACAAGCTACTTGTAGAAGAGCATTTTGTTCAAGTTGTGTGTTGTGCTGTCATTTTCCTGCATGCGGATTAAACTCACTGGACAATGCACACTAAATAGTATACCTAAATAGTAATGACAGCAAACGACATATTATTTAGTACAGTAGTATGCCGTTTAGGATGCAACCCATGTATGTGAATCTCAATTGCTCAGTAGTGTTATGAGAATAAAATAATATTATTTTGTGCATCGATGTGTGACTGGCACAGTTACTGGAAAAAAAAAGAAACTAAAAAACGTCTCCTGCTGCAGTGTAACTGTGCTCATTCTGCAAGATCAAAAATAGCACCTATCCTGCAAGATTAACTATTTACCTAATGTTATCTGTTTAGCTAAAATATAAGCTCTGTTTGAGGGAGAAAGGGTTGCTCTGCTGTAATCTTGCAGCATGCAGCATGCACCAAACTGCAGGCTGAATGTAGGGGCTCTCCCTGAGGCTCTGCACATGGCCAGGACTGTTAGACATAGCTAGCTAAAATATAGTGTGGAGAACAAAATCATAATGTCTGGGCATTTCTAATGTTTACTCCATGTATCTTGTAATCTAATTTGTGTGTTTTATTTTCGAGCCTGTCAAATTGTTTGATAGTGTTAGCAAATTTTGCAAAAACTGTCACCAGAGTATAAAAAGACCCAGTAGGTTAGCAGAGGGCTTGAATCACTTACTGTTGTCCAGAGAAATCTCAGCAACCCCTCCCATTCATCACTACCAACATATCATGAGTTCTCGAGCTAAACAACTGGTTTTTGATACAAGCTCCACAATGAGGATAAACAAGCTGACTATAGTCTATCATTCGTTATGTAACAGGCAGTTCTGGTCCAGTAATCTGATTGGACAAATGGCGTTCCAGTAATGTTGATATTTAGTAACAGCACTGGGCCATGTCACTGTTTGCATCACTGCGTATGTCTGTGCACGCTACATAAAATTCCAAATCCAGCAATAGTTCCTTACACTGAAACTGTTACTACACTTCCTACAGGCTGTCAGTCAGTCTGTGTGTTGCCTGGCGACACGCTTCTCTGGGAACTCTTTTCATTGACGGAGCAAAAATATTTGGCTTGAAATGTCAATTACGCTATATTCATTTCTTGTTTATAGAACCTTTGTGTGAAAGCGGTATCACACTCACAATCATGTGGTTGTACTGACTGTGATTACGTGTGGCACTCAGCTTACGGTCTACAGCCCTATCACAGCCGTGTTGATGTTCAGTTCAGCAGCACTCTTGCCAGATTGCTTAATTAGCGTCCCATCAAATTTGAGAACAATTTACTGTCTTACCTGTTCAGCAAGAACAAAGCTAAAAACTTCATCAGTCCTAAATCCATTTGCCTCTTACAGTACAGTATCAGACTCTTTCACCCTCTCACTCCCACTTTGTTTACACTCATATTAAAGGGACATCATGTTATAGAGTATCATTTGTGCCCTTGGGTTAGTAGCAGGTTAGAGAGCTTGTGTGCCTGTGAATGTAACAGCGTGTTTATGGCAATCATACGGAGAGTGCTAGAGAGTGTTAGATTGCGATTGTGCCATCACTGTGTGACGGGAATGTGTTAGTGTACGTAAGTCAGTCAGCTTGTGTGCCATGTGTTACGAGGAGTGGGAGGGTCAGCAGCTACACAGCAATCTGTATCATTTCCCTGTTAAATAATGTTTAGAGTATCAAGCACTGGCAGTGCTGACCAGAATTTCAATGAGGTGTTTTTGTCCGCTCCTTTTGCTCTCTGGTGTTACCAATAGCATAAAACATAGCTCCTCTGGAGGTCTTGTAGGACGTTTAATCCTTTGCTTTCAGAACACTTCATCTGTACTTCACACTTTGTACAGTTTTTTTTCCTGAGCTATTACCTGTGGGGAATCATCTAGTATAGATTTAATCACCTGTGAAGTGTAGTGTAATATAGCTGTAATCACATGAAAAATAGTGGAGATGCAATTATAGGTGGAGAATAGTGTAATATGTTTTTTTTTTTAAAGACTGTGCAGAATAGTGTAGTATATAATTAATCACATGGAAAATAGAGGAATATAAATTAAATCATCTGTGCAGAATAGACCATATATTTAATCATCCAGCTGTATCTGGCTGCACTGCTATGCTGCTATACTGAACTTTTTGACGTTAGCTTGACATGAGGCGTTCTATGAAACTCATGAAGTTTTATAATTGCAGTACTTGTGTGTATCTGTCCATGTTTTTGTGGGTGTTTGGAAGACTGCTCTGCATCTCCTTTTTTTTTGAGAGAGGGAGAAAGAAGGGTTTCCATAGCAGCAGGTTTCCATGGATACCAGATCACAATGCATGCTTGAGGGAGCAGTATGAGTCATCTTCTCATCTGCCTTGTTGAGAAGGAATGTGAGAGAGAGAGAGAGAGAGAGAGAGAGAGAGAGAGAGAGAGAGACAGTTGGGAAAGAGGATTAATAATAATCCAGAACAGAAATGGTAGAATTTCATCTTGCACGAGGCTATATAATAGCCATGTTTCTGTCTCGGAAACATCTTCTTTGAGTGACCATAATAAAAATGACATAATCAACAACCATCTGCAATTTGTATTCCCAGTTAACTTTTCAGCTGATGTCCAGTGCATATCCTATGTGGTACATCTCCAAAATAATCGACTAAATATCATTTCATTGCGTTTATCGCCTTCTGCTTTTGTAGGGCAGTATGGATTGCAATGAGAATTTGTTTAGAAAAATCTTTCCACTTTGACACCAACCTGGGACCAACCAGAGTTATTTCAGTAACTCACAGAAAGATCTTCATTACGCAATCAGAACATTACGTCCGCAATTAGCTTTTTATTTAGAGTCAGTCACCATGAGTAGAAAACAGTTTTGCGTTTTTATTCCTCTAAAACACATACACATGTTTACCTCCTTTGCTGTTTATCAGTCACCTGAATGAGGTGTGTAGCCACTAAACACCGCTTAACTCTTCCAGGAGTTACACTAAATTTAAGAGCTGTGATAGAAGCCTTGGTGTATTTTTTGCACAGGAAACATGCACTCTCTTCTTCTACACTGTTTAAATCCATTGACTGTGTGTGAGGATCTGCTAATGTGTGTAATGTTTGCTTGACTATGTGTGTATCTGTATCCAAGTGTGCAATATACGTGTGTAGTATGTAATGTGTGAAATCACATTAGTGTACATGTGTGCATATGCCCACACACAGTAAGAGAAAGTCATGTTAATGGACGCTGAATGCAGGATGGATTCGGTGGCTGAGCCCATGCGGAGCCTTTCTCTCTTAGCTGTAATAAAATGGCACTTGTTTAACTCTGATTTTCCTTATACAGTTTCTGAAGGTTCCTTATTCAGTTTCTGCAGTGTGCTTCTTTTGAGTGTGGGTCGTCTTTGTTTGTCTGTGGTGTTTTCTTTGACTGCTTGGTGAGGTAACACATTCCAGAAATTCTAGTAGAAAGATACTTTTTTGTACATTGACCGATTGTTCTACCCAAAAGAAAACAAGAGCAAGTGTTTTTGACGTTCTCTATGGGTACAAAATGTTTTAAACTGCAGTTACACCAAATGCAAATAAAATCCTCCTGGTGAAAAGGTCCATTCACTTGAATGGAAGAGCACATGGAAAGTGAAAAAGAATCTACTTCCAGTGGTGGTTAATTTTGCATCAACCTCCTCTGATTTTACTTTGTACTGATTTCATATAGAAGCCTGGGCCAATAGGAAACAAGAGCACAGGGTCTGGGGTCAAGTCTTCCTGGAAGGCTCAACATTGGAAACTGCTTTTCTTTATCAGTTCAGAACACTCTGTTTTATACAACAGTATTATTCTGTGTAAACATATGTATTTTTATCAGTTGTTTAGCTGAAGCAAACAAGTTCACTAGATGAACCAGCAATCTGCAAGGATTAGTCTCTGCAAATATAATATTCTCTTATCACTCCCAAACAGCAAACAAGCTAAGGCTAGATGTTCACTGAACGCTATTTATGCATGTAATTGTGGTTCTATGAACATTGGATATCCATCACATGCACATGCATACTGAGACCTTCAACAAAGCCTCAAAAATGACACAGATTTTAATATGAATACCATGATCATACAATAATTGATCATTTTTCTGAAGAAGCACAAGTTATGCCCATGAGATGCTCCTTGAGTTGCAGTTGAGTATCTTGGTAGGGCACCTGTAGGCCAAGGTGATAAATGTCCATCACTCAATGAGTCAGTTTCTGGGCTGGGTGCTACTTGTGTCTTTCCCTTATGACACATGAACATTTGATCTGATGACTGAAATGCTGCCGTCTGGTCCAAATAGTAACATAGGGTACAAAATGGGAGGTCTATAGATTCATTAAAACAAGTGGTTTATAACCTGGTCATAACCTCAGGGTTCAACCACAAGGTAACTCTGTAACCATCCAGCCACCAATGTGTGCAAAGTGAACTTAGGACAAGGCTTTGTAGTTTCCCCACTTTTTTGGACATGTTCTGTCTATGATATTTGGGGTTTAGGGGTAAGCTGATAGCCCACTTCTGAAATTTTTTAAATTTCAATAGGCCCAAGGGGACTACTGTTACTCAGCAGGCACTGGTACATATAGTGACCTGCCTGAGTTTGATTTGTGAGTGCGATAATGTCTGCCACACGTTTGGGTGACATGGTGGCTAGCATTCTCAGTGAATTTAGCTTCAGACAGATGATCTATGTGGCCTGCTTCAGTCCTAGGGAGCTTTTTCCCCCCCAGAGGTCATCGTGATTCTGTTCCCCATATTATGTGTCAGGAAGGTGGACATGTCACAGGTAGTCTGTTTCTTTAGAGCCAAAAACTTCCCGATAAGGCAGTATCCCTTATGCTTCTGTCCATCAGTGGTAACAAGGTCATCTGCATTACCTTGAAAATATCTGTAATGACAGAGAGCGGCCAAAGGGTTTGACTTTGAATTGGATTGGCTGTCCTTGGAAGGCAGACCTCAAAAAACATCTGTGCTCTGCGCATGAACATAAGCATAGGTCTGCTGATGTGATCCAGTCTTGTGGCTGCATGCCATGAATAGCATCCGATAGCCTTTTATGAACCTCAAATCTAGAATTAGATGGGAGCTGTCCTTTTGAACTAGGAAGAACCCCCTAGTTGGATATAGCCCCTATTGCACTAGCCTGCCCCTAACATTGACACCATGGCAACCAGGAGTAAACTAAAAATAAGAACACCCAGTAGTGACCAGTGTGTAGCAGGTTGAGCAATGTGAGGTGAAAAGTTGCTGCCGTTGTCAGTGCAGCATTTAAAAAGTGCTGATGCTGGAGTTTCCGTCTATAAATGTTAAATAAACGTTCTTGTTACAGAAAGCTTGACCGCAGCAATGACAAACACATTTACATTTATAGTATGTGTCAGTTGTTACTATAGAAAACTATGTAGGCTTTCTTGTATTTGCAGGGAGACATCTTTTTTCTCCTGACTGTTCAGTGCGGAATGGCTGCCACTTACTATTTATGACAGCCTGCAAATCTGAAAAAATAAAATTAATTGCACACTAAAGTGAGAACAAGAATCACAAGTGTGGACTTTAAGACGAAGTCTCAACTTTTTGCAGAGTGCTGTTAGTGGTCGGAATTTCCCACTAAAGATGAATGGAGATGAGCTTCATTTGCACATCTAATTAGACAAATAAATTACACACACACGTTGCCATTTTAATGGACATTTCTTTAGCAAGCTTCCATATTTAATTAACATATAACCAGAGCAGTCCAAGTGAACAAAGAGCAAGCAAAGGCCAATTCTTAAACAAGAATTGAACACATTACAGATTGTACGTGAGTCATGATAACGGCTACAGGTTTCCATTTGTGGTGTGATGGTTGGCCACATGGTGCAAACATATCATCCACAGTCTGTTATCGTGAAGAGTGAGGGCCCGTCTTGCAGTAATTAAAAAATGCCCACGCTCTTTATGGCGCATAATTAAGATTCTAATTTTTACATCCTGGCATTTCAGTATAAATCAGAACAGATTGTGAGATTTATGCAGATATGGCAGTACTTGAACTTTCACAAAGTGTGTACCTAAATACCAGCTGCTATTAAAATCAGTGTTCTGTCAGTTCATGTGTGCATGCTCATGCAATTATAGGCATATAAGCTTTATTGTGTGCTCGTTTGACTTGGCAAACTTACCTTACATGTTAGCCCCAAAATTTTAACCCCATAGACAAGTTTAAAAGCAAAATGTACTTGAATGTAAAAATAAAATCACCATAATAATTCATTATAAATCATAAACTATAACTAGGGTAGACACCAATCTGAGGCTATCATGGAAACTGGACAGTTGAAGATTAGAAAACAAATCACCTGGTCTTTTTCCAGTCTTCAGCTATTGAGTCTTGGCGAGTCTCTGCCCATAAAAGCCTCAGATTCTTGTTCTTGGCTGACAGGAATGTTACCAGACGTGGTCTTCTGCTGTTGTAGCTCATCAACCTCAAGGTTTGATGTGTTGTGCCTTCTGAGATGCTCTTCTGCACACCACTGTTGTAAAGAGTGCTTATTTGAGTTACTATAGACTTCCTGTCAGCTCAA
>CM074965.1:9591746-9608419 GCA_037577455.1 Pangasius macronema | reverse complement strand
AACCAAATGAAAGCAAACCATCCAGTATGACTTCTTGAACATCCCATTGCGGATTTAGTCCCCCCTTTGCTGTTATAATAACCTCCACTCTTCTGAGAAGGCTTTCCACTAGATTTTGGAGCGTGCCTGTGGGGATTTGTTCATACAGACACAAGAGCAATAGTGAGGTCAGACACTGATGTTGGGTGAGGAGACCTGGGGTGCAGTCGGCATTCCAATTCATCTCAAAAGTGTTGAGTGAGGTTGCAGTCAGGGCTCTGTGCAGGCCACTTGAGTTCTTCCACATCAAACTTTACAAACTATTACAAATTGTTAATGTGGAACTTGTTTGGGCTTGTTAGTTCCAGTGTAGAAAAATCTTAATGTTACAGCATACAAAGACATCCTAGACATCCTAGACATCGTAGACATCGTAGAGAGTGTGCTTACTTACACTCATATTCAGCATTATAGACTACATAAAATTTCATTGTTAGTGATTTATTCCTGATGTTTGCCCACTCATGTATTCTTTAGAAACAGCATTAACCTTAGTGCTGCCTGAACTGATGTGAAACAGGGAAAACTAATCCCAGCTTCTAGAAGTTTTGGTCTAGTTATATAAGTTTAATATGTGAATTGTTCATTTGCAGTTACTGTAGACTACATTTTAGTGGTTTCCCTGCTCTTACACACCTAATTTTAAACTTAAGAGCTTGTTGATTATCATTCTGTGAGTCCTCGAGGTATGTGGATGACCAGTCAGAAGGACTTTGTATTGATTTGAAGTGACCCTTCCTTCCAAGAGGATAAGTGTACCCACACCATGCTTGCAAAATGATAAGTTATTATTAATAATAAATTATTATGTCAAAATTAGGTATGTTTGATGCCCCAGTTGCTACTTCCTATAATATTAGAAGTGCATTGGCATGGTAACTGCAGGAATATCCATGACAATGGCTATACCATAATGTATTTCCACTGCTGGCCTAAATAACTAGTTTCTCTCTCTTAGACACACACTGGCCCATATACACAGCGTTTCTGGCAGTTGCCTGACTACTACTTTTGTCACCTGGGATACACATACAGACACACACACACACACACACACACTTTGGCCCATTTTCCAACAGTTACGGTAACACAGTACTACAGGAGCCTTTTGGGAGTGCTAGGGAACTTTCTAATTCTCTCCCTATTTATACACATTAATGCAAAAGACAGTCTCTGTCTCTCTCTCTCCCGCTCTCTCTCTCTCTCTCTCTCTCACACACACACACACACACACACACACACACACACACACAAATTCATGATTAATGAATTAACAAAACATAGAAAAAGTGCAGAATGTTAGCAAGTGCTGGATGGCTAGTTGAGCAGTCTGAATTATGATAGTCGTCACACACCTATGTTGGTCAAGTGGGTGTTTTTTTTTTGTTTTTTTTTAATTTTTAAAGATTTTTTTTCAGGTGAGAAACAAAAAAAAAATGGGAAAAGAATCGATAAAAAGGTTAGACTTTAGATTGAGAAGTGTCAACATTTTTTCAACTGTCTTTACAGTATGGTAATTAGCCATCAGCATTTTGCAGGAAGTCTCAAAAATTAAAGGATTTTCTGCATCCCCCTCACACATTACCAATTTTACTGATCACCATTTGTAATCAATAAATTTGTATAAAATTATTGTCAAAAATATAATTAGAAAATTAGTCTAGAATTTACCTGTTTAAATAGTCTTTGAGGAAAATACTGATGTAACCTACCAAGTGTTGTTTGAATTGAAGTGTTGTTTGACTGCCAAAAGAGATGCATCTTTTTAAAGAGGAAACATTGGTGAGAAAAGCAAATGCAATTATAATGTAATGCAACAGCATTTTCTAATAACCAAAATACACCATTGTCAGTCACCAGCTGAAGTGGCTAATATCCCACATCGAGCAGCATGATTTATATTGATAGGGTGGCTGAGGCTCAAAAATTTTCCTCTTAAATATGTAATTAATTATACAGTTTTCAAAAGTAATGGTTTAAAATGTAACAAAATATCATTGAGTAAATCTCATTTCCTTCTGGTTGTAATTAAAACCTATTTATTTAGTTGATAATCCGTGGTGTTGAGTTGGCCAGATGAAACTCGGCAGTCACTCATTTGCACATTTGTGTCCCATAAAAGCAGCTTTGCCATTCTGAGACTGAACAGCACTGATCTGGTCATTGAACTTTACTAAATGAGCCTGAGTGTCACTGTTTAGATCGTGACATTATCATTCATCATAGGATTTGCTGCAAACAAAGCCAGGAAGATTTAAGGTTGTATGTAGTATTGAGTTATAACATTTCATAAACGTCTATGTACATCACAGTGACCTTCCCCTCTATGCATGGATCAATATAACAATTTTGCCTTTTAAGACTTAAGAACTTAAGACATTTTTTTTCCTTTGACCTATACTGTAGGTCTACAGTGGGTCACTGGAGGACTAGTGTTTAGGCCTCAGTGCTCTTACTGCCACGTGCCTGGGTTCGATTCCCTGCCAGGGAACCGACCCCAACCACTGGTGTTGCACAAGACAGTGCACTCTCAGTGCCATCCCCAATTCCGGATAAAATTCGGATATCAGGAAGGGAATCTGGCATAAAAAGTGATAACTAAAATAGATTCATCAGCCTCAATGTTTCTTTACACAAAAGATATTGCCAACAAGTAATAAGGCAGTGTACAATTAGACTGATACATTAGCTAGAACGTGGCTTATTGAGGAGATCCAAACTCCTTCACTTTGAGATCTGCTATAGATAATTGTATCATGATTCCTAACTCACACGACCTTTTCGATGCATTATGGTTAATAATGCCAAGTGTATGCCAAATGCCAGTGCTTTAGTAAACTTAGTAATAAAGGTTTAATGAATACTTATTAAAGTGTTACCTCTATCTGTGTTTTCTGCAGCTGCTAAAATGAACACATGAATAGTGTCAGACAAAAACTTTTGATCCATTTTTGTTGTTGTTTTTAGATCTTTTCGGACTAAATAGAGAAATTGAAACTTCAGTCTCCATGGTAACATTGCGTAGGAAGCGGAGAGGCGGCAAGTTTCTTCCGAGTCATTTCAGAGAGCTTGCAAAGACATCTGAAACACATCATACTAGGAGGCAGCCAAACACCAAACTTACCCTGGTTTAGCCTTTTAATCTAAAGAAATAAACCCCATCTTTCCCCAGTATCTCTGCAGTTCAACCTGAATCCAGTTACAGACATGCTGAGGGATAAATCCTCTGCGGCACTGCTGCGTGTGAGTGCACCAGCTTATCTGGTCCTGCAGTGTGTGTTGTCTTGTGAAGGATGGTGAGGTTGTGTAATTCTAATGTTATGTAACCCATAGTCCGAAAGCAGCAGATTGAGGGAATATTAAATTCGTTTGATATAATTTGCAATGAGACATGAGGTTTCAGAGACCATTTGGTAGAGTTTTGCTTTTTGAAGAAAAGCAAATTTGTTGGAGAATTTTAAACAAAGCCACTGTTGTTATATTTAGGGTTATACCAATGAAATTTTAAAACTATCTATTCAGATATGAAAATTTCCTGAAATGAAAAAGTTTTATAATGAATCAAGTATGTACTGAGTAAGATTTAGCATTTATTTATAAACAATCAAATAAAAATGTGGCTACATATATATTAGTACACAATAACACACACACACACACACANTTTTATTTTTTAAGTCCTTTTATTTACTTACAATGTATTATTATATTAAATAATCTATAATTAGACACAACCGCCATGTCAACCAACTATTTGGAAGGTGTGCCAGATGAAAAGCCTCTTCTTTCAATATACTTCAACCAAATGTTTCTGGTAACGGGTGATCAATCCTGCACAATGAGTTGGAGGAATTTTTGGCCCATTCCTTCTTAAAAAACTGCTTCAACTCAGTGATTTTGGTGGGCTTCCTTGTATAACTGCTCTTTTTAGGTCCTCCTACAATATTTCTGTTGGGCTTAAATCTGGACCTTGACTTGGACTTTCCACAATGTTAAAATTCTCCTACTTTAACCATTTCTTTGTAAACCTACTTGTGTGCTTAGGGTTATTGTCTTGTTGCATGACCCACTTATGGTTAAGCTTCAGGCTCACGGACAGATACCCTGATACTCTCCTGTACAATTTGCTGGTACAATTCAGAATTAATAGGTCCATCAATAAAGCAAGCTGTCCTGGACCCCAGGCAGCAAAACAGCCTCAAACCATGAAACTGTGACCTCCATGCTTCACTGTTGGGACTGGATTTTTATGTTGGAATGCAGTGTTTGGTTTTTACCGAACATAATGCTTTTCATTTAAAACAAAAAGTTCTATTTTGGATTCATCTGTCCACAGAACATTCTTCCAACAGGTTTTTGGTTGTTTTTGGAGAGTAGTGGCTTCCTCCTTGCTATTTTGCCATGCACACCATACTTGTTCAGTGTTGCCTGACGTGGACTCATGAACACTGATATTACCCAATGAAACAGTGGCCTATAGGTCCTCAGATGTTACCATGGAGTACTTTGTGACTTCCTGTATTATTATTCACCGTGCCCTTTGAGTGATTTTTCCTGGATGACCATTCCTTGGGAGAGTAACAGTGGTGCTCAATTTCCTCCATTTGTATATCATCTGCCTCACAGTGGGTTGGTGGAGGCCAAACTCTTTAGAAATGTTTTTGTAACCTGATCACATTTCAGGTCAAATTTATGCAGAAATAAAGAAAATTGTAAAGGGTTCAACAAACTTTCTAGAGGCATTGTTCGTTTGGTGTTTATATGATAAACTGATCATTTACACACAATGTAATGTACCCATGTTTTTCAGATGACACCATGGAGGTACAGTGCAAGTGCAAAAACTGAGCATGAAAAGCAAAGAAGAGAGGACTAGAAATTGAAACCGGTTTCACCTTGAAAACTGACTCTCATTCAGACAGGGGTGTATTAAATATAGTGTGACTGGTCTCATAGAACTGTGAATGTGTCTATTAAAGCTACAGCCTTTTAACAGGATTTTTTTGTCTAAAATTAAAAAAAAAAAAAGAATGTTGCATCAGGGGTAAAAACACATTATCATATGATGTCTTTGAACTGCTATGAGTCACACTGAAAATCCTGTAATAGTAAATAACAGTCAGTGCTGTGTCAGGGGTGTCGGGTTTGAATATCCATCATACACCATCATACACCAGCTTGAAATGTCAGACATCATCACAGCCCAACTTTAGGCATGAAAGAAGTTTGATCCAGGGGGGAGAGAGTCAGAACACATAAGAGAAGAAACAAACAGGAGTCAGAGAGTGAAAGAGTCCAATGTTAAGACGAAAAAGGAAATAAGGCATTTATTTGTTCTTTAATTTGGGATGCTAGTGAATGTTAGTCAGCTGATTTATTCTCATTGACTATATAACCCAGTTGAGGAGTCATGATAGAGAGGTGTTTGTGTGTTTCTCTGAATATTTGTATTTGAAATTTAGTTCTACCGGGTGACAGTGAGACCTTGGTGTGTAACTTGTATTTATTGTGTATTAGTTAGTGTGCTCCCACTATCTGACTTGGGCCTAACATGTTTGACAGAATGACATACACAGAAATACACTGTATGGCCAAAAGGCTGTGGGCACCTGACCATCACACCAAAATGTGTGCCTTTATAACATTCCATTCCGGATTTAGTTGCCCCTTTGCTGTTGTAATAACCTCCACTCTTCTGGGAAAGCTTTCCACTAGATGTTGGAGCGTGTGTGTGTTGATTTGTCCATTCAGCCACAAGGGCATTAGTGAAGTCAGGCACTGATGTCAGACAAGGATGCCTGGGGTGCAGTCATTGTTCCAGTTCATCCCAAAGGTATTCAGTGGGATTGAGGTCAGGGCTCTGTGCAGGCCACTCAAGTTCTTCCACTCCAACCTTGGCAAACCATGTTTTCATGGAGCTTGCTTCATGCACGGGGGCATTGTTATGCCTGAACAGGTTTGGGCCTCTTAATTCCAGTGAAGGGAAATTGTAATTCTACAGCATGCAAAGATATTCTATACTTTGTAAAGTCTTTGTAAAGGTGTGATGGTCAGGTGTCCACGAACTTTTGGCCATATAGTGTTCATGGAGAACAGGTCAGGTAATAAAAATACACAGATTTTTGATTTTTGTTCTCGACACCCTATTAAGGTAGCTAGCTAGAGTTAGTGGGTGGCCATCTCCAATCTCCAATACAGATGAGAGCCAACTGAGTGGGCCAACTTTGCTTGTTTAAAACTTTGAAATTGTACTATTTTATCTGGTACTCAGTAACTGCGACTGTTTAGGTTGATATGTACAATAATATATATATATATTTATTGTTCTCAACAATTCTGTAATCCTGCATTGTGTGTATGTATGGAGGACAAGGGGACTGCTGGTTTAAAATTCATTTCATCACAAAAACTGAAGGATAGACTGTTTAAAGAGAAAGCAACAGAATAAAGTGGTCTGTGGGGCTCTTTCCTTGTTGGAGGCTGATGTAGTATTTCAACATATTATTTAGGATGGCAGTATGGAGTTTGGGAGGTAACTTTGTACCTGACATTGTACGAGTGACATTAAAACAGATGGAAGGAAGTAGAAGCAATGCAAAGCAGAGTCACTGTTGTGTTCCCTTTTGTACACACTGGCAACGAGTCGATGCAATAAAGCATCTGGAAGTCATACGTTGAGTTGACACTTAAATGGCACTCAGACGTTAATGTAAGGTTAATGAAAATAATAGCCAGTAAATGTCAAGTGCTGTTCCACACACTCTCGTTTTGTCTCTCCTCCATAATGAGGGGTTAAGTGGGTAATTACTTCTATTGCATTGTTAGTGTAAATGTGGGTGTTGTACAGTCAAGGTTAAGATATAATAAGGGGTGGGTTGCAAATGTTTAAGTGGCTGTGTGTGTGTGTGTGTGTGTGTGTGTGTGTGTGTGTGTGTNTGCATGCAGGCATGCCAGCTTCCCTGCTTTTGCTGAGGAGTATATGAATGTTATTTTGTCCCGTCATCATATAAGCAATGTCTGATTAAGCTTTAGATTTTGGCTAAGGGAAGACTGATCAGGTACCAGTAAAGTAAACTGTTGTTGCTGACCTACCCTTGCCATTTACACTTGAATTGTTCCCACCTGGGAAACCTGAGAGATGAAGTCAACATGACTGTAGACCTCAGAAGCATTAGATTTCCAGAAGGTTTTAGGATCCTGTTTCTTTATAAATACAAAAAAATACAACTAGATTCACTTGATTCATATTGTATATGACATAACCAGCTAGTTACTTTCCTCTGTTAACTACTTAGCAAGCTGATAGTCAGTGAGGAGTAAGAAATACTGGGACAGTAGGTGGTGGAGGCATTATGTTTTCAGGTTGCCTGTGCCTGTCCGCCAAGATTCTCGTTAGCGCAATATATCAAGAATGAGTGGATGTAGGATTTATATGAAATTACACTATATGGCCAAAACCAGATGTGCTTGCTAAACAAACATTTATAAAAACCATGGGCATTAATATGGAGGTGGTCCCCCTTGTGCTGTTATAATAGCCTCCACTCTTCTGGGAAGGTTTTCCACTAGATTTTGCAACATGGCTGTGGTGATTCGTGCCCATTCAGCTGCAAGAGCTTTAGTGAGGTTGGACACTGGTGTTGGACAAGAAGGCCTGGCAGCGTTCCAATTCATCCCAAAGGTGTTCAGTGGGGTTGAGGTCAGGGCCTGTCTTTGTGACCAGCTGACCTGTTTGACGTCTGGTTTTTAATACACCAGTGGTTTCTTTCTTTTTCAGGACATTCCAAATTGTATGGGCAATCCCCAATCCTTGTGCAATGGCTCTGATCTTGTCTCAGCTCAAAATGTGCTGCTTTTCTCCTATAGACAGCTCTCTGGTCTTTATGTTGGTTTATTTTTTTTAACAACAGATGCAGTCTTCACAGTCGAAAAACTCAGGGCTCATTCAGAGCTATTAATTGTTTAAACAATCAATCTAATAGGGCACACCTGTCAGTCACGTTTCAATATTTTTGATCACTTGAAAAATGGTTGGTTTCAAACAAAAGGCGCCATGTTCTAAGGTTAACACATCTAGATGTAAAGATCAGGAAATGAAAGTTGAAATTCTGATCTATCGTCTCATGTTCATCTTTTGATCTCAAACCCAGTGTATAGCAAAAACAAAAGAATTGGCCTTGCTGTTCCAATATTTTTGGAGGAGACTGTAAATACTTCCAGGGTTGTGGTAATTGGGTAAATTATTCGCATGTATGTTGCTCTCTAAGGGAGAAATGGTCTATTGGGGTTTCAAGCAGAATAGTTACTGTTACTGTTCCAGTCAGATTCGGCTTCTCCTGCCTTCACACTTTTAAATACTTTATAGAGAAGTTGGAGGTCACAGTGTTTTTTTTTTTCCTGGTTCTCTAATACATTAACCTTGAGTATGGTGGTCCATTGTAACTACAGAACATGATTAATCACAGGACATAGTGCACTTTCTTACTTGTTAATTACATTTGCGATTTGAAGAACTACTTTTTTTCCTCTTTGATTTCACAGCAGAGGCTCCCAAAGCAGACATAGAATATCTACTGACCAAAAAATAAACAAATACTACTGGTTTTATAAGCATGCAAGAACAGTCTGGACATTATTTTAATAGGAATCCAGGTTTTGACACCTGGCATTCTTCCTTTTTCACCAGAGGATAAGAATTGTTCTATTTCAGTCTCATGCTATTTTTCACCTCTTCTCTCTTTCTACTGCACACAATCATCATCCCTATCCTCACCCAGTAGCACCTTGTGCGTCTCTCAGGGCGATTCATAGCTTATTGTCCCATGACACACATACAATCATGAATTTATCTCAAGCTGATTGCTTTCCTTGTTCTTGAGTGTGATTTTGATTAAACATCTCCAACTATGCTAATTGCTCATTCTGTAGGCAGTATATAGAGCCAATAGCAATTGAATGGTATGGTGGTAATAGTTTTCTTGAATAGGCTGTCTGTTTCCTTTTATTTTCTGTCTGTCTATCTAGTATAGAGTATCTGTCTATCTAGTGTAGATATCTATATATGTAAGTATAGGAACACAGAGATCTATAACTGCTCCCCCCCCCCATCTCATGTTTATCTACAGATCAGTCGGGTGCTGAAGCCTGGAGGTCGTTTTGTGTCAGTGACCTTTGCACAGCCACACTTCCGGAAGAAACTGTACGCTCGTCAAGAGTACGGCTGGTCCATCAACCACTATCACTATGGCGACAGCTTCCACTACTTTCTTTACATCCTCACTAAAGGGGAGGAACTTAGCCCAGAAGACGCTGCATTGGAGAGGAGGGTGTGTTCCCAGATGGAGGACCCGCCCACTGTGGTCACGTTTCAGGAAGCTGAAAATGAGGACTTCCTCAATAACATTGGCCTGTAAAAGCCTGCAACATTGAGCTCAGCCAAAGCCAACAAAGACCTATGGTTTCTGAAAGTTATTCTATTTGTTTGAAATGTTTTTACTAGGGATTCATTGTGGTTATGTTATATGGAGCATAATGGGATGTGTGTTTTTTTTTATGCCAGTATTTGAAAATTCTCAGGTCCTCGAAATCTGAAAGTGATTTCAGATTTGTCCAAATGCAATGTGAGATATTGTTAGCTTTGGATGTGAAGTTGAGGCATAATTTTCAGGCATTCTTAATATTTTATGCAATGTTCCTCTCAGTAGGAATTTTAATGAATGTTGCCAATTTCTTAACATTTGATAAAGTAGTATTATTGTAATGTGGGTGCTTTTTTTTTTAACATAATTTGAAAATATTCTTATTCTTCTTCCCTCTCCTTCCCTCCACACATTATTGGTACGCAATTATAGTTGATCTTTTTTCCATGCACAGTGTGTTAATCATTCTCTAGCCCTTCATCGGTGTGAGTGACACTGATGTGTTGTCTTTGTTTCAAGATAGTTCTAATTCAAGCTTTTTGCACACCTAAACCTAACATAATCTGAGAATATTCTTATTCTCTTCCCCTCTGTCTCCCTCTATTTCATGATTTCTTTCTCCCTCTTTCTTCCAGTCTGGCCTATTTTTCTACATGCTATGTTGTGGATATAAAATAGGCTGAACTCATTTGACGTTTTTACATTCATAGAGAGACAGCCCTGTCATAGATGAATCACCAAACAACAAACTGTTTCATTTGCTATTTTCAGGAAACTGTGTGTATGTGTGCAGACACATCCCGTTGTAAATGAGGTTTAAATATTATACTGGCCACCAGGACTTGGCGACAGTCATTAATAAACCAGAAATCATTTATTTTTAATTTTGCTCTGAAATCTAATTACTAGCTATTTTTAAAGGCTGGAAAAAGGTGCCCACATTTCAGAGCTTCCTGTGCTGATGTACTGCCGATCGGAGCAGGATTGCAGAATTTAAACTCATCTTTCTATCAGAAGACACTCTTAATGGACTTTTAATGTGACGAAGCAGTGTTTTCATGATACAAGCTCAGGTAGTGTAACTCCAGTATTATACACTATATCATGGCAAAATGTAAACTGAAACACTGATTTTTTCATGTGACCTTTTGTATCACATCATCTTATTCTTAATGAATAGTTTGTAAACTGTAACTCTTTTATGTACTAGTTTCTGGGGAAATTTTTTATAATGAAATGTTCGAAATTATATTTTTATCTCCCTGGTATACCACAGTGTATTATTATTATTATTATTATTATTATTATTATTATTATTATTTTTAACAATATAAAAAGTATAATATCTCCTTAAAAATGTGGCTGTATTTCCCCCTCAACCATCCCAGTGTGGAAGAGTATCTCAGTTGGTCCTAAACTAGCTACTTGTTGTGTGGCCTTAAATCAGGCTTAATCATTTGGGTAATTAACCATGTTATACTGTAACAGTTAGAGTCCATTTGTTAGTTAAAAATAGTACTGAGCTGCACGTCGGCAAAATGCTAAGATTTGCTGACAAATGCTATTGATTTGCCTCATAAATCTTTTAGCGTTGCTGAGCAGTCCAGCAGTCAGAGATGCATGATGGTTCATTAAGCTGTATAAAGGCCTTTTCATCTTCTGTACAGCAGCATTGAGCTATGGTGCTGTATCAGGTGAGCTGCAGGTATTATGTATCAGCTGATCCTGCTGGTTTCTCTACTAACTCACCTGGCTGCTTTGGTGCCTTGGATTGGGGGGGTGGAGGTGGGACATGATGTCCAATCTACTTAGGAAAGCTGATATGAGGGTCAGAGGGAGAGAATTATAGCGAGCACTGCGATGTGCATTCTCTTGTTACCACCAGCCACAGGACTAGTTTTGTGTTTAGACAGCTCCCTGCTCCTGAGCTCATGTGAAGGGCTTCATAGAGAGTTGATGAGTACAATTTGATGATGAAGTAAAATTCAATATTTTGCAAGATTTTCCAGCTGTATTATCTGCGTGCCTTTGTATAAAGATTGATCTGTGCAAAAAAATCTGATTTTGTCAAATAATACAATGAAAAGAAATAAATAAAGCCTTATTTTGAAACCTGAAATAAATGAGAGTTTTTTTTTGTTCCAATCTGTTCGGACCAAAACGGTCTGGTGGTAGTTGGCGAATTTACAGGTAAGACGTCCTTACACATCATTTGATTGGTAAATATTCTTCTTTGTTCAGTGCTGAAATAACTCCGCTTTGTGTTTTTCTCTTGCACTTCTTGTTTATGTGCATTTCAACTATCAGGAGCCCGTAAGTCATGTATCCATTTAAATATATTAAACATATTCTTAGTTACAGGCTATTTGTTTTTTTAATTCATATTTGCCTGGTGGTCAAGTAGGTTTAAAGATCAGAGAAAGAAAATAAACCCTACTTCCTACTGACGTCCAAGCAAATATCTTCCTTTAATATGTGTTTCAACATAATGCACTACACACCGGCTGAAGCACAGTCTAGTTGTCGGTAGAACAATTTTTTCTACGTGGATTAAATAGCGTGCCCATTTGGAAGGCGTTGTAGATTGTGATTGTATTAGATGATGCAACCATGCTTTTTTTTTAAAATTTGCCAATCTCTTTATTAAACATTATTACCTTGTTAATGCATCGTATAGGTGTACAGTTGTAGTTCATTTTTTTCCAAGCACAGTGTGTTAATCATCCTCTAGCACTTCATCAGTGTTATCATCAGTACTTCATCAGTATCTGACCCTGTATACCTTTGATTGGCAGAGTCAGCCCAGTAGTGACACTGACGTGTTGTCTTTGTTTTAAGATGGTTATAATTCAAGCTTTTTACACACTTAAGCAATTGTATGATCATTAGATTACTTGTCTTATCTAGATTCAGTGTGTGGAAGCAGGGACTGAATGGGTTGGCTTAATAAGAAACCCTAAGTCCAGTTTGCCAACAGTGAGAAATATCACCCATTCAGAAAATAAAAAAAGGCCATGTTTCTTCCCACCATTTATTAATTCACCAAGTACAGTGAAAATGGCATCATAATTTACAATGAATCATTCTCAGAATGCGATTACATTTTTGTTGCTTCTTTGCTTCATAAAACTATGCCAGTTGTTGAAAAGTTGGTTTCATGCACAACCATAATCAATTTCTTTATAAGAATGGTACAAAATAAACAACAAATCCCATAGATATAATGCTCAGAAACTCATCAAATAACACTGTTATTTGAGGATAGTCGTAAACAGTGCAGTAGAGTCTAAAGTCACCATTTTCTGACGAATTAATCAATGAAGCTCAAGTCACAGTATACGATTTCTTAGTTATAGTAGTAACATTGATTTGTGCAAAATAAACCCCGAAGCACATTCGGCATGTCCCTTTGAAGGGAGAAAAGGAAAGACAAAAATAAGTCCCATGTCTGATTCTAAACGACTTTACAACCCTTTCAGGTGTGCCATCTTCTCATGTCATTCCGAGATAGAAACATTTCTGTTGAATTTTAAGACAATAAAATAGCAGAGGCTATATATAATAAATACTACGATGCAAAAAATACAAAACTGATTCTGTTAGAAAGAAACGTGCCATGAGCGAAGCTGTATTCATATCATTGTGGAAAAATGTTTGCATGGCCATTGACCTGAATTGAGTATTGTCCCTGTCCCTTCTCCACCCTGTGCTGGTAGAGTGCAATGACAAAGGTTCAAAATGTACTTAAACCCTGCTGTGCACTGACCTTAAAAAAAAACACCACTTTGGATGCTTTTATGATATTAAACCCCGTAACAGCCTGTAAGTTTAGTTATTTAACCTGAAGGTTAGTTTAAAAATGTATTTGTCTGTGTAATAGTAGCCTTGTTATAGTAAGTAATGTTAGCCTTATATGCTACCTGTTCGCAATGTAGCTAGAGGTAAGGTCAAATGGGTGGCACGGCTGTAGCACTTGCCACCATTTAAATAAATCGTGCCACACCAATTCTGACCTCAAATAACATCTCTTACAGGTCTACTATTCTTATGTAATTCATGCACAATGAATCATATCTAGCTTATGGTGATTTAAGTGATTATTGTGATGGTGTAGGTATTTCAACCAAATACCTATAGCATTAGAAACTATATAACAACTATAAGGCCTATACAGTAATTGAATTATATGGCCAATGATTTTGCACCAAACAGCTTCAACGTTTTTCTATAGCTACATAACTGAGTGGTGCTACCCCTTAGTGTGGTCTTGCCCCTCCCTTTGCCACCCCATGTTTACAAACCTGCACACACAGCTCTATACAGCTCCACGGACAGTGCTGGAGTGAGTAAATCATGCGCTACGTTGATTTTCCGCAGTAATGTGAATACGGCATAAAAGTTATGACGGCAACTGCATTGGCACCGAAGGTAAAAGTTCATGCAAAGAGGTGGAGGAACACAACTCAAAATGTAGTCAATGCCATTTATCTTTTTAAAAGATAAAATTAACTTGCTTGCAGAGGTTTAATTACATTGGGTCATCTTTTATAGGCTATTATCTATTATTCATCTGGAGTCGTTTTGATTGTGTGAATTTAATGCACGCCCACCATGGCCATCGAAGCAGGCTAGCACACCATCACCACGAAAATCGGGCCAAAATACTATGGAAGGCTATACATTTAAACCCTCATCAACCAGTTTAAATGAAGAGAATAAATACAGATATTAACATTGCACCATCGTACACACTTTGTGCTTGTGTGTGTTAGACTATAACCAGCTCTACTTGCAGCTGGAATGCACTCTACACTGTGAGCAGGTGCTGTGTGTGTGTGTGTGTGTGTGTGTGTGTGTGAGTGTGTGTGTGTGAGACCATAACCAGCTCTACTAGCAGCTGGAATGAACACTACACTGTGAGCAGGTGCTGTGTGTGTGTGTGTGTTAGATCATAACCAGCTCTACTAGTAGTTGGAATGCACTCTACACTGTGAGCAGGTGCTGTGTGTGTGTGTGTGTGTGTGTGTGTGTGTGTGTGTGTGTGTGTTAGACCATAACCAGCTCTACTAGCAGCTGGAATGAACTCTACACTGTCAGCAGGTGCTGTTTGGGTTCACACCCGTCGTTTTTCACGGTTTTGAAGCGCGTAAAGGCTACAGTCTTAAAGAGTTCGAGTGTTAGGTTCTGTACAGAGACGATAATAAAGCTCGAGATGTGCTTTGTCCTGCGCGCGCGGAGGTCAGTGTTTATACGGCGCGTTAAGGAAATGGTGGTGAAGTAATGGCAAGTCCGTCCACTGTGGAAAGCGGAGGCAGAGGCGGTTAATGGAGCCACATGAACCTGCGGCAGCATCGATGACTTTCTGCGCAGCTATGCTTTTATTTATTAATTAATTATTTAAATTTTTTTTTAAATAGAAATCAGCTTTTCGTTTTGTAGAATGTCCGGCGAGTACCGAGTGAATCTCGTCGTCGCCACCTCTCTGTGCTTTCCCTCCTGTCGCCCTTTGGCAGCGTGTCGTGTCTCTCCGTCATCCCGCATCCCGCACAGCTGAGCGCTGCTCCACACCGCTGATGGTTAAAAATGAAATGTCTGCGAGGCGCCGCTGGAGCTTTAGACGCCCGGGGACGCTTTGTCCGTCATTCCCTTCAACACCTCGTCTATCCGGTCGTCCTCGATGACCACTGTGAGGAAGAAAGACAAAGACATTACTACTGTATTATTGCTACGCAGTCGCTTGGATTCATGTTGCCACACTTTGCCCTCGAGTCAGGCACAAAATGAGCAAAAACAATTCTACACACGCTGTTCTCTGCTGAAGGATCTGCTTTAACCTTGATGAATAGCTGTTTAATTTGACTCACTTCAATTGTACAACTCGAAAAGCATGGTTCCAGAAAGTAAGCATACAATGTTTTTTATGATTTAGGTGAAGCAGGGTGTCGGTTGAAGGTAGTCTATAGATTCTGCATGTTTTCAGTCACCTGTCTTGAAAATGCACAATCTGGTCCTTACAATAACCATCGCCTAACTGTTCTCCAGCAATAAAGCGCGGGTGTGTGAGCAGAGCTAGGCTAGCTCTATGCCCGTCCTCACCTCTCTTTGCTCTGCCTATCTGCCCGAGTTTCGGGGGTCTTTTCGCCTGCGACGCCCCGAAGAACGAGCTCGTGTCCTGCAGCCCGCAGCTGAAGGACATCTGGCTGACGTCGTTGTCCGCTCCGTAGCCGCTCATCTTCCCCTCGGTGTACGGCAGAACCTCGGACATGCTGGCACAGAAGTTGAAGCTGAAGAACAGACGACAGAAGAGGCAGAAGCGATCCCAGTTCAAGTAACAGCACCAAATCCTGTCAATATCCGCGAAGCACCGCGGTTTAAGACAGCGCAGGAGGGGGCTCGGGCGCGCGCGCCAAAGCGAAGTCAGTGCGTCCTGGCGGGAAGCAGCGCGAGGTGTGTGTGAGTGTGTGTGAGTGTGAGTGTGTGAGTGAGCGTCTGCTGTAGGATGGGGGAGATCCCGCGATCATAAAGGAAATCCAGGCAGAACAGTGAAGTCACCCGTCCGGGTTTTAACTCTGTGTGTGTGTGTGTGTGAGAGAGAGAGAGAGAGAGAGAGAGAGAAAAGGAGAGAGAGAGAGAGAGAGAGAGAGGAGGAAGGTTGACCCCTTCAGGCGAAGCTACAGAATACAGGAGTGTATCTTACTGTACTACTCGCGCGCGTATTTCCTTGTCACTAGTTATGTCTAGTGGAGTTTGAAAATATTCAAAACAAATCGACGAAATCGATAAAAATCGATAATAAAACAGTTGGCAGTGAATTTTATTATCATTTAGCTGAAGTGTGTTATGAAGCACAATCTGGCGCGCGCGACGTCGCTTCATAAAAACACACGTGACTGAAATGGCGGAGCAGGAAAACAGTAGATCTTTCTGTACGGTATGGAAACTTTACACTACCCTGCTGGCCTCATGACATAAACTGTGTTTTAATGTGAGTAATATTATCATTCATTTGGGAGAATGTGAGGAACAGTGGAAATCGTGATGTCCCTGCTTGAACCATCTGCCTTCTATTGAGTTTCCCGACCTTATTCACTTTCTGGTCATAGCCATAGTCATACACTATATTACCAAAAGTATTCATTCACCTGCCTTGACTCACATATGAAATTAAGTGCCATCCCATTCCTAACCCATAGGGTTCAATATGATGTCGGTCCA
>CM074965.1:9558819-9573513 GCA_037577455.1 Pangasius macronema | reverse complement strand
TATGGGTTAGGAATGGGATGGCACTTAAGTTCATATGTGAGTCAAGGCAGGTGACCGAATACTTTTGGTAATATAGTTATTCATTATTATTATTATTATTATTATTATTATTATTATTATGTCACGCTGTCTTACTGGTATGTGTGTTCTGGAAGCTTCATACCAAGTCAAATTCCTTGTGTGTGAGTGAGTGTGTGAGTGAGTGAGTGAGGGTGTGTGTGAGTGTGTGTGTGAGTGACACCTGGCAATAAAAGCTCATTCTGATTCGGATAAAGAAAAAGGTACCATTTCTTTTTTCATATCATGGAAAGGAAAAAAAAAATAAATTGTGGTTCACATAACACTGAACGAACTCAAGAATGTCAGACCAGAATGTACCAGTGTGTGTACAGGACCAAAACCGATGTCTTTATCCAAACAAAAAGAACAATTTAAGTTGATATCTTTTAAGTATTTTAAGAGAGCATTTATGAGGATAAAAGTTATGAATTAGCGTAAATGTTACCTCTTTCACTTTATTAGGTATAAGAAATGTGTGCGGTAACAAGGAATATGGTGTAAGACGTTGGACTTCTGATTAGACGGTCACGAGTTCAAACCCCCGCACCACAAACTCTGGTTTTCTTGTTATATATATTTTTTTATTATTTAGTAAAAAGACACTGTTTACCTATAAATGATTCACATATGTCCACAAATGGAAAACAAAGAATCACAGGTCAAAACCCTTTGAAAAGCATAATAACTCCGAGTGTAGTCCATGTACACATTTAAAAATATTAAAGAATATTACCAAAAACCTTAAGGCAAATAAAATAAAAGGTAAACAGCACTATACTGTGACCTTTGAGTGAAACTATAACCTCGCGTGGTGAGCAGCTGTTGGCATTTTTGGAGAATGTATGTCCTAAATTCAATTCAAACTGAGCAAGGGAAAAACTGAACCTTTCTAAGATGGCGCCTCCACTGACGTGCCTTGTGCATAATACGGTAGTTGTCGCACCCGCATTTAGACAAATCCCGCCTCTTACAGCACACATGGTTGGTGGAATACGGGTGGAAAACGGCAGGCAGCCGGGACGTGTATTTCCTGCAGTTGCTGCTGTCGTGTCTCTGCTGTCATACAGCCAAACATGGCAGGAGGGAAAAAGAGAAGTGCTCGCCCGTCCACCTTTCACACCACAGTTAACTCCTTATGGCAGGACAAACACCTGGTGTTGTTCAAAGCGGAGTACACTGTCCTGGTGGCGGCGGTGCTCTGGTGTGTGGAAATCGGCATCAACGTATGGGTCATTCAGAAAGTAGCATGTAAGTCTGGTGCTAGCTAACCGGCTAACAGACAGTGCATGCAGTGTGGTGTGGCCGAGTTATACCGCACCAGTGGAAATGGCTAAGAGTTATAATGCCGCAATGTAGAGGGAGCAAAACACAGACTTGTGTTAACTAACTCCATGTCCTTAATGAAGACTGCCTTGTTAACCCATAAGCTAATGTCCATGACTGGACCATGGATAGTGATAGTGCACTGCCTTTCTGACTATTAAACATGAAGTTTTTAGTTAAACTAAATATAAGAAAACATGGATTTAATCATTTAAAAATGTCTTAACACAAGGGTTCTTTGTTGACAATTTCAGCCTTAACAGTAACAGAGTTTTTTTGCAATAAAGTTAGCAAATACGCAAAAAGTGTTAACTACCAACTAAAATGAACATTTTTCATTTTTTAGATGACTCATGTATAAGGATGATTCACACATTAATTCAGAAATAAGATGTGCAAAGATGTGTGTTTTCATGATTATTATTCCAAGCTATGGTGTGGTTATATTGTTGTAGATTTTCACATTAGCCCTAAGTGCTTTAGGTTTTATTAATGCTAATGTTTAACATTGATAGTGTGTTTAGACATGCAAAAGAGAAACATGTTTCAGTTCTGGAAAACCTGTTAGTAGAAAATATCACATTTGTCCATGTGAACTATTCTGCAGTGTGGAACTATGCCACCCATTCATATGATATGCTTTCCACATGCCCATGTAAATGAATAAAAGGTGCTCATCATTGTTGCATTATTCTTGTCAGAATATTAAAGCCTGTCCAGTCAGAGTTTTATCTCCCATACACACTGTCTCCCTCCACAGATACAGAGATTGACTGGAAAGCCTACATGGATGAGGTGGAAGGTGTGATTAATGGCACCTACGACTATACCCAGTTAAAGGGAGACACGGGGCCTCTAGTGTGAGTTTCATTTAACTGTGCAGACCAGAAGTGTTGAGTTTGGAGATCTGCATAACACTGCTCAGTTTACTGTAGACGCAGTTCTATCTCTTACTTGGACACTATTCTGCCTTAATCTTTTTGCAGCTTTTTCTCTTTAAACTGAGGATGTACAGCTTCCACATTCACATTACTGGCTCAATATAAATGAAAGCTTGAATGATCAGCTGTATCACTGGTTAAAATGCTTTAACACATTTTAGAATATTTGAGCTGTGTGTGTGTGTGTGTTTTTTTCTTTTTTCAGGTACCCAGCAGGATTTGTGTACATTTTCACGGCACTTTACTATATTACAGACCAGGGGCTGAATATTAGGCTGGCACAGTACTTGTTTGCTAGCTTCTATCTTATCACCCTCTTGTTGGTCTTCCGCATCTACAACCGTACAAAGAAGGTGAGACACACACACACACACACACACACACACACANTCCTGTGTAATGTTTGAATGAAGTAAGGCCTAAATGAGTACAGTAAACCAATTATGTCTTGTGCTTTGAGTAAGTAAAATATGATCTTTTTATAGGACACTGGTTAATAAGATTTACATGTGTTTGTTATCTTCATTTATTAAAGGGGTAATATATGAACCACTGTATGAATATATGGTATAATGAACTATATAAAAAGTCATGCATAAACATCTTACTTCTTGTTTTTTCAGGTCCCACCATATGTTTTCTTCTTTGTGTGCTGCGCGTCATATCGGATCCACTCCATCTTCGTGTTGAGACTCTTTAATGACCCTGTGGCCATGATGCTGCTGTTTGGAGCAGTGAACCTCTTTCTGGATGCACAGTGGACCCTGGGCTGTGCCGTCTATAGGTAAAAGGACATAGCCAAAGACAGGGTTGGATGGATAGACGGAATTCAGGATAGAAAAAAAAAAAACTCAAACAGAAAAATAAAGGCCTAGTTTGCATGGCTTTTGAAAATATAAAGCTTAACATGTCATGACTGAGTTAATCACAGTCTTGTAATGATTGTGTATGTGCTTAAAATTCTGTAATTTCTATAAATTCTGCATTCTGTAATGTGGATAGTCTGGCCGTGTCAGTGAAGATGAACGTGATGCTCTTCGCTCCAGGACTCCTCTTCATCCTCCTGTCAGAGTTTGGACTGATGAAGACCCTTCCCAAGCTCACACTCTGTGCCATCATCCAGGTCTCACGCACTTTCTGACAAGACGCATAAAAGCATGTTAACACATTTGCACTGTATTCACAAGGCACAGGTCACTCACCCACGTTCAAAGTCCAGCTGTTTTTTAAGTTCCAGTAAGAAATGTAGGTAACCAAGTTGGCTACAGGCTACTGTATGATATATATTTATTAGCCCATCATTTGGCTTTACTGTTTCACCACATCATACCTTGTTTGCGTAGAATTGATCGTCTCTATTTGCTAATTGTTTGTTGCTGGAATCACAGCTGTGTCATAAAGCCTAATATGCTCACAACAAAATCACTTTCTTGTTAAAAACGAGAAATAGTTATAAATAATCAGTTTGTGGTTTATATACTATAAACCACAAATAAATTAAAGCAACTCCTCGTCTTAGTCTTTTGTGCTTCCTCATCTCTTTTCCCCTCTCCCCTTGCCTCTCTTTCTCCCACCATTGGTCTTACCTTCCCTTACCTCTCTGTCCTCAGCTTTTGTTAGGTTTGCCTTTCCTCTTGGTGAATCCTGTAGGCTACATGAGCCGGGCGTTTGATTTGGGCCGTCAGTTTCTGTTTAAGTGGACAGTGAACTGGCGCTTCTTGCCAGAATACATTTTCCTCAGCAGGTATTCTCTTCACCCCACAGCAGTGAGTTGGGATGTGTACAATTATTACTGTAGACTGTGTGTATGAGGATGATAAAAGCAGCTCTGTGTGAAAAGCAAATCTCCTTTTTGTCACATTATCCCCAATAGTTAAACATAATGGAGAGCGCAAATGCAGTAGAAAACAACATGTTCAAGCACGTAATGATGTTTTAATGTGCAATTTCCATCTTCAGGTACTTCCACCTGGCACTGTTATTCGCTCACCTGACCACACTTGCCTGTTTTGCTTTGAGGAGGTGGAAGAGGTAGGAGACTCTGTGATGATTCAAAGTGACAGAAGCCTCCTGTGGTAGGAGTTGCACGACTATTAATTTTTACTAGTTGATTGTTAACTCAAAAAAAAAGTAGATGACTACTCGTCTCTTCCATAGTTAAAGCAAAAACTGTTTGAGGACATCACTACTTTTGGCTGTTTTATTTATGCAGCATAGAATGAGCAAAACCATAATTCATACACAGCCATGCACAGATTACAAATGATGTATCCAGCTTCAGTGCTTTTGAGCGCAGTGCGCAAACTTATTACTAAATGATAAAATCCTCGCTTAATGACCGATGGAGGATGCGAAGTCCTGTCGACTTGCAAATTTTAAACACCATATTAAACTCTGTGTATTTGTACTCATGTAACTCTAGCCTTATTAGTGTCCGAAAACGAGTGTGGATCGACCTCTATGAGACGGCATGCACAACTGATTTGACTGTAATCTAGTCGGACACACCTGCATGCAAAGTGACATCAAAGTGATAGCGGTCCATTAAAGCAAAAGAAAATGGAAAAGAAAAAGCCTTTCCCCAGTGTAGTAGTGTGCAGGTGACAGTAGAACTGATCTAATCTAATCAGACTAACAAATTACATTTACCTGTATTTTTACTGTCTGTGTAACTGTTTTTTTTTTTTTTATTTATTTATTTATTTTTTTTAAACCATCCAACAATTCAACATCCCCACAGCTGCTGTGTTAGTAATCTAGTCTATGCAACTCCTGTCCTGTGGTATAAACTCATTCATGAAGAGAAATGCAGCCATGTTTAATCTGTGTGTGTGTGTGTGTGTGTGTGTGTGTGTTTCACAGGTCAGGGAGCAGTGTTTGGGCTCTTTTCAAAGATCCGTCAGAGAGGAAGCCAATGACACAGAAGCTCAGTGCTGATCATATCTTTTTATGTCTCTCATTCTAAAAGCCGATTTATATAATCATAATTGACTTTTTTAAGTTTTTGGGATTTATTTTGTTCTGTACTTCAGCACTTGAAGATATATATCTGTAAATAGGAGGATAAATTACAGAATGTCAGCTTTAAATTTCGAGGTATTTAGGATGTAGGAAATACAGTCTGGCCATGTCAGGGGTTCATAAGTAATCAGACAATTGTATGTCAGTTTTTATATTAGCTCATGCAGAAGAAACCTACCAAAAGCATTTCATTCTGGAGAGCTCAGCTGCTTTCTCTTAATATGAGGGCTAAACGTGTATCAGTTGTCTTTCTGCTCCCTTTTTCTTTTTGTTATTTGCTTTCCTTTTTGCAGACTTGTATTTCGTTAGTATGTGTTTACCTGATCAATAGTTTAGCGCTCCCTAACTGACTCTCACAGATCGTACTCATCTTGTTCTCTTCCAACTTCATCGGCATGTGCTTCTGCCGCTCGCTGCACTACCAGTTCTATGTTTGGTATTTCCACACTCTGCCCTACCTGCTGTGGAGCGGTGGGGTGAAGAAACTGGCTCACCTGCTCAGGTGAGAACACACACACACACACACACACACACACACACACACACACACACACACACACACCTGAAGTGATCTTGTGTGCTGCATTTTCTCTTTACAAAATCTCACTTGTTTTTTAATTGAAATAGTAGTTACTACCTCTCTGTCTTCTCATCTGTTCTTGCTCTTTTCTTGTTTGTCTCTTCTTGTTGTTCTCTGTTTTTCTCTCTGATTTGCTTTCTTCATCTGACACTTCTGTTTCATTTATTATCTTCCTGTCTATCACTCTGCTTTTTTACTATGTATAACTCTCAGGGTGTTGATACTGGGTCTGATAGAGCTGGCGTGGAACACATATCCCTCTACCACCTACAGCTCCTTGTCCCTGCACGTCTGCCATCTCATCATCTTGCTATGTCTGTGGTTCAACCCGACCCCTACTCCACCAGATACAGGCTCAGAGTCCCACAAGACCAAACGCCAATGAGTGCTGCTTCACTGGCAACTGTGTTTCTGTGTTCTTGCTCCATACACACCTCTCTTCTAGGTGAAGGAGGGATTTTCAAGACACTTGAAGATCTATTTTTTTGAGATGGAATATGTAAATGTCATGTGGATCAGCATGTAACGTGACTTTCTACAATGTAGCCCGTTACATGCAACTTGATAAGACGCATGGTGTCACATAGTGATTTTGGGACATTGAAACATTGGAATGAAGGCCTCACCTATAGCAGTGGTTTTCAGCGTTTTTTTTTTCTTCCCTTTTTTCTAGAGCTCCTGAAAAGTTTTATTTTCGGCCAAATTGAGTGCACCTGATTCAGCTAATCAGTGGTTGGGATTTTGTCTGGCTACTGTCCAGCATACCATTCTGACATATTGTTTAGTATGATGTTTTTTTGGACACTGTAGTCTGTGCATTCCCTTATGTTCACATGTAGTTTTACACCAAATGTGACAATATAACTGTGACAAAACCATTGTTAATTGAAATACATAACTACAAAAATTCACTTAAGTCATGAAACATTTGTATGAAGAACATACATACTATATTCAGAAGACATTAGTTAGCTGGATCAGGTTTGTGTGATTTGCGTCAGAACTGTTGAACAGTACAAGAAGGTGATCTCAGGGAGTTTGGTGAGTTTGATGCACAACCTGTTTAACTATATATTTGTTGTTTCTTATTGATAAGGTACAGAGTTCAGTGGGCTTAAAAAACTTAATGGAATGTATAATAAATGGGTGTGAAGGGGAGAAGACCTTTTGGACATTGTGCTCAGCAATAATTCCACCATAGTCCAGCATGCAGATTACAGCTGAAATCTAGTCACAAAAATTAGGCACAAAACAACAAAGCAACAATTAACTCTTGGCAATAACTTTTTCCTAAAGACAGAATCACAGGGCCATGTTCCAGACTGAAAAGAAACGGGCTGACCTTTTTGCAGCAGTTTCTGTTTAAGATGTGGAATAGTACATCTTTCGCCGTTTTGTATTACATTGCCACTGCATACTTGGTGAATTTCTTATTTTCAATATTAAGTTAATACACTGAGTTTCAAGTTCATTAGTTTTCATTTGTTGGCCGTTCTATCAGGTCCCCTATCACAGGCACTTTCCAGGTCTACAATTACAGATTGTGAAAATGATCACCACCCAAGTATCTGGTCAGTGGTGATTTTAATAATTTTCCACTGACTGACAGAGTAGAATGGGGCTTGTAAACTGTGTTCCTTAAAGTGCACCTACATAGTCAGTATACCTGATGTCATTGTCAATAAGTGTACATACAAGTTAGGTGTTACTGACAAAATGGCAGTGTATACTGTACATCTATATGCAAGTTTTATCAACTGAAAGCTTTAAAAAAAAATCTGATTGTAGACAAATCTGATTTAAATGGTTGCTTTGTGTCTATGAGCTTTGGCCAAATAACTAAATATAGTTACAGGGCACAAAAACAGCATAAAACTATTTCCAGTGGCTTTGGTTGTGGGTTTTTTTTTTCCCTGTCTGTTCCTAGTATTTGTTTTTATTTCTTTAGTTTTTTTCTTTATTTCTTTAATGGTTTGAGGAATGTGAGTGTTTGAAGTTATTTTTGCATGACTATAAACCGATTTTTCATGTTTAGTTACTGTTTTTGTGTGATCTGTTAAATACATAAGGCAGCTGCACACAGACTTAATCTGGTGTATCTTCTAAATGTGTCAGGGCTATAAACCATCAGGCATAGTATTGTGAACTGGAAGCAACACAATGGCATACCACCATGTTTTTAAAATAAAGTTTATTGCAAGATTTTCTCAAGATTGATTTACTCATCTGTTGCAAATCACAGTACAGCTTCATCATCAAGTCTAAAGCATGCCAACCCATCTCAACTATTAATTAAGCTCTTTAAAATGTTTTTGGGAAACTAGGAATGAGCACAGTATGTGGCACAAAAGTGGCAGCTAAAACCTACACACATACATACAACTGAGAGATTTTTCATTTTCAGCAAGTTTCCAGCAATAAGAAAAAGTGACAGAAAGAAAACTAAAGTTTAAAACCCTGCAGTAATTTTAGATCAGGCAATTTCTGAAGGCACAGATTAAGTTTATGTGTACTATAGTCTGTGATTTTGGCTGAAGTTAGCTGAAACTGGCTGTTTTTAATACTCAAAATTCAGACAAATGGAGCACTTCTCAGGAAAGTAGTTCTAGCTCTCAGACTAAAAGTTATTTGTTATTACAGTAATGTAATTTATCATTTAAATTCATAAATTAGCAGTTGCTTTATACACATTGTATATTCTAATGCTTCATAAGACAAAACATTTTAAGAGGAGTAGCAGACCATGTTGAATTGGACATTATACCACATACTTGGCTCTAGCAGTGTAGCAGCTGAGCTGGAGATCCTCATCCCAGAGCATGCTGAATTGGACTGAATTGGTTCTGTCACATGTAATTTGGGTTGTAGCAGAGCACGTTAAGTTGTAGATTTTCATCCCAGTGGCGCAGCAGCAGGAACAGCTGTCTAGCGGCTGCCCTCAGCCCTGGCAGGTCTACGCCCTCTGGAAGTGATTGATGTTTAAGCCAGAAATCTGCCTTGGCTGCCACAAGCTCCCACTCCACAAAAAAGCCTGCACAGTGGTGCTCAAGCCACGCCAAAGCCACAGACGTTGCCCAGCTGGAACTCTCCACATCTAGCTGTGCCAGCTCTTCCCCCTGTGGTTCTGCCTCCTCACACATGTCTGTTTCAGAGCCACGCCCACTGTCAGCCTGTGGGACTCCCCCTACAAGTTCTACAGAGCCCTCTTCTAAGCTGAACGGTTCTGGAAGCACCGTGAGCCGATCACTGGAATATGGTCGGCCTGAGCTAGCATGAGGTGGGTGTGTGGTACTCTGGTCATCTGACCTGTAGGAGGCAATGGGGCGAGTGGAGGGGGAAGAGATGCAGTGGTAAGGAGGGCTCAAGCTGCTGCGGTGGATCAGGTATGGAGATGCTCGCTTTAGACGATCCAGGGGGATGTGAATGCAATCAGAGAATGACTCAGACAGCAGGAAGGCACCCGAAGCAAGCTGCAAACGCAACTAAAGAACAGGTGTCACAAAGGCAGGAATTTGTACTATGGATATTGTAATTAGCACATATTCCTCTAAATAGGATTTCTTACAAGGAATGCATGTGCCTTTTTAAAACTAATTTAATTGAAGAAACCTCAATTTGTATGTTCAGGTTCCTTCTAATTGCTAACTTTGCTTTTGCCAATTTTGTCTTAAATGCAAATTTTGAAATACATGGATGGATGGTTGTCTACACAAAACACAAACATTTAAATGAAGAAAATTAATGATACATTTTTAACTTCTACTTGCTTCTGTTTATTTACCATTTTTTCACTGATTTAACAGATGTTTACTTTTTAGAAGTTCCACTTCAGTACACCTGCCACTAATAATATTCAAATTATGAGCTAAATTTAGTGTCAGACTAAGGTTGGATTAACTACTGAAAATCATTGCATACCAGGACAGTAAATGTGATTGGATGGGAAGAGGAGCGTGCGTATGATATATATAGGATATATATGATTCTCACCAGGGGCAGGTAGTCAGGAGACTGGGAGTCTGCCTGTGTTTCAGAATCAGCAGACAGGCACTGAGGTTTAAGAGGAGTGTGCCTTCCTGAGCTGTGACTAGGCCTCAGTCTGCCAAGATTAAATCTGCCAACACACACATTTGGTCTGACAGAATTCTACACTTTCACTCCCCACAACCCACAATTTATACATTTTCACCAGATACACTTGCAAAAATATTTATAGCATATTAATGAAATAATATTCAATTATTAATGAATAAAGTATCATCTATGACAATTGGTGAGATGTACTTCATATTTAAACAAATTAATTTTTATATGCCAGGCTAAGGTGTTACGGTGTGATGAGACCAAAGTACTTTTTAGCTATAAATACTAAAGGAAAAAAACAGCACATCACCAAAGAACACAACACCAAAGACCATGGTGAAGCATGGGAGTGGCAGCATCATGCTTTGGAAACCAGGTTATTGCACAATTTTTATTTATTTATTTATTTTTCATAAAATGATTCTTGTTGTTTTCTCTTTAATTTATAGTTGCAATTTCACAATAAAGGTAGACAAGGTTCTGACATAAACCTGTCACAGAAACCTACCATTTTAAAAGGGGTGTGTAGACATTTTCTATCCACTCTAAGAATACTTGTAAAGCCCCTTCTAGCAAGTGGGAGAAAGGTTTCAAACAGTATGATTTGTCATACCTGCACAACTATGAATGTGAGAAAATACATATTTTATATACAACTCATATACAGTCAAGTCCATAAGTATTTGTACAGTGATACAGTTTTTGTAATTTTGCCTCTATACACCACCACAAGTGATTCGAAACGAAGCAATTAAGATGTGATTGAAGTGTAGACTTTCAGCTTTAATTCAATGAGTTTAAAAAATATACATTAAATGTTTAGGAATTACAGCCATATTTTATGCAGAGTCCAGCCATTTTCACAGGCTCAAAAGTAATTGGAGAAACTAACAATCATAAATATTAGGATTCATTCTTAATACTTGGATGCAAATCCTTTGCAGTCAATGACCGCCTGAAATCTGGAACCCATGGACATCACCAAATGCTGAGTTTCCTCCCTTGAGATGCTTTGCCAGGCCTTTACTGCAGCCGCTTTCAGTTGCTGCTTGTGTGAAGGTCTTTCTAGTGTCAATTTTGTCTTCAGTAAGTGAAAAGCATACTCAATTGGGTTGAGGTCATAGGACATTTAAGAACATTTAATTTATTTGCCTTAAGATGCCCTTGGGTTGCTTTCACGGTATGTTTTAGGTCATTATCCCTCTTTACTGTGAAGCGCCGTCCTATTAATTTTGCAACATTTTACTGAATCTGAGCAGAGAGTATAGCTCTATATGAATTCGAATTCATCCTGCTACTTCTATCAGCAGTCACATCATCAATAAACACCAGTGACCCATTTCCATTGGCAGCCATACATGCCCATGCCATAACACTACCTCCACCATGCTTGACAGATTATGTAGTATGCTTTGGATCATGAGCCCTTCCTTTCCTTCTCCATGCCCTTCTCTTCCCATCATTCTGGTACAAATTAATCTTGTTCCAGAATTGGTCAGGCTTTTTTTTTTTTTTTAGATGTTTTCTAGCAAAGTCTTCTATGGTCTTCCAGGCCTTTTGGTGTTGCTCAGCTCACCTGTGCATTCCTTCTTTTTAAGAATGTACCAAATGGTTTATTTGGCCACTCCTAAAGTTTCTGCGGTCTCTCCGATAGGTCTGTTTTGTCTTTTCACCCTAATCATGGCCTCCTTCACTTGGACCGGCACCTCTTTGGACCACATATTGACAGTTCCCATGAACAGACACCAAATGCAAATTCAACTCCAGACCTTTTATCTCTTTAATTTCTCATGAAATAATGAGGAAACAGGTCACACCTGGCCAAAAAACTGCTTATCAGTCAATTATCAAATTATTTTTGAGCCTGTGAAAATGGAGGGATTCTGCAAAAAAATGGCTGTAATTCCTAAACAGTTAATGCAATATTTTTGATAAACCCCTTCAATTAAAGCTGAAAGTCTACACTTCAATTGCATATTGATTGCTTCATTTCAGATCCATTGTGGTGGTGTACAGAGGCAAAAATACATGTTGTGTCACTGTCCAAATACTTATGGGCCTGACTGTATACCTTATACTGTATGAATATAGGAATAAAAGTTACAGAGACATGAAGGACAAACTGCTGTCTCAGTGTACTGATGAATGTAAACGATGCTGGTGGAAATGTGAGAGCTATACTATTTCAAAACGGAAATGTGTTATATCACTGAATATCAAGGAGTCTGTGCTGTGCTGTGCTGTTTTGGGTAGAGCTATGCAAAAGGAGGTGTGACCTGGCAGTGGGTTCTTAGCACAGATGCAGTGATACAGTATTTTACTGACTCCAATCACACTATTATGAGTTCCCATTTCTTCCCATTTCTGACAACCCGATTTTGTGGATGTTCATTATTTATTTACATCATTCAAGCCCAACATAAATAGGCTTCTTCACCCAAATAAATAAAATGAATTACTAATTAAATGCAGACTTAATTAAGTCTTTTAGCTAATTGAATATCGACAGCACACAAGGTCAGATTGCCTCTGCCAAATATTTGTCACTTTTTCTCTTGCATTACCTTCTTTTGTTGTTTATTTAATTTTGTTCTCAAAAGATTATCTCAATATCACTGAAAGGTCCAATAACTGTATATACACCTACATATATAAAGGGTGAAATTGTTTTTCGCTGTTGAAGATGGCGCAAAGCACATTTTTTAGATAAGAGTTCTTCAACACAGCTTAAATTCTCTGACAATATGTAGCAAATTCTTAAAACAGACTTAGCAGAAATAAAATTTTGCAAATAAACAAATTTTCACCATTAAAAAACGTGATTACTGGGAATTCAGACATAATTCGCAAACTATGTAGTGAGCCATGAGCATTCAGTTCCAATGAAAAAATCATAAAGGTAGAATTTGCCATTTATAGTGTTTTGGATCAAACTATTACATATAGTTCATATACTATTTTATTTGCAAGCAAGACTGCTGAGAGCCCCTAATGTTCTCCTGAACACTATTCTAGAGTTTAGGGAATCATCTCCCACCAACTGAGGATTAAAAGTAGGTCTGTCTCAATTAAACAAAGTGCTCAAGGATTATACTGCTTCAGGAGATCAGGCAGGAGCAATGAGCGCAGAACTCTAGACATCTTAAGCAGTCAATGAGGACTGTAACTGGCAATTTTCCAATGTTTAGGTTATGAAAGCAAGCACTAGTTTCTTAGCAGCTTATAGGGTTAGAATATAGCATAAGTCTGAACAAACATTTCTGACCTGGAGCTGAAGAAACTCTCCATGGACCTGCTTTCGACCGAACGTTGAGAACGGAATGAGGCAGCAGATGGACTGCCAGGACCCACACCTGACACAAACAGACACACTGTACCTTTTAATAAAGATGTTAACAAAAATTGATTTCTATTCCAAAAAAATAACAATGGCTTAAATTTTTTTTGGCATTTCAAAGCTGTTTTCACAGGACTAAACCCAAACTTGACATTTTCAGTAACTTCTTACAAGTGTTTTAAATTGCTTCCACTGTTCTTTGAACTCTGTAGCTGTTTCTTTCTTATCACCAATTATCTTACTCTTGCTCTTTCTTTACCTGTTTTCTCCATGTCATATTCACTCACACATTCTTTCTGTATTTATCTTTCTCTACTCACTGCTGCCCAAAGATGCCGGAGTAGGTGGAGAAGCTATTGGGTTTTCTCTGGCTGGAAAAAAACATAATTTTGGAGCATTTTGTCTCCTGAAAGTGTAAAGCAATAGAAAATCCAACAATACAGGTGTGCAAGGACACAACAATAGAAAACAACATGAAGTGTTGCAATGTTTTGTAGACATGTGTTCATTATTACCTGTATAGGTGTGTGTGTCATCTATCTCCTCACTCTCTCTGCTGGATGGTCTGCGACCAACAGAGTATGCCCTCTGTCTCCTGGTACCAGTTGTGTGTCTACTCCCAAAACGCACACCTTACATAACACAAACCAGTGTTGCAATACATACCACTAACAAAACACACATACCTATATTACAGACACACAGCGTTATGATAAATCTTAACCACAAATATAACACACAGACAGCAGTGTTAACATGATCACAGACCGCAAAGACAGTCATTCATTCATTTTCAGTAAATACTGGGTGCAAACCCAGAGGATTCACCCCAAATGAAGTCCATGCCAGGGCACCAGACACACATATTAACACACTGATTCAAATCTAGGGGCAATTTAACATAGTCAATCTGCCTACCTGCATGTTTTTGGACAGTGGGAGGAAACTGAAGAATGTGGATGAAACCCATGCAACACAGGGGGAGCATGCAAAACACTGCACAGACAAGCTTAGGATTGAACTAGGGACTCTGGAAATGTGAACTGGCAATACTACCCACTGCACAACCTGGGATCAGTGTACCTCAAAAAGAACATCAGAAAGGTTTTTGTAATAAGAACAGTGATGGCTGACTTCTATTGCCTCCCACCATTTATATTAGCCATTTAACAAATACTGATCTTCATAAAGTCCTCATTCACAGCTCCATAATATTCCATTGAAAAACTAATTACTTGTTTTGAGTGACCAGTGATTAAAAAAATTGTCACTATTTGACACATACAGTTAGGTCCAGAAGTATTTGGACAATGAGAGAGTTTTTGTGATTTTGCCTTTATACACCACCA